>JAIXND010000756.1:36298517-36606017 GCA_023646645.1 Varanus salvator macromaculatus | reverse complement strand
GATTTTGCTGGCATTCTTTCTTTTAAAGTATTCTGCCTTTCCAGCAGGTTGGGTTTTAGATGGTTTACACTTTCTTCTTACAGCTACAAAAAGAGAACATTTAAAATTTGCAACACATCCTCAAATTCTTTAAAAGCAAATAAATTCTAGAAAAGCAATAAACAACAGCAGTTAAAATAATAAAGTCATATTAACTTCTATCAGAATCTTGGGTGAATGATACAGTTGTCTCTAGTACTGGAAAGATAGCAATGCAGATGGCAAGTTAGTATGTCTGGAGAAGGGGTTTCTATATTTAGAGTTCCAGCCTAGAAAAGGCCTTGCTTCCGTTAAATTCCTACTTAATTTCAAATGTACGGAACACTAGTGGCAAACTCGTATGGAAAAGTAGTCCTTTTGATATGCCTGTCCCAAAATGTTCAGGCATTTGATGTTGAAACACTTTGAATGGTGCCCAGAAAACAGGCCAGGAATTATTTTAAGGTTCTGAAGAAATAAGTTTATTACAGCAAATCCAATTAATATTGTGGCACCTGTTTTCTAAGGCAGGCAGTTTTTAACCAATTTCTAAAAGCAGCCCCACATACTTCACATTACAGTTTTGGCAGGACTCAGACATGGATAACTATGGCTTGATCATCTCACAACAGAAGGTAGTGTGTGACACAAAATTTATGAAAGGCCTTTCTTGCTAAGGCCACCACTTGGGCATCCATAAACAAAACAGATCTTACATGCACACCAACCCTCCAAATCGCTATGAAGCACACCTTTTACATATCAGACTGGACACTGTGTTCTGCAGTAGGCACAGTAAGATTATGCATTTTAATGTTTTGGAAAGCAAAGTTATAGAATGTTAAATATTCTATAGTTATGCATTCCGAGCCTTCAGAATAGGACATGGAAGGAACGTAGATAGATATGAGGGTCAGTACTTGATGTTTCATTTAAGTTTTAGATACTAGTTTTCTTTCTGTTTATCTAAATAGTAAAATAATGTTTCACTGAGCATCTTTTGTATGCTATATGTCTCTACTATGGACCAAAGGATCTCTGCATTCCAAAAAGAACAACATAGACTTACAACCATTTGAAATGAACATAAAATCATTTCCATGAGAGCCAGTGTGGTGTAGTGGTTAAGAGCATGGGACTGGGACGCAGACAACCTGGGTTCTAGTACCCGCTCGGCCATGGAGCCAACTGGGTGACTTTGGGCGAGTCACAGACTCTCAGCCCAATCTACCTCACAGGGTTGCTGTTGTGGGGATAAGATGGAGGAGGAGATGTAAGCTGCCTTGAGCCCTTTGTCGGAAAAAGGCAGGATATAAATCGCAATATAAATGAATGAATGAATGAATGAATGAATGAATGAATAAAATCATTCAAAAGCTTAAGGATTATACTGATTCATACTGTGATCTCTCAGCACTGACATATGTTAATCTTGGTCTGGGTTCACATTTGTGTGTTTTTTTATTCTTATGGCTTCACCTGAAGCAAAAAAATAAAAAATAAAAAATCAAATGATCTGAACATGATGCAAAACATGCAGACTGAGTGGTAGTTCTGAAATTACTACCTTCCTATTCAGAGAAAGGGATTTACTAGAAAAGAAGTATGATTCTCATTCTTTGAAATTTAGTATGGTAGATATATTCCTGTACAAAATATACTTATTCTTTTTACTAGTTTGAAGAAACATAATGAGGGATTCTGCATTACTTTTCCCCCTGACAAAGTCTAAAATTCCCTTCAAAATGAAACAAACACACAATAATCATGATTCGCGAACTATAGTCTCAACCAAAAGATCTCCTTGAAGGTGTGGAAGAAGCTTTATATACACAAAACAGGTACCTCAGGTACTCCAATTTTCACAGGATCTCCCTGGTTGTGGTCACATAGACAGATCTAGAAATCTGTCATCTGCATCACTGACAGATGTTGCTCTGTCAGTGATGCAGATGACAGATGGGGCAAGCTAGGCAACCTTCTTTGACAGACAGTAGAGTCACTTGATTCTGTGAACCTGCAGCTACCTGTAATCCACACATTCCTACACAGATAGGTTTATTATTTTATTTATTTATTTATTAACAGATTTATAGGCCGCTCCTTGCCACAAGCCTCGGGGCAGCTCACAACCTCAAAACCATTAAAGGCCTACACAATATTAAAAAGCCTACACAATATTAAAACTGGCCCATCTCAAGGTCTGAATTAAAACATACAAATACAATATAAATTCAAATAAACAAATTTAAAATAATTTAACATTTAAAATATTGCTTAAATAAAAAGGTCTTCGCCTGGCGCCGAAAAGCAAATAAAAAATACAATATAAAACAATAAACAATCTAAAACTGGCCCATCTCATAGTCTAAAATTAAAAATATATAAATATAAACAATAAATAACAATAAATAATTAACAATATAAAATTAATAATTTAACAATTAAAATATTTCTTAAATAAAAAGGTCTTCACCTGGCGCCGAAAAACAAATAATGACGGCACCAGGCGAGCCTCTCTGGGGAGCGCATTCCATAGGTGGGGCGCCACCGCAGAGAAAGCCCTCCTCCGGGTACTCACCCTCCTTACTTCTCTCACAGAGGTTTCCTGGAGGAGAGCATCAGCTGCTGATCGTAGGGGGCGGGAGGGCATATATGGTCGCAGGTGCTCCTTTAAGTAGCCAGGACCCAAGCCGTTAAGGGCTGTATAGGTAAGAACCAACACCTTGAATTGGGCCCGGACTTCAATGGGAAGGCAGTGTAGCTGACGGAGAACTGGGGTGATATGAGAACCACGCCCAGTCCCCGTCAGCACCCTGGCAGCTCTGTTTTGCACCAATTGAAGTATCCGGACCGTAGGTTGTCTTCCTATCCATTTTTCAAAGCATATACAATTGCATAATCAGATTTTCTGTCAGTTCTGTGGTAAAAGACTTTTGTTCACATGATCCTGGACTGGTCCTAGACCTAATGCAGAAATACTATTGGTACTCTTCAATCTGTTCAAGGTTTGGGCATCTTATTTTTAATTGCATTTGAAGTCCATTGTGTGACATTGATGCATACGATTTATCCCTGTCATACAAGACTACAATTTGTATGCTAGAGCTCTATATATCTGTATTTACTTATGTCAGATGTTCTGCTCATATTATTTGTTCAGCTGCTGAGTCAATTCTACTCAGTAAAAATTATTTATTATTTATTTAAAATCTTTCTAGGTCATCTTTTAGGGCAGAAGCCCTCTCAAGATAGCTTACAACATTAAAATTCACATAAGAAAAAGAAAAAAATACAGTAAAAAGACAGCATACAACACCAGCAATTAAACATTATTGAAAGCCTGTTACATAATTGCAATTACAAAGAAGAACCATTCAATAAAACATAATCAGGGTAATGTCAGAGTAAGTTTTCAAGGCTTTTCTTAAAGGCTGAAATGATGAGCCCTGACAGAACCATCATGGCAATCCATTCCAAAGGTGTGCAGTCTTCTCTCATGTACCTAATCACTTAACCACCCCTCCCCCCAAAAAAAGATGGACAATTGGGAGGGATCTCTGTTGTTGATCTTAATGTATGGACAAGCTGATAAGGGTAAAGGTGATCCTTCAAGGAATTGGCTCACAAATACTTCAAGTCTTCAAAGGTCAAAACCAGCATGGACTCATAAACACACTGTTAAGTACTGCAGCTGGCATGGTATAGGCATTGTACTGTCTTACCAGTGTGTTAATGAGTTCATCACCCCCACCAACAATACAGTGGACACTGTGCAGCAGCTGAAACTTCTGAACTGTCTTAGGTGGCATACAGCAGATAACAGTACTCCACCAGCATATCTGCAGTTCATAGATGACTGAGGCAAGGTTCTGTTGTCCATAGGTCTTGGGTCTCATGTTACTGTTCTATTGCCTGTAAACATCTCTCAGTCAAGTGCTGTGTATATGTATGTATTACAGTTCACTGTTGTTCAGTTGCAAAGTCAAGCCCGACCCAGCATGACCCCACAGATGACATTCCTCCAGGCTCTCCTGTCATCCACCATCCCTTGGAGCCTACCCAAGCTCACACCCACTTTCCAAGTGACTCCATCTAGTCACCTCATCCTCTGCCATCCCCTTCTCCTTTTGCTGTCAATTGTTCCCAGCATCAGGGTCTTCTCCAGTGAGTCGTTCCTTCTCATTAGTTGGCCAAAGTATTTGAGTTTCATCTTCAGTATCTCACCTTCTAAAGAGCAGTCAGGGTTGCTTTTCTTTAAGATTGACTGGTTTGATCTCTTTGCAGTCCAAGGGACTCTCGGGAGTCTTCTCCAGCACCACAATTCAAAGGCATCAATTCTTCAGTGTTCAGTTTTCCTTATGGTCCAACTCTCAGAGCCATACATTACAACTGGGAAAACCATAGCTTTGACTATACTTTTGGATCTCTGGGTGAGGATTATGAAGGGGAAAGAGTGATATATCTGAGTCAGACATTATTATTATGCATTGTTTTATTTCTCAAGGAATTAAGTTACTGAACATCTTGAAACCAATATGTTTACTGTACAAATAAAGTTTAATTTTGTTTATTGCTAACTCAATGTCAAAGACTGTTTGAGTATCAGTGTCTCCTCCTCAGGACCTTATAGTCCAATGAAGGAGCCTTACAGTTGGGCACAATACTGTGGAAGGTTAATTAATAAGATTACAATTAAATTCCTGGTGGCAGCACTACCTACTAAAAGAAAGAGAAGGAGATTTAGGAAAGTTAAAGAAACTCCATATCCTCACAAGTTATAGGAGTGTATTCTTGACAGATATTTCAGAGACTTTTACATATACAGGTGTTCCAAAAGTCACCATACATAGGGAAAATGGGAAATTGTAGCCAAATACACTTTTATTTATAAAATATTCATTACAAAATTTACAAAATATTTACAAAATATTATCTACATGTTGGTCAGCTCTTTCTACACACACACAAAGTCTCCCCTTATAAAGTTTTATCTTATTATATTATTAAATATGAATTTGTTATGTTTTCCTATGTATGGTGATATATATAGATAGATAGATAGATAGATAGATACAGATACAGATACAGATATATAGATAAATAACATAGCCATAGTACCTAAAAATCAAAAGTATTTAGTTGGTTCACAAAAATTAAAACCCTAAAATACAACATGACAAGACACAATATAAAATTAATTTAACACAGCTTAAATTAATTTTACATTTTTTAATATAATATATTAAGAATAAACTACTGGGATCTGATAAGGCAGCTAACATTATGAAGCCCCATCATATCTAACAAAATGCCTGGAAGCAGAAGAAAGTGCCAAAATATGACAAAGTTGGTGCCAGGTCCTGATTCCTGATCCTCCAGAGCAGATTTTGAAGCACACGGGACTGCTGAAGAGAGAGCAAGCATACTCTTCTAAAAGTGTCTATTCCACTCATGAAAGAACACACTTGAATACAACCTAGAGAAAGAGATAGAGAGGAGATACATGAAAGTGGTATTTTAATGTGGAAGTGATCGAGCAGTTCATGCATGTATCAAAATACCCTAAGATAGTGTATGCACACACACATGCACACTTTCATCTCAATCTTGTTTCTGGAAAATAAAGACTCCAAGGGGATCTTTTGAGACTCTGAAGGTCTCTTTTAGTGACTTATAGGGAAGTGAGGGGATGTGATGTGGAGGAGGCCCGTGACCTGCTCTTCCCTGCAGTGGAGGGCAGGATGCATTCCGATGGGGCAAAGCTCAAGGAAATGGGTTTCAGGTTGGATGTCAGGAAGTATTTCCTGATGGTTAAGATGCTTAGGATATGGAATGGGCTTCCACGGGAGGTGGTGGGAGCCCCATCAGTGAGAGGGTTCAAGGAATGATTGGACAATGACATGCTGGGGATTACATGAGCCGAGTCGGCTGGAGCTGGGGGTCAGACTAGATAGCCTGGAGGCCTCTTCTGACTCACTTTGTTTCTATGTTTCTATCAGAAGGTGTGCACCTACTGCCCAACTGCCAATTTGACCATATTTATTTTTGTTAAATAGAGAAAAATGGTGCTGTGAACCCCTAAATTGAACTGATCAGTTTTGTGATGTGCAATATTATTATTTTATTCTATTTTCCCTCCAACTTCCTAGCTTGAGGATATCAATTTATTCTTTAAAACACTAGCTTTGGAAGGATATCTCAGGTGTCCTAAAGGACATGAGGGAGGGGAACATTAAAATAAAATTGGTACAGTGAAGGTTGATGTTGGAAGGTGGTTAGAAGGGTTTAGCTGAATTCTTTATATTTACGGAAATGACTCCCTCACCCCCATTACCTCTTCTAAATGGACAGAATTGCCTGGCCTCTGGAGCTAGAGAAAAAGGTATATAGAACATCCTGATGAGGTAAAAGGAGGAGTAATTTAATTGTATAACTCCTTCTGTGCTAGAGAATATCAGACAGATGGGGAGGATAAAACAAGGAGCTCAATAATTAATTTTCATGTTCCTCACTAGTGGGACCGCTTTAATCCCTGTTCCTATGATTATAGAGAAAGGTTGGATTCTGAAGTTTTACTCATTAGCTACGTGTTGTATGAAAATACCTGTATTTTCAAAAGGAATAGTGACAAGAATGAAAAATTTCCACTATTAAAAATATCCTGGTGTCAGGGACTTTTGTGAAAGAACAAAAACTCTCTGATTCCCTCAGATAAATAATGAAACAGATGGTTGTTGAGAGGTTAAAGGTCAAACCTTCCCTGTTGACTATAACACAAGGTTGACTTAAAAGATTTTCAGAAGTTATTCAGGATGCAGTATATTAGACTGTGCCTCCTGCCTTTTAATGAAATGAATTGGACTGCTAAAGGAAAAAGAAAAAGAATAGATAAGCTGTACTGAAATTGCTCATTTTCAGGGCTGCTAAACTATGCTTGGCAAACTGCATATACAAGACAAAATTTTGGTAAATAAATTAATTTGTCCTTAAAGATATGGGTTAATGAAGGAACTACATCTGAATATTGATTGATTAACGGTACAGTCCTATGTAAGTGTCAACAGGCCCACAATGCTCAGCATTGTCTGAGTGGTGGGCCATTTATCTGTCAAAACTTGCATATAATTGCACACTTTCTCAATTAACTGTTCACTTCTTGAGTAAATTAGTGAGTGTTGAATTCTTTGCTAACAGCCTCACTGCCTAAAATTGTTATCAATATTATAACACCGAAAAAGATAAACAAACATGCATCAAAGTGGTTAAATTTTTCAATCCCATTATTAAAGGCAGAAAAACAATTTTTGCTTGAAGTTCTATTAACTAAAGCCAGCTATTTCAATCATATAATTCAACATCATTTTGAAATGTGCTCAAACACAAATAATTAAAAATATTTTTTGAAAATCCCTTTTGTGATTTAATTTCCAAGCAGAATAAAGAAGAATGTAATTAATACACACTTTCAATGAATTTTCTTCTTACTAAAAATTAGGCTAGTTAGTTATTTAGTTGCTACAAAACCCTTCTGCCCACAGATTGAAAGTGAGGTTTTGATTATTTTAACTTAGGTAATATTTTACTCCAACCTTAGGAAATCAGCTAAAGAATCTGATGGGAAGAAATTGAAACTTTAACATGTCATTCCATCTGGAGACTGTGTAAAAGGAAATAAGAGAAAGTTCGGTACTAGTGGCAATACCAGTATGATCTCATGTGTCAGATTGCAATTGCTCAGCATTAGAATTTGACCCTAGAAGTTCATGTTTGGTCTAATAGTTATCAATAGACTTTGCAGTTGTCAAAAGCATAATCTACTGGGAATTTCTTCTGCAGAAGCTCCATTGAATAGGGCTTCAGCATGAAAAAGTCCTGGTGGATTGGAACCAACAACTTTTTGTACGACAGATATCTGGCTTCCAGATGAGTTTTTGCTACAATCATATATGGTAGACATGATAGCCCCCTTCATGGATCACTGCCTTGCCAGGCTGAAGGGGCTTGTGTAGTTCAATGAAGGTATGAGCTATGCCCTGCAGGGGCACCCAAGATGGTCAGGTCATAGCAGAGAGCTCTGACAAAAGGTGATCCACTGGGGAAGGAAATGGCAACTCACTCCAGTACCCTTGCCATGAAAACTCCATGGACTGTTCTAAAGGGCAAAACAATATGACTCCGGAAGATGAGCCCCTCAGGTCAGAAGGTGTCCAGTGTGCTACTGTGGAAGATCAGAGGACTAGTACTAGTAGCACCAGAAAGAGTGAAGCGACTGAGTCAAAGCTGAAAGGACACTCAGTTGTGGATGTATCTGGTGATGAAAGGGAAGTCTGATGCTGTAAAGAACATTACAGCATAAGAACCTGGAATGTAAGAACTATGAATCAAGCTGATAAGCTGGACATGGTCAAACATGAGATGACAAGACTGCACATCAACATCTTGGGAATCAGTGAACTAAAATGGACAGGAATGGAAGATACCACTCTAATGGCAGCAAGTGAAGAGGAACTAAAGAGCCTCTTGTGCTGGTGAAAGAGGAGAGCGCAAAAGTTGGCTTAAAACTCAACATCAAGAAAACTAATGTCATGGCATCTGGTCCCATCACTTCCTGGCAAATTGATGGGGAAGAAATGGAGGTAGTGGCAGATTTTATTTTCCTGGGCTCCAAGATCACCGTAGATGGTAACTGCAGCTAAGAAATTAAAAGATGCTTGTGCCTTTGTAGGAAAGCTATGGCAAATCTGGACAGCATACTAAAAAGCAGAGACATCACCCTGCCCACAAAAGTGCATATAGTCAAGGCTATTGTTTTCCCAGTTGTAATGTACGGCTGTGAGAGCTAGACCATAAGGAAAACTGAGCACTGAAGAACTGATGCCTTTGAATTGTGGTGTTGGAGAAATTCCTGAGAGTCCTTTGGACTGCAACGAGATCAAACCAGTCACCCTTAAAGGAAATCAACCCTGACTGCTATTTAGAAGGCCAGAAGGCCCTTGGACTGCAGAGGATAGCAGTAAAAGGGGTGTAGCCCAGGTAAAACCATGGACCTCATGGTGGGGGAGATCTTCTAACACTATCCATATGTCAGATGTGTTACAAGACAAAAAATAAACTGCATAATTCAAACAGGTAATCCCAGCTTGAGTCACAAAATTAACATTCATTTAAGTGGCATATTATTAAGAAATCAAGCATCTAGAAAGCATTCTAAAAGTAGTTGCGTCAATTGGCCACATTACCTTGGCTAGGACCAACATGAACATCTATTACAGCATGTCTATTATTTGGAGGAAGATAGAGACATTGTGATGGACATAATGCTTGCATACTGAGTGCACATGTGAAAAGAAGCTGATAGGCACATATAAAATGTGCGGATGACACTTGTAACCACCACTGCTGCTCCTGTTGTAATTTGTTTAGGCAGAAAGAATGAGCAATCTGCAACCCCCAGTTGATCTGCCCATGTTTGCACAGTCCATTGAAGTGAGAAAACTGGTGTGCTCTATTTTGGGATGTATAGAAACTTCAGTTTTGTTTGCAAAACATGTGAACATGCATTGTTCAAAGCCTCAAATGTGAGGTCAGCCACATGTTTACCAAGAATAGTTGCAAATTGTCAACTTTGTACATGTGTTCATCTCATTCCTGATTCCCAGTTCAATATGTGCAAATGTCCTAATCGACATGAATTTCCTCAGTAGACTGAATCTGTCCCACTTTTGCCTATGGAGGAAATGTGTGCAAATTTGGGAAGAATCACACACACCTACAATTCAATCATTGCTCAGTGTGCACAGAACAAGCAGTGATTGAAAATAGGAATTGGGCACAAGATGAGCACTAAGGCAAAGTCTGATCTCAAACATTGCTTATTCTTATTCATTCAACCCAAGTACCATCATGCCTGGTCTAATACAGCAGTGTGCATCATAGTGCACATAGCTGTAAAAATAAGCCACTGCCCTGCACATCTGTTGCTGTATTTCTGGGGGAGAGACACAGTCATTATGGGAGATTTCAATCTCCCAGATATTACTTGGGAGACTCCCTCGGCGGTGACAACCAGGTCACATCGCTTCCTAGAAGCTATAGAGGGAGGGTTTTTCACACAGAGGGTCCAAGAGGTGACAAAGGGGGGAAACGTCCTTGACTTGGTCTTGACCAATAGGGAGGAGCTGATAGATGAAGTACAGATTAGGGGAGCTCTGGATGTGAGTGATCACTCCATCCTTTGCTTTGAGATCAGGGACTGGGGATGTGCAGCAGGGCGAGCACTAGAAGCTGGGACTTCAAGAGGGCCAACTTTGGCCAACTGAAGGCCAGACTGGGGAAAGTCTTCTGGGATAGGTTACTGGAAGGTAAGCAAGTTGAGGAGGGATGGATGGCATTCAAAAGGGAGGTTTTGGAGGCGCAAGCCTTGACGATACCTCTAGTCAGTAAGGTGGGGAGGCGGAGGAGAGTGCCGCCATGGATGCGAAAGGAGGTGGTAAGAGGGATTAGACGAAAGAGGAGCCTCCGTAGGAAATGGGTACTGGGGGAAATAGACAAAAGGGTATACCAGGAGGAGGAGGCCCGTTGCAGAAGGATCCTTTGCAAGGCTAAGGCTGATTATGAGCTGAGACTTGCCAAGAATATCAGGAGCAACAAAAAGGGCTTCTTTCAGCATGTAAACAGGAAGAGGAAGGGGAGACAAGTGGTGGGACCACTAAATAAGGAGGAAGGAGATCCAGTGACTGATATGAGAGAACAGGCACAGATGCTAAATGACTATTTTGCCTCTGTGTTCTCCCCAAAGCAGGACGGAGGATATCCATATAGGAGATTAGATGAGGCTGGGAACTTAGGGGCACAGATTAGAGTCACCCCCCTTGAAGCTGAGGGACTCCTCAGGGCATTGGACATTACAAAGGCGCCAGGCCCTGATGGGTTACACCCGAGAGTACTAAGAGAGTTGGCAGGGGTTCTCTCATGCCCGCTGGCCTCCATTTTTGAGACCTCGTGGAGAACGGGTGAAGTTCCAGAGGACTGGAGGGTGGCATCAGTGGTCCCAATTTTCAAAAAGGGTAGTAGGAAGGACATGGGGAATTATAGACAGGTTAACCTTACGTCCATCGTAGGAGAGCAATGGAAAGGCTCATAATAGAGAGAGATCTAGTGATGCTAGATAGGGAAGGGAGGCTGACAGCCACACAACACGGCTTCCGCAAAAACAGGTCCTGCCAGACAAACCTTGTGGAATTCTATGACAAGGTTTCAAGATGGCTAGATGGAGGGGATACAGTGGATGTGGTATACCTGGATTTCAGCAAGGCCTTTGACAAAGTGCCCCATGATATCCTGGTGGAGAAACTGAGGAGTTTTGGGATACACCAAAGCACTGTCTGGTGGATTAGGGCATGGTTGACTGACCAAAAGCAGAAGGTAACCATTAGCAGGGAATCGTCGGGATGGCAGCCAGTGACAAGCAGGGTCCCCCAGGGCTCTGTCCTGGGGCCGATCCTGTTTAATCTTTTCATTAACGACATGGAAGAAGGGGTGAACAGTCTGCTGATCAAATTCGCAGATGACACTAAAACTGGAGCAGTGGCCACAACTGAGGAGCAGGTACTCCAGATCCAAAAGGATCTGGACAGACTATGGAAGTGGGCAGGAGACAACAGGATGGTGTTCAATGTAGATAAGTGCAAGGTCTTGTACTTGGGGCATAGGAATAGCTGTCATAAGTACAGGTTAGGTGACAAGTGGCTAGAGAACAGCACTTGTGAAAGGGACCTCGGGGTACTGGTTGACCGCAGGCTAAACATGAGTCAGCAGTGTGATGAGATGGTCAAGAGGGCGAAAGCCACCCTTGGTTGCATAGACAGAAGTGTGGCTTCTAGATCAAGAGAGGTATTACTACCACTCTACACGACTCTGGTGTGCCCGCAACTGGAGTACTGTGTTCAGTTTTGGGCCCCTCATTACAGAAAGGATATAGCCAGGTTGGAGTCAGTGCAACGTAGGGCCACAAGGATGGTGGCTGGTTTGCAGGGGATGCCGTATGAGGCAAGACTGAGGGAACTGGGTCTCTTCAGCTTGGAGAAGAGGAGACTCAGAGGGGATATATTGGCGACATACAGGTATGTGAGGGGGTGTCACATGCAGATGGGTAGAGACCTGTTCTCCCCTGCAGAGGAAGGCAGGACGCGTTCCAATGGAGCAAATCTCAGGGAGCCAAGGTTCCATTTGGATGCCAAGAAGTACTTCCTGACAGTCAGGACCCCGAGGGCGTGGAATGGGCTTCCACGAGAGGTCATTGAGGCCCCATTGGTGAGGGTGTTCAAAGACAGGCTGGACATGCACATGGTGGGCATGTCCTGAGTGGAGCCGGCTGGTGCTGGAGGTCAGACTATATGGCCCTGGAGGGCCCTTCTGATTCGCTCTGTTTCTATGTTTCTAAATCCAAAGAAACACATAGGATTGCTTACTATGGCAATGATTTAAACAATGGAAGGTTCTTGCAGAGGGGTAGCTCCAATTAAACTCCAGTTTTCTTATCTGGGGTTAATGAATTAATAGATTCATGCTTACAGGGCTAGGAAAGACAGATGATACAACTGTAATTCAAGTTGAAGGTGTGCAGAGGGTTTCTACTCTCATCAATGAGAAAAAAACAGTTACTTAGGAACTCCACATTGATAAGGACCAGAAGCTCCTACAGTCTCAGACTCCAGGATTATGGTCTTAACTAGAAGAAATATAGAAAGAACATAAAACATACATGCATGCATGGTTTATTTTTCCAGCTTTCATGCCATTTGGATAAGATTTCTTTGTTTATATATGAAGGTATTGCCATGTAAATAGCAGCTCAGATTGATCAGTATGTCCCTGATCCAGGAGAAATATAAGGCTATCAGGGACACAATATTACGTCATTTTCTCCAACCTGGACTTCAAATGTCATCATCACCAGCCAACACAGTCAAGGAATTTTGGGAGTTATAGTTCAAAACATCTGGAGGGCACCAGGTTGGGGGAGGCTGTGTTACAACATAACATATTATTGCAGAATAATTGTAAATAGAGCCATATGTACTATGGTAAAACAAAAAATACTCACCTTTATATAAACTAGGAAAAGCATTTAATGTTCTTGCACAATACTAATAAACCTGGCTGCCTTTTGTTGTATATTTGGAAATTGAAAGCTCCAGTGACTTCACAAGCAGACTAGTGATCATACCATAATTTGATCTCCTCCGCACCCCACCCCCCAATAGAAAATGACCTGTTAAAACATCCCTAAGAGAATATGAATTAGCCCAGGTCAATGGGAGGTCAAACAGACAGGGTGCTAAAATCCCTTTACTACTTTGTAGTATCTTATGCTAATTCATTCCCCTTTTCTGTGATAAACAAAGCCAGTTGAAAGTAGATAGCATCACACAGTGATGGGTCCCAAAGCTACAATTTAATACAAATCTAGTAATTCCATTGTACAACACATCCAGTTCATTTAGAAGTGATGAATACTAAAGAAGGTATAAATTGAAATGCCTTTTCTCACTTTGCAGATATCCTCACAATTCCAGAAATAAACTTAAATGGTGTTTATTATAGCAATTCTTGCTTCTTTTCAGGGGCCTTCAAATACAAATCCTAATTAATCAATACATCCTTCTTAATACTGCAACGACCTTACCTAGGACACCAAACCTGTTCAAACTGATTAAGGACACCTACTTCTATTCACAGCTATTCATATTTCACTTTGCATTTTTTTTTCTTTGCTCAAAACAAAACCAAAATATTCAAAGAGGAAAATGTTCTTTAACTTCCTTCCTTCTTTTTTTCCTTGCCAGGATTGCTGCAACCTTTCCTGAGACTGCCAGTGCATCCTGCTCTCTTCTTAAGGCTCAGGAAGAAAGCAGGCCAGGCTGGTGGCCTTGTGAGAGCTTCCCCAGCATGCCCTGCACTGCTCCAGCTGACAAGTGCAAAGATGCTGAGGCGCAAGAGGCTCAGTGCACCAATTCCTAGAAGGAAGGAGCACCTGAGGGCAGGGGTCACATAGGAGGATTTCTGGGCAGGAGAAACAGAGAAGGATGGTCACCCTAGAGGAAGCTTGGAATCAGTGGAGCAAAGGGCCACTAGGATGGTGGCTGGTTTGCAGGGTAAGCCATTTATTTTATTTATTTATTTTACAAATTTATATGCCGCCCCGTTGCAAACAAGCCTCGGGGTGGCTAACAACATATAAAAAATACAATATAAAACAATAAACAATCTAAAACTGGCCCATCTCATAGTCTAAAATTAAAAATATATAAATATAAACAATAAATAACAATAAATAATTAACAATATAAAATTAATAATTTAACAATTAAAATATTTCTTAAATAAAAAGGTCTTCGCCTGGCGCCGAAAAACAAATAATGACGGCACCAGGCGAGCCTCTCTGGGGAGCGCATTCCATAGGTGGGGCGCCACCGCAGTGAAAGCCCTCCTCCGGGTACTCACCCTCCTTACTTCTCTCACAGAGGTTTCCTGGAGGAGAGCATCAGCTGCTGATCGTAGGGGGCGGGAGGGCATATATGGTCGCAGGTGCTCCTTTAAGTAGCCAGGACCCAAGCCGTTAAGGGCTGTATAGGTAAGAACCAACACCTTGAATTGGGCCCGGACTTCAATGGGAAGGCAGTGTAGCTGACGGAGAACTGGGGTGATATGAGAACCACGCCCAGTCCCCGTCAGCACCCTGGCAGCTCTATTTTGCACCAATTGAAGTATCCGGACTGTCTTCAAGGGTAGCCCCATGTAGAGCGCGTTGCAGAAGTCTAACTGGGAAGTCACCAATGCATGTGTCACTGTTGCCAGGCAGTCGAACTCCAGGAAGGGACGCAGCTGATGGATCAGCTGAAGCAGATGGAAAGCGCTCCTCGCCACTGCTGACACTTGGGCTACCAAGGCCAGCTCCAGGTCGAGGAGCACTTCCAGGCTGCGGACCCAGTCTTTCAGAGGGAGTGCCACCCCATTTAAGACTAGGGTCAGGTCCCCCACTCCGAAGCCCGACCCACCTACCAACAGGTCCTCCATCTTGTCAGAATTGAGCCTCAGTTTATTAGCCCTCACCCAGCCCATTACCTCGGCCAGGCACCGGTTCTGCACAGCCACTGCCTCACCTGGATCAGTGGAAATTCCACACCTCCTGATGACCTCTCCCAGCGGTTTCATGTAGATGTTAAAGAGCAAAGGGGACAAAATGGATCCCTGCAGTACTCCATGGCATAACTGCCATGGCGCAGAGCCATAGTCCCCCAGCACCACCTTCTGGAATCGGCTATTGAGGCAGGAGTGGAACCACTGCAAAGCAGTGCCTCCAACCCCCAGACCCGCCAGCCTATCCAGAAGGATACCATGGTTGATGGAGAGACTGAGGGACTGAGCCATATGAGGAGAGACTGAGGGAGCTGGGTATTTTCAGCCTTGACAGGAGTAGACTCAGATGGGACCTGTTATTTATTTATTTATTAAAACATTTCTATGCCGCCCCATCGCAACAAAGCTTCGGGGCGGCTCACAACAATAAAATTATACAGATTCATTTAAAACCTTTCCACCCCCCCACCCCCCGGTGCATCTCGGCAAAACCCTATAAAATAAATAAACAGATTAACAATTAAAATGTGATTTAAATAAAAAGGTCTTCGCCTGGCGCCGAAAAACAAATAATGATGGTGCCAGGCGGACCTCTCTGGGGAGCGCATTCCATAATTGGGGCACCACCACAGAGAAAGCCCTCCTCCAGGTACTCACCCTCTTAATGTCATTCACTGAGGGTTCCCAGTGACATACACGTATGTGAAGGGGTGTCACACAGAGGAGGGTGTGATCTTTTTTCCCTCCTGTGGAAGGCATGATGCACTGAAGTGGAGCAAAGCTCAGGGAACCAAGGTTCAATTTGAAGTACTTCCTGATGGTTAGGACCCCTAGGGTATGGAATGGGCTTCTATGGGAGGTTGTTGAAGCCCCATCAGTATGAGTGTTTAAGGATAGGCTGAACATGCACATAGTAGCCATGTCATGAGTGGAGCCAGCTGGAGTTGTGGAGGTCAGACTAGATGGCCTGGGAGACCCCTTCTGACTTGCTCTGTTTCTATGTTGTTATCCTGGATTGCGGACAGAGAAGGAGCTGCAGAGACCACAGACCCACAAAGTGTTCTCTTTCATTCAATTAGTCCTAAAAATCAACTCATATCGATTTTCTCCCTCAGTTAATGGTTAATTCATTATATTAAATGTGTTTATTGTATTAAATATTGCAAAATGTAATTCATTGTGCAGCCCTGAGGTTCCATGTCAAAGTTCTCATGTGGCCCTCAAGATATGAAAAGCTGGACCACCCTGTAGTAGGATCTCTAAGAGAATATTTTGAGCAAATTCATAAACTTCATTTCTAGGAATTTTTTAGGAAAAACTAATGGCAAAAATGCTTATTTAAGATTAGCATGTTTTTGTAAATATATATTCCTTTGTCACCTAAAGTCCTATTCCTGAAGGTACAATTTACCTACTCTTACCAAGCTTCTCTCAGTCATACACAGGAAGCTATGATATTCAGTTCATTACAGCCAGAGAAAAAGAGAGAGGGCGAGAGAGGGAGGGAGAGAGGGAGAATATAAATGTAGATAAGTAGAAATCTGGATTATGGTCCAACATCCCACCCACCTAGGAAGCTATGTGCATACAAAACACAAAAAATGTAAAACACTCTGTGATACAGCTTGGCATGTCATGCAACCACGACCAGCCCTATCATTAGGTAAAGGTGAGGCAACCACTCAGGGATCAAATGGGGTAGCAATAGTGATAATCTGTGGCCATTCCAATGGAGTCTTCAGCTGCCCCTTCTGTTGGGGGACAGAACTCTGTATCTTAGCATGTATTGTATCCCCTAAGGTAGCTTGGTGCCTTCTGCTGTGATGAAGATACTGAATCTTCTATGTTGAAGTAACATGCAGCTGCTAGTCCAAGTTTGCTTCTGTACATGGAATGTTGGGGGGGGGGTCTTTTCTTCAGGCAGCAAGATATCTTGTATTTTGCCCTGTGTTGCCCTGTGTTTGTTTGTTTATTTATTGATTTATTTAAAATTTTTGTATGCTGTCACCACATGCCTTGGCATCTCGAGACGGCTCACAGTACAATTAAAAACAAAAAAATGATATTTATAAATAACAAATTCAATAAAAGATTACATAAGAACAAAAAAACAAAAAGAGCTACTGTTCAACAATAAAATATTAGTTTTTAAAATAGTGATTACATAAAAAGGTTTTAACCTGGTACTGAAAAGAATGCCAGTCACACCTCGGTGCCAGTCACACCTCTTCAAGGAGTGCATTCCATAATCTGGGTGGGTACTGCTAGTGTGTAATCCCCCAGCTTCATTTGGGATACATGCAATTAGCATATAGGCCCTTTTTAAAATGCTAATATCTACTCAACTGCTGCTTGGCAGGGAAGGGATGGGGGAGCAACAAGGTCTTAATTGACCTTAAACACTCCCATTTCCCACTTCCACACGTTAAATTGATGCCAAATTTTAAAAATGGTCAGATATTGCATTCTCATTTCTAGGATCAGGCTAGTAGCCAACACAGTTTCCCACTCAAAAGTTTCTGTTTCACAGAGATGCAAGAGCTCTACTGGAGA
This sequence comes from Varanus salvator macromaculatus, assembly GCA_023646645.1. Classification (NCBI taxonomy): domain Eukaryota; kingdom Metazoa; phylum Chordata; class Lepidosauria; order Squamata; family Varanidae; genus Varanus; species Varanus salvator. The sequence continues at coordinate 36,588,302 of JAIXND010000756.1, read as the reverse complement.
GTAACTGTCTTTAGAATCACACAACAGAAATAAATGTGGTGAACATATATATATGTATATGTGTGCATGCATGAATCTGGGTATGGCCATGTATAGGATGGGTAAAGGCTTTCATCCCCCACTCCTTGAGAAAGGCAATAAAATGTTTCAGTAATTTCTGAGACAGTGTACTTCTAATTTAAGGGCAACTAACTTTGTGGGTGGGTGATGTGGTGAAGATATACCTTTCAGTATTTCCTTCATCTTCCTAGAATGAAATTCTTTATGAAGTATATTGCTGAAATTTGCATCTAGCACTAAATTCTCACTGAGACCTTTCCCATCATGAATGACTAGTATTCTATATTCTTTAGATCTTGTTTCTGCTATAGAAGCTCTTTTTCTTTTTAATAATTTGCTAGGTGCCAGAGAAAGGAGTTCATTTCCTGAATAAAAGTTTTTCAGTGCAGCCAAGAATTCTGAATTATGAAGCCTTACCCATATCCTCAATCAGGGGTAAAAATAACAATAAAATCACTATAATGCTTTGAAGAAAACATGGGTTTGGTTTCCTTGTTATCCAGGGAAAGCATTTAGTACTGATGATGTTTTTGTTGCAAAATCATGACATATCTCTGCCTGAAAGGAGCAATAAACAAAGTTACAGCTGTCATACTCCTTCTTTGCACTGGAAATACATGCAAAATTAGAAACCAGAAATGATGTAGGCAGGAATGCCTTACTCTGAGTTGGATTCAAACGTAGAATAGACTCACTGAAATCTACAATCAAGTTAGTCATGACTAAATAAGGCCTCATGAATTTTATTCGGCTTCATTGATTTTATTGGGTTTACAAAGTTGGAATTCAAACTTATGTACATAACTCTTGAGTTACATTATATTAATATTATACAGATACATTTATGTGTCTAGATTGCAATAGAGATGTAGCAAAATTCAACATCATAAAGATTCCTGGGTTATCCATATCAAATTGCAAACTTCCCCCTGTTAGCATGAGTGGCTGAATAAGTGAGTTCAGTGAAGTTCTGGTGAAGTAAACCTACACAAACACTAACACAAGAACTGAATATTTTCTGTGTAAAGAAGCCCTTTTAAGGGAGCAAAAAGTGCTTTGGCATTACCTTGCTAGTAGGCTGTGTTCTCTGAATGTGATTAGGGATGCTGCTTAGCTCTGCATTCTGAGTAATTCATGCTATTTTATCACTAACACCCTAAGAGCAATTAACTCCTTGGTGAAATGTTGCATTAGTGTGATCTCCTGCCATGATCATTACAAAACTCCCCTTTTTGCATGAAAATCATGAAATACTTGTGGTGGAGGAGGAGGAGGAGGAGGAGGAGGAGGAGGAGGAGGAGGAATGCCATTTCTGTTGTTGTTGTTAGTCGCAAAGTCGCATCCAACCCATCGCGACCCCATGGACAACATTCCTCCAGGCCTTCCTGTCCTCCACCATCCCCCGGAGTCCACTCAAGCTCACACCAACTACCTCTGTGACTCCATCCAGCCACCTCATCCTCTGCCGTCCCCTTCTTCTTTTGCCATCTATTGTTCCCAGCATTAGGCTCTTCTCCAGGGAGTCCTTCCTTCTCATTAGGTGGCCAAAGTATTTGAGTTTCATCTTCACTATCTGGCCTTCTAAAGAGCAGTCGGGGTTGATCTCCTCTAGGACTGACCGGTTTGATCGTCTTGCGGTCCAAGGGACTCGCAGGAGTCTTCTCCAGCACCACAACTCAAAGGCCTCAATCCTTTTGCGCTCGGCCTTCCTTATGGTCCAGCTTTCACAGCCATACATTGCAACTGGGAAAACCATAGCCTTGACTATACGCACTTTTGTTGGCAGGGTGATGTCTCTGCTTTTTAGTATGCTGTCTAGATTTGCCATAGCTTTCCTCCCCAGGAGCAAGCGTCTTTTAATTTCTTGGCTGCAGTCCCCGTCTGCGGTGATCTTGGAGCCCAGGAAAATAAAATCTGTCACTACCTCCATTTCTTCCCCATCTATTTGCCAGGAAGTGAGAGGACCGGATGCCATGATCTGTTTTCTTAATGTTGAGTTTCAAGCCAACTTTTGCGCTCTCCTCCTTCACCCGCATCAAGAGGCTCTTTAGTTCCTCTTCACTTTCTGCCATGAGAGTGGTATCATCTGCATATCTGAGGTTGTTGATATTTCTCCCAGCAATCTTGATTCCAACTGGTGATTCATCTAGCCCTGCCTTTCTCATGATGTGCTCTGCATATAAGTTAAATAGGCAGGGTGACAGTATACAACCTTGCCGAACTCCTTTCTCAATTTTGAACCAATCAGTGGTTCCGTGTCCAGTTCTCACTGTTGCTTCTTGACCTGCATATAGGTTTCTCAAGAGACAAATAAGATGGTCTGGTACTCCCATCTCTTTAAGAACTTGCCACAATTTGTTGTGATCCACACAATCAAAGGCTTTAGCGTAGTCAATGAAGCAGAAGTAGATGTTTTTCTGGAACTCCCTAGCTTTCTCCATGATCCAGCGTATGTTGGCAATTTGATCTGTATTTCCTCTCCCTCTTCGAAATCCTGCCTGTACTTCTGGTAGTTCTCGGTCCACATACTGCTGGAGCCTAGCTTGTAGGATTTTGAGCATCACTTTGCTAGCATGTGAAATGAGTGCAATGGTGCGGTAGTTTGAACATTCTTTGGCATTGCCCTTCTTGGGGATCGGAATGTAAACTGACCTTTTCCAATCCTGTGGCCACTGTTGAGTTTTCCAAATTTGCTGGCATATTGAGTGTAGCACTTTAACTGCATCGTCTTTCAGGATTTTGAATAGTTCAGCTGGAATGCTGTAACCTCCACTAGCTTTGTTGTTGCTCAGACTTCCTAAGGCCCATTTGACTTCACATTCCAGGATGTCTGGCTCGAGGTCAGTGACCACCCCATCGTGGTTATCAGGGATGTTAAGCTCTTTCTCGTATAGTTCTTCTGTGTAATCTTGCCACCTCTTCTTAATCTCTTCTGCCTCTGTTAGGTGCCTGCCATTTTGGTCCTTTATCATGCTCACCTTTGCATGAAATGTTCCCTTCATATCTCTAATTTTCTTGAAGAGATCTCTGGTCCTCCCTATTCTATTGTTTTCTTCTATTTCTTTGCACTGTTCATTTAGGAAGGCATTCTTATCTCTTCTAGCTGTTCTCTGGAATTCTGCATTCAATTGTTTGTATCTTTCTCTTTCTCCCTTGCCTTTCGCTTCCCTTCTTTCCTCAGCTATTTGTAAAGCTTCCTCAGACAGCCATTTTGCTTTCTTGCCTTTCTTTTTCTTTGGGATGGTTTTAGTTGCTGCCTCTTGTACAATGTTGCGAACCTCCGTCCATAGTTCCTCAGGCACTCTGTCTATCAGATCTAATTCCTTAAATCTATTTGTCACCTCTACTGTATATTCATCAGGGATATGATTTATGTCATACCTGAGTGGCCTAGTGCTTTTCCCTACTTTCTTCAATTTAAGCCTAAATTTTGCCACCAGAAGCTCATGGTCGGAGCCACAGTCAGCTCCTGGTCTAGTTTTTACTGACTGTATAGAACTTCTCCATCTTTGGCTGCAGAGCACATAGTCAATCTGATTTCTGTGTTGACCGTCTGGTGAAGTCCATGTGTAGAGTCGTCTCTTGGGTTGTTGGAAAAGAGTGTTTGCTATGACCATTGTATTCTCTTGACAAAATTCCACCAGCTTGTGCCCTGCTTCATTTTGTACTCCATGGCCAAACTTGCCTGTTATTCCAGTTATCTTTTGGCTTCCTACTTTAGCATTCCAATCCCCTATGATGATAAGGACATCATTTTTTGGAGTTAATTCTAGAAGGTGTTGTAGGCCTTCATAGAACTGGTCAACTTCAGCCTCTTCAGCACCAGTGGTTGGGGCATAGACTTGGACTATTGTGATGTTGAATGGTTTGCCTTGGATTCGAACTGAGATCATTCTGTCATTTTGGAGATTGTATCCCAGTACTGCTTTTCCTACTCTTTTATTGACTATGAAGGCTACGCCATTTCTTCTGAGGGATTCTTGCCCGCAGTAGATACCTGATGGTCATCTGAACTAAATTCACCCATGCCTGTCCATTTTAGTTCACTGATTCCTAAGATGTCGATGTTCAGTCTTGTCATCTCTTGTTTGACCACATCCAGCTTGCCTTGATTCATGGATCTGACATTCCAGGTTCCTATGGAGTAAAGATCTTTGCAGCGTCGGACTTTCCTTTCACCTCCAGATACATCGGCAACTGAGTGTCCTTTCGGCTTTGACCCAGTCGCTTCATTCTTTCTGGCGCTACTAGTACTAGCCCTCCGCTCTTCCCCAGTAGCATATTGGACACCTTCCGACCTGAGGGGCTCATCTTCCGGTGTCATATCGTTTTGCCTTTTGGTACTGTCCATGGGGTTTTCATGGCAAAGATACTGGAGTGGGTTGCCATTTCCTTCTCCAGTGGTTTCACGTTTTGTCAGAGCTCTCTGCTATGACCTGTCCGTCTTGGGTGACCCTGCACGGCATAGCTCATAGCTTCATTGAGCTACGCAAGCCCCTTCGCCACGACAAGGCAGTGATCCATGAAGGAGCAGTGATCCATGAAGGTAATTTCTGTACCACCCCATAGCCAACACTCTCTGGGTGGTTTATGACAATCCAGAAAAATAAGCCAGGAAAATACGTTCACATTACTATAAAATCAAAAAAGTATTATTTTTTTTAAACAGCGAAAAGAAGAACACCTGGGATGAGCAATCCCCTCAAGCACCTGGCTAACCACCTAAATTTTAAAAAGACTAGGCATTAAGGGGTTTCTTAACCTGGCACCAAAACAATGACAGGTTTGGTATCAGGCAGAACAAAGTGGAGTTGTTCCATAGATGGAAGAACTCCACAGAGATGGCATATGTAGGTCCACATTGAAAAGTACTTGGTCTTGTCCCATTGATGAAAGCATGTTTGAGTGCATGTCTTTTTTTAAAATGTGTTTTTAAGTATTTTTTAAAATGTATGCATTTTCAAATACAGATGCTTTTTCTTCCTTTGAACTGCAAACTTGGGAACATAGGGAATCAGAGATTGCACTTACATGCACTTTCAGGTTCAGAAGATGGGTCCCAAATGGTTTGTGAAGAGGTAGAGGGGCTCACACATCTTCTCTTGCTGTCCAGCAAAGAGGGGCTGACGGTGATGGTGCCTGGCCTTGGACAGGTGCAGGACTCTGATGGCCAGGACATGTGAGCACATGTGCAACTGTGCAGGATAATTGGCTGTGGCAGGAACAGCTGGGTTGGGTGGAGTGGCAGGTGAAATGGGGGACTAAAGGAGGAGGCTGGGCCAGAAAGGTGGGGGGTGGAATAGGAGGATGAGGGAGATGTGAAGGACAGAGAAGGAAGGAAAAAGATGGAAAGGGAGTCTTTGGGTGAGGAAGCCTAGAAGTGGCTGGCTTTGCTTGTTGGAAAGTTCCAAGGCACTGACAGCTGGACAGAAGTGGTGAGGGGGAAGACCTGCCCCCAGGATGCACATTTCCCTGCTGCCCTGGTCACAATGCCATCCCTTATCCTAGGTCAAGGAAGGAGAAAGGGTTCACCCAGGGGAGGGATCAGGGGCTTTGGCAAGTGCAGGTGTGATGGGAAACTGAGCAGCAATAAAGGAAGCTGATGAGCAAGGCTACTTTCTTTGTGAGTTCTTGCCTTCAACATGCTCTTCCCTCCTGATCTCATTACATGGTCACACACATTGCTCATAGTTTAGCATAGATGGAGTAAGCAATAGAGAGATATCTCCTGAATTTGTTTCGATAGTAAGGAAAACTTTGATACATCTTTTCCCTCTAATTCAGTAAAGATCAATCCTGAGACAAGAGTACAGCAGCTTTGCCTCTTTTGTAGCATACTTCTGGAAGGTTCTGGAAGGACTGTACAAAAAGAATTCATGCAAATGCTTTCATATCTGTTTGCTCTTCATTTCATGAGACTTTGAGTCTCACTCAGGTCATCTCCAGTTACTGCAGCTCTGTTCTTCTCTGAAGTCCATGTTAATCATGCATTGACATAGAAGTATCCTCTGACTGCACCAACTACAGACTGGTCCCTCTGTCACTGTGGCCTCAACATGATCATGCCTTGCTTTTTTTTTGTCAACTGTCACCAGCCTGTAGGTGTGACACATGCCACCACTGTGATTGCTACAAAGTAGCCACACTTTTTGATATCAAAGCCATCATAGAAAGCATAGAGACTGCATATACTATTAGTATTATTAAAAAGGTAAAGGTTTCCCCTTGATGTTACGTCCAGTCATGCCTGACTCTAGGGGGCGGTGCTCATCTCCGTTTCCTAGCCGAGGGAGCCAGCATTTGTCTGCAGACAGTCTCCGTGGTCATGTGGCTGGCATGACTAAACACCGAAGTGCATGAAACATTGTTACCTTCCCACTGAAGTGGCACCTTTTTATCTACTTGCATTTGTATGCTTTTGAACTGCAAGGTTGGCAGGAGCTGGGACAGAGTATGGGAGCTAACCCTGTTTGCGGATTCAAACTGTCGACCTTTTGATCAACCAGCCCAGCAGCTCAGCGGTTTAACCCACTGCGCCACCGCATCCCTACAGTATTATCACAGCATGGTCATTTATGATAGTTTTGCCAGATGCACAAATGTGCCTCCCGCATATTGGAGGCTGATGATTGTAAGCCAACATATGTGAACCCAGCCTTGCACTCAGGCTTGCTTCAGTATTATTTGATGATGTTTTCTGCCTTTGCATTACATTTGACTAACTTTTATCATTAAATCCATTTATGGAATTGCTTCACATAAACATATCTCAACATGTTTCTTATACATCTCCTTGTCCACTGTTATCGTTTTCTATCTATTGGCTGTTGTCTTTTTATTTACTGCTATTTGTCCTAGTCACACTTTGGCAAAAAAAAAAAAAAAGAATAAAAGAAAAAAGCCTAAGAATTGCCTGCTTGCCAAACATAACTTTCTTTACAATTTTGTCAAAGGCATTTTTCAAATTAATTTAAATATATATTTTTATTTAAACTTGAAATGTTGACTCTTTTTGAAAAACTTTTTTTAATCTCCTTTCTAACACAAGACATACAATTTTAACTTGTCACATCTGGTTCTTCATGTCATGTTAGATTATTACTCTTTATGGGCAATTAACTGGTTGGGTATGAAAACACCCATGAAAGTAATGGGTCAGTGGACACATCCAGTTACAAAATTCAGCTGGTCAGCAGAAAAGCATGGAATCTTTTTTTCTGATAAATGTTGACAAAAACCATACTATGGTAAATTGAAAACGTATTTTGACATACAAAACTCTGTAACTGGGAATGATTTCCCCTAGTACTTTTTGGAAAAATCATTGTTCATAATAAAAACAAGGATTTTATGTCATTGCATTGTAGTGGTCTCAGAAACAATTCCTAAGTGCTATCCACTTGCACAAATCTTTCTGTCATAAGAGTAACAAAGAAGTTAACACTGTTTTTTCCCTGTTTAAATGAAGTGCTGGAACATGCCTCTGAGATGGCATTTGTTACATAGGGCTTCCGAAGATGATCCCTAATAATATGAGCATGCCCAGTAACAACTACAGAAGCAGTTATTCTACTGTTGTCCTGTAGCTGAATTGATAACCTACAGCATGAATTGATAAACTCATGTGTGTGTGTGGGGAGGGGCTATTTATGTGCTTATGATATATATGATCTCAGTTTAAATGTGCATAAAAGGAGAAAGCTGAGCACAGGTCCCCCCATCCCTGCATCTTGGATAAGCAAACCTGAACATGATCTAAAGTTATTAACCAGGATACAGATTTAGAAAAATTAAAGGAAGAAAAAGCCTGAAATAACAATTTTATTATTATTTATTATATTATTTATCACTTATATCCCAATGCCCCCCCCCCAAAAAAAAAGGTCAGGAGGTTTACATCATACTTCTCCCCTCTATTGTCTGCTCACAAGAGGCCTATGAGATGGTTTAGATTACAAATCAGGGTTCGCTCAAAGTTACTCAGAGAACTTCAAGGCTGAGCTAGGACTATAAACCATATCTCCTGAGCCTCAGTCCAGCACTCTAAGCAGTATACTGCACTGACTCTCTTATGTTTAAAGGTTTCAAAATCTTGCAGTGCTGAGAGATTCTACCTTGCTACCTTTCCAAAGTAAAAGGATGTATTCCTGAATTTGAGGTGTTGCCTACAAGCATACCTCAAGCTCAATGGAGTTATTCAAATTCAGTCTTGAAGCCTGTTCTATCTCATGTCCATATCTGTTTGTAATCTTTGTTCTTTGTTTGCTTTTCACTCAAATGTAGGGAGCAATTGAAATATATGCAAATAGGTTTGTGCATGCTTTTCAAATGCACACATTTGTCCATGCACATTTCTCAGCAGTAAGCATTAACATTAATTTAATTCTGTAAATCACATTGCAAACTTCAAAATGCACAGACTTTGATCACAGATTGCATTGTAATCCAAATTTAGTCCAGGAGGTGTGAACTGGGTAAATCTGGAATTAAACAAACAAACAAACCTGAAACACTTTTCTCATACCTCCCTACCCTGAACCAGAAGAGGGTACAATATTTCAGTAAGTTGCATGTTCATGATGAAGAAAAATGGAATTAAATTAATCAGGCACATTTCTAGCAGAATGAACCACACTTGCATTCCTCAAGATATTATTCTTCCTTAATCTTTCAAAGAATGTTTGAAAATGTCATCAAATTCCCTGCCACATCTGTACATTTTATTTGGTTTTGTAACCTTCATTTCTTTTTCACTACATGATGTCCACATCAAAACATTGTGTCCCTTTTTGGCCACCTAAACCCAAAAAACAAGGGGTTTGATCAAGTGCTTCTGTGGGCAGACTATGCCTATATCACTGGCGTGCTTTATAAAGCACTGCATTCAGTGCAGATCCGCCCAGACATATCCTTTATAAATAACTCAACTCAACGCTCCGACACATTTATCCAAAAACATAGTTCAAAGGTTCTGCATTCCAAAATATTCCTGTCAAATGGCTGGAGCATTTAAGCAACATCATTGGATAAATGCTGGCAAAGAATGACAGTGTGGCAATGGGAAATGAAACCACATAGTCCAATGCCATTAATCGTATTAGTCATTCTGTATTAGCTTTTACTGTTGTCTGGCATTCTGTGTGGTGCAGCTCTGAGACTAGATCATCCAAACCTGTATCATCTAAATGCTTTCAATGTCCTCCAGATGGCAGGCCATAACCAGATTAGGGTTGGGCACATCTATTGGTTTCACATTCTTCTCTCTTCAGCTTTTAAAGTATACGTGTCTATAAAGTTCTTTCTCTGAAGAACCTTGCAAATGTTGGTAAATACTTAAACAAATGAATTGACATCAAATTCTTACCCATAGTTGCCGAATTCAATAGGCACAGCTATTCCCAGCATAGAGAGGTCCATGGTGCTTCCACCTCTCATACAGCTGTTATGAGGAGCCCTGTAAAAAAAACCAGTCTCATTCAGGATCACAAACATGGTTGTACGCTCAGAAATTCCAGCCTAGTTTTTTTTAAGAGCTTGGCATTCAAAACTTTCTTCCTGGATGGAAAAATCTATCAGTTTTGGTTTCTTCCATCCTTGAATCTCAAATTCTTTTTTATTCTGGATATAGTAAACATTGCAAATTTATATAAATTCTCATGAAAACAAAAATGAAATAAAAAATTCATCCATTCCTAACTTTGCCCACCAAAGTGTTTTTCCTAGCCCTCGTAGCGATGTGCATTTCCTCCTGCTGTGGTCCACGTTCTGCAGGCTACAGAATAATGATAGTTGAAAAGGGAAGTGGGCCACGGTGATGCTTAGATTCACTGGATGTGGCTTGTTGGCAATGTGTTTTCAGTAAGGCATTCACACTGAGGAGCATGTCTGCCTTGGATTGGTATATGATTTCATTCTTAAGATATCAACGGATCACATGACCATCATTTCTAGTTTATGCTAATATATCACTGCTATCCAAAAGCAATTTAGTCTGAGGATGAATTTACAAAACTCACAAAATTCCTGGGTTCATCTGCTGGCTTAAATGGCTCTCAGGAAAAAGGAAATGTACCCAAGAAATGGAAGAAAACATTTTGAAATCAGATCAGGTCTGACCTGTCTACTTAAAAAAGAAGTAACATCTCTAGTTTTTACATGATTTTTTTAATTTTAGACGACACCTTTGACTGGATGTGACAGTGGAGCAGATCATTTGTGTAATTACAGCAAGAATTGTCCAGAAGGAGAGACAGTCTGCAAAGCATATAAAACATGAAATGGATTTGATAGCTTATGAACCTTGTAACCAGAGCTGAAGGAACCCCTGGCTTAGTGAGGCTATAAACCTAGTAATGTCTTAGCTAAGCCACTAAAAAAGCATGAGATCATTTCTCTTCCTTCTCTCAGATGAAGTATGTATGTAATTAATAAACTGAGAAAGTGAACTTTTAACGAGTTTGAGAAGGCTTAGTCTTTCTACTGACAGGAAAAACAGTTATAAAATGTGTGTACTTTTGAGGTGGAAAATGTGGGACAGGGAATGGGGGAACAAAACAGAAGAGAAGCAGCATTTAACATTTAATTTGCCACAGTGGAGTTCAGGTGGCAGCTTCAATTGGAAAAACATGGAATTATACAGTTTTCATGCAATGTACCTCTGTCAAAAGTGAAGATGCACATTTTGCTTATGATTCAAGAGCAAATCATAATTTGTTGACAAAGAGGCCATATCGTGTGAGAAAGCTGCAATGTTCTGAACAATCTTTCTACAAAATTCTCACAAGTGTCAAATACCATATTTTAAAATAGAAACATAGAAACATAGAAACAGAGCGAGTCAGAAGGGGTCTCCTGGGCCATCTAGTCTGACCCCCGGCTCCAGCCGGCTCCGCTCACGACATGCCCACCATGTGGACGTCCAGTCTATCCTTGAACACCTGCACCGATGGGGCCTCAACGACCTCTCGTGGAAGCCCATTCCACACCCTCGGGGTCCTAACTGTCAGGAAGTGCTTCCTGGCATCCAAATGGAACCTGGGTTCCCTGAGCTTTGCTCCATTGGTGCGCGTCCTGCCTTCAGTTTTATGATGTGCATTGGACATGTTATTTAATATCCAAGAAGTGTACAGAAAAAGAATCTTCATAGTAAGACTGCAATAGCACAGCCTCTCCAAAATGGTTTTCTCCAGGTATATTATATTCCAATTCCTACCATCCTCAGCCAGCATGGCCAACAGATCTGGAGGGCAACAGGTAGGCAATGTCTGTTGAGGAAATAATCTGAAATATTACACGAATGCCCCCCTCCCCTATATACCACACTCCAACACAATTTTCTACACATCAGACTAGATCAAAATGTCTAGTGTAGAATGTGTGGAAAGCCTTTACCTATCTGTGAACATTATATTCTTTCCCTCAAGTGTGTTCTTTTATCAGCAATGTTTAAAAATTACCAAAACAAATGAATTATATTTTGCCATTCATTAGTTATCTAAAGCATAACTTCTGAAAAAATAGGAATAAGTTTCCTTTGCCCTCTGAAAAATTGTCCATTATTTACAATGTTTGTTTTAATATCTTGCAGCCTTTTAATTTTGAGTTGGTTGTATCATTGGAGACCATTTTGTTACAAACAACTTACAATGCTTTTTAAAATGCTGACTTTTAATTATTTCTTTTCCAACAGGTTGAAATAACTGCTGCAGGTCCAATGTTCTTGAAACTTCTTAATATACTTAGGTTAAAGGATTTCAGAATTGTACATATCTTTCTAAGTATGGTATGTTGGCATAACATAAATACTTAAGGAAATGAATGGCAGTATCTCAGCAGCTTTTGATCTGAGATGGGTGAGATTTTTGTTTTAGGCTTTGCTTTTGTTTTATGATAAGATTTCATCAAAATGCATGATCTTTTTTCATATTCAGGATGAAAATAATTTGAGGTTTTTTTAAAAAAAGTCAGATGAAGAAAAGTGGTATGTGTAAGAAGTGATAGCTCCATCTGAGCACAGAGTTTTGGATATTTACCTCTTAGTGCTGAATTATGTTTGCCATCTATTTTTCCTGCCAGGGTCTTCAGCTTCAACACCTATTTAAGAGATAAAATTATTTAAGGTAGGAAAAGGACCTTTTCATTCTAGGAATAGCTGTAACTACTGACTTTGGCCCATGCATATAGGTGAGAATTTAATTTCAGTTCATTATTTATTTTTTTAAAAAATCAACATTTACAATTTATTCATATACAGGATAGAAAGAACTTGAGATTTTAAAAAATGAATTTGGGAGAAAGTCCATCCCGAGTTTGATGATTTTTGATTAGACTGAACAGTCAGCGTAAGATGCTTTCCAAGAAAGGAGCTATCTCTCTTGGTTATATAATAGAATCCCTTGGATAGAAGGGCTGTTCTATTCCACAGGTATCACATGCACAATATAGTAAAGAATTGAGCAAAAAATGTCAAGCTTATTTGACATAATTGTTGCATCTTTATGCTCTATGAATGTTTTTACAAAGGATTTTAATAAGCATAATTCCTGAAGCTACCAGATATGTGTTTCATAATTGTCTCCACTGAGCACGGTGATCCTCAGAAGAAGGTGCTACATGAAATCAACTAAAATCCCAGGCAGCATGATAACTCAAATATGCATAACATCTCATAACAAACGATATGTGCAGCCAGCTTTCGCCGCACCAACCCCCTTTCTGAAAGGACACAGATGGATGAATCCAATTCCCCTACCTGCAAACAAAATATGAACTCTGTGATCAAAGCTTGAAATGCTGACCTTCTCTGAGGAGGTGCATGCATACAGTTTATGCTTAGGCTCATGCAAGATAGCCATTGGTGGTAGGGAGACATTTATGTTAGACATGTCAAAACCCCAATAGGATTTGATTGCAGAGACCCTGTTAACTTGGATGGCAAAAAATCCAAATCCCCACAGCCTAGCCTATTCTTCTTCTCTGTGTTCATGAATCCGAATAAAGTAAAGTTTCCAGGACATGATAGTTCCATATCAGAATAAGTCTTGTGTAAGTTGAATTCACTGGAGGCTAGAAATTTCATGATGGAAGAGGGCATGTACTGGGGAATCTTTAACAAGATCACTGAAAAGATTACTGGTTCAATAATGGAGATTTTATCATAACTCCTTTGAGAAAGAGAAGACATCAAGAGACTGAAGAGAAGAAAATGCAACCCTGGTCCAAAAGAAAATGGATTGAAAAAAGAACTAAGAATTAATAGACCAGTATGTCTGACCTCAGTGGTAGGCAAGATTCTGGAAGCATTAATAAAGGATGAGATCATAAAACATCTGGAGAAATAAACTAGCTAGAATTGTTTCATAGAGGGTAAATCCTATCTGACATATAGGATGGAATTCTTTTTTGTTTTTTCAAAGGGAGATAATGCAGACTACAGACACGGATAATGCACTGAACACTTTAAAATCTATTATATTTTGAACACTTTAAAATCTATTATATTTCAAGATACTGACCTTGAAAGGGAAAATAAGTCTGAGATAATATTAAAATGTATATTGATTAGGATAGAGGAAAAATCATGAACAAAGTGAAGTAGAATGTATACCCCAAGCAGAAGTTACATATAAGCTTCAATATATGAGCTTTGCATTTTAGTTTACTTACAGTTTATTTCAAATAGGGCACTGGCTAGCAGGGGCCTGGCTGCATGTCTGTGTACATCTCTATACAGTGCCTAGCATACACATTATAATTATAATTTTACATTATTACAATATTATTATTTTACAACTATTACATGCTGAATGAAAAGGCCATCATGGCTGTGACATAGTTGCTTCTATCACTCAGGTTAAGTCCCCTGCTGATCGGTAATATTCCTGCTAAATGCATCTGATTTCTTGTTAATGGGGCAAGCCTGTTGAGGGTAATGTATGAATCAGATCTAAGTTCTCTTGAAACCAGTGTTATTTATATAGATGTAGCTGGGAGAATCCATGCTGAATGCTAGCTGTGAGGGATAAGATAGATATATATCTAAATATCTTTCTGTGGTCTGAATGCACTGATGGCAATCAAATCCACTTGTTGGCAAATGAGCATTCCAATACACATACAAAATACCTTTTATGTAAGTGTTTGTCTATGCATTTAGTGGCACCTAGCGCTACCTACACAGAGTACTGCTGAATCCTATGCAAGCTTGTGTACACATTGGATCAACTATGCATATTTGAAGTGCATGTTCAAGATGGAAATGATAGAAAAATATATAAAATGCATGTTCCACTGAAATAAGTAGGACATCTGGGAATGTATGTTTAGAATTCCAGTGAAATCTGACTTTGCAGTTTATATCTGGTAAAAGACTTGTGTACTTAGCTGGGGTTTTTTGCATATGCAAAAATGCAAAATGGTCACTATGTTAGCCATTAAAAAAAAATGAAATCTTACATGTTGTCCCAGACTAGATAGAAGAACTGAAAAGAATAAATGGTTCAGTACTTCCTTTCTATGTGAGATATAAAGTGAGTATATATGTTAAGCATTTTGTACAACAAAGAACAGGAAACCATCATTGATCAGACAATAAACATAAAATGATTTTCAACTTGTGCTAATATGCAGCATAAAACTCGCAGAAGCATAAAGAAAATGCTGGGGGAAATATTGAATTATTCTAGTATCTTGTAAAGTACTTATGAGGACATATTTTGGTTAACATATCCTATTCACATCACTATATCACAGACTCAACAGTTTTACTCACTGTCTGTTGGAGGGAAAACTCGCTGGCTAATGGAAGTGGGAGACAGGAGCAAGCAGCGATCATTAAGCACTGCCACACTGGTCAGAAGCTGAACACAATGTATTAGGAAAAGCTAACCGTTAGTAAACATGTGATTCAAAGACAGCCTGCCTTGTATTTAGATAGTGCAGGTGAACGCTATTTTCCCTTGGAGCTAGCAGTGGATTCTGCACTCCCTTTTAGTGATTGTGGAAGTTTCTATATATGTTTTAGAAACAGAAACATAGAAACAGAGCGAGTCAGAAGGGGCCTCCTGGGCCATCTAGTCTGACCTCCAGCACCAGCCGGCTCCGCTCACGACATGCCCACCATGTGCATGTCCAGCCTGTCTTTGAACATCCTCACCGATGGGGCCTCAACATAGTCTGCAGTGTAATATCCTGAGATTGACAAACACTTTGAGTTTGTTAAATAATATAGTACAGAACAGAGTGTCTCTCACTTTTATTATATTATTTTTATTACATTGCACTCATATCCTACCTTTTTTCCTCTTTCAAAGAATCCAAGTCAGTTTACATAGTTCTCCTCCCTTTCATTTTATCCTCACAACAAGCTTGAGAGGTAGGCTAGAATAAGAATTAATTACTGACTTAAAATCATGCAGTGAGCTTGACCAAGTGTGAATTATAACCCGAGTCTCCTGAATCCCTGTCTAGCTCCCTAACTACTACACAACACAGACTTTCATGTCTTAGCTGTTTTCTATTCCTTTTGAAATGTTTGACCTTGTAGTTCTGTTGGGAAACTAAAAGTTAGATGAAGGTAGTAGCCAGAATTCAGGGAATCTCTGACTTTGGAGTGAAAATGCCCACCTACAAAATGCCCATTCTTCTTTAGCAAACATTGAAAGTGCATTGCAAATGCAGAAAACCTCTTCAAAACTGACTTCACCATTAGTGACATCACCAGGCAATATACCAATCCCAGCCTCCTATGACTGTTTGCATCCCCAAGCTTTTCAGAGCTGAGGAAAGGGCTGGGAGAAGATATGGCTGCTACTAATACTCTGGAGAAATTGGATGGTGCAGTGATGTTTAGGAATGGAGCCAACATTTGTAGATATGAGGGGAAGAAATAAGATGGATAAGGGAATGCCATAGTAGAAGTAAAGGATTACTACATTTTCCTAACCTGAAAAAAGTAGTGGTTGTGGGGCAGCAAACCAAAATATTCCATTAAGGAACAACTTGTTATCCCTGCAAGTGATTTGGATGATGGTTAGCGTATGAAAATGTATGCCGCCTTGGATAACGTCTCAGAATGGTAGGATGGTTCTTACAGTGATGCAGTAAAGATTACTGAGCTAATGTATATAAAGTGTTTTGAACAATGTTAGATACCACACAATGTTAGGTAGGTAAGTATAAATTTGCTCTACTTATTGTATTCATAAGCCAGCAGTTACTGCTATTCACTGGATGATATACAAATTTAACATTAAACAGTTTCAAATCACAAAATCAAACATGAATTTGAATCTATATAGCAATATTAGAACATTCATTTTAACAATTAAGAAATAGCTAAACAAAAAGCTAATGCTAAGCAGGAGTTTGCACACACCTAATTCCAGAGAATAAAAAGATAATGCTAAAAACCAGTGAAAGGCAACTCTATTGCACCTGCCAGGTACACACAAAGGCTGGGAGAAGAAAGAATGAGGAGGTATTAATGTTGGACTCGGCACCCTGCCTACCAGTTTTTAAGGCAGCTCTTGGAGGCAAAAGAGAGACATAGATTCATGAATTGACATACATTCCTACCCTCTCAACACAAGCCCTTTTCCATACTTCTCTGTAAGGAAGATCAAAGGACAGACGGTCTGGTGTAATGCCCCTTATATACTGGATCACTCAAATGTGGAGTGTTAGTCTGCAAATATCATACTATAACTACAATCTACAAGCCACATGTTCTAGAGTAGCCTCACTTACTTGAATGGGAGCACTGTTAATGAAATGTTTCATGAGTTACAGAATGAAGATTACAAAAACAAAGTCCTTTGCCCATGGCCAGGACTAGAACCAAATCTCTTACTTTTCAGGCATCATGGGTTAGCATCAAGCATGATTTTGCCTTCTGCAGATAACAACAGATAAATAATATAGTAACAGAAAATGGAAAGGATAGGAGTGGTGGATTGCTTTACTTGCTAAAGTAGAATTACAGTAGTATCTTAATGGAAGTGTATGTGACATTCATATGAATGCCAAATGAATTCATTATGACCACCACTCTCCCCATGAATACCAAATGAATGTATAATGACTGGACTCTTAAAGAAGTACATTTTAAAAATAATGCCAGAACTAATGGAAAAAATTAACCTCATTATATTTGGAAGAGGTTCTATTTAGACAAAGTATTATTTGCGAAGCTTCAAGTAGCCTATGGTGATTTCTGGCCAAGTCTTTGTTGAAAGGATTGCACATCTCGCTCTCTGTCTTTCCCTCCCTTTTCAGGACTTGCCTTACATGCTAAATTAATGTGTGTACAGATAGCATGCTCACTTACCATTGAATCCAAAGGGTTGTATAGTTTCCAGGATAGTTTTTGATGTACCCTACAATCAAAATTATAAGCTAAGCGAGCAGGACCTGCCCTCCCATTAGGCAGAGAGGCAGCTGCCCAAGGCAGTTGATTGTGGTTGTTACAGAAAGGAAGCAAATTAATTGATTGTTTTAATTTACTTCCAAGGAGCAGGAGAGGCACTCATGGAATTTTCTGCTCCAGATGCCATGCTACTGCAGCTGACCTCAACTGTGCTCCATAATGTGGGGAGGCCAGAGTGAGGTAACCACCTCAGGTGGCCAGTTGGGACAGTCATAAAAGGACAGGACATTTTTGTTTAATTCATTATAGCTTGAATTATATCAGGAAGGGGGAAGTTTGTTATGGGGTTCTGCTTCAGGTGGCAAAATAATTTGCCTTGCTCTTGGTGTGGGGATGGTTGCAGGAAGCAAGACATCTTGGGTGAAGATACTTCAGAAGGAGTACCTGAGAGGGTTGTAAGGCAGGAGGCAGGACATTATCTGCCTTCATACAGCATGCTTTTGATGAGTCATTTTCAGATCAGGCAGAAACAGTTATGATGTATCTCTGCCACTCCAGTAACAGTATGTAAGTGTTGCACTCCCATGATAAGTGTTCTGTTGCAGCACAGAATAATTTGGTCCAGGTTCTTGTTAAAATATTTTCTGGGGTTTTTTTAATGTCCTTAATGTCTCTTGCTACATTAATGCTAATTCAGTGTTGACCCTAACAGGGCACTATGTATGCTCAGTTTGAAACAGAATTCACACAAGCCTTCCCACAGAATCTTCCCTTAATGTCAGAACCCTGTCATGTTCTTTCTACCAATCCTTCACCTGTCATATCCAAAATAATAATTGAAAAAAATGCACAATAATAAAGCTAAAAAAGTAAAGTCATGGTAGCTTTACAAAGTATGGTTGTTAAAGAAAACCCACATTAGGGAAAGGTATTGTTTGGACCACCTCCAAATAACTTCTACAGAGAACAATGGGCACTACTCCCAATCCTGATATGCTGTACTTCTCTTTTTAGAAACTGACCAGTGTACACAATAACTGTTATTAAGCCTGCTTTTGAATTCAAAACAGTTAAGGATCTGGGGAATCTTCCCAAATTGGGGTCATAGTTCCATCATGCCATATTTTCCTAGCATTTAGAGACCTATATATTGCCCTAACTCATGACATCATCAGTACCTATTTTCTCTTTAAAGACCTAACAAGGTCCAGTTCCTGAGAAAACTTTGCAGATGATAGTAATCTAGATTTGGGGATTTCCCAGGAACCCACCACCAGGCAGCATGCCCACCCAGAATATCAAACGCTGTATGGCTGGGATACAGGGGAAGGAAGTATTTTATCCCACTGTATTTTCCCTTTGTCTTTCTCTTGATGTTTGTTGACTTTTGCTCTCAATTTGCTGCAATATTACCAGGATACTTCAAAGGGTGGAACCTTTAGATTCAAAACCATAGAGAAGCCACAATAATAGCAACTCTGTTTCCTTATTTATTCCACGTTTGTTTTGTTTTTTGCTGTGTTCAACCTACAGCTGAACATGTGATGTTGTCCCTAACTGAGACACATGAAGCTCATAAGAGGTTTTAGACAAGATTCAGCTAGCCACAAAAGTCATTATCTCATTTTCATTTATTAACATGATCTTTCCAGTGGATTAACAAGGGTTTCCCTTTTGTTGCTTGCTCTGACACTAGCCCTGAAGGGGCTGTTGCCTTCTTATATCTCAAGTGACTTTTTATTCGCATCAGATTACGGTAATGTTCAAATTAAAGGAATGAACATTTATTATATCTCTTGAATTAAAATGTCCTCTTTCAAACTGAATTTACTTGAGGGAAAGTTTAAGACAGAACAGTAGTTTGTATGAATGTTTTAATGATATATGAGTGTATTTACTTATTTATTCAGGTTGGAATCAGTGTAGTGTAGGTCCACAAGGATGGTGGCTGGATTGCAGGGAAAGCCAAATGATGCAAGATTGAGGGAACTGTGTCTTTTCAGCCTGGAGAAGAGGAGACTCTGAGGGGATCTGTTGGTGACATATAGTACATGAGGGGGTGTCACACGGAGGTGGGTAGAGACCTGTTTGCCCCTGTAGTGGAGGGCAGGATGCGTTCCAATGGAGCAAAGCTCAGACAATCAAGGTTCAATTTGGATGCCAGGAAGTACTTCCTGATGGTTAGAACTCCAAGGGTATGGAATTGGCTTTCATAGGAGGTGGTAGAAGCCCCATTGGTGAGGGTGTTCAAGGACAGACTGGATTGAATTTCCATCAGATTCTCCCAGCATCTTCCTGTTACTTTGAATTCAGGAGGAAAAATGGAAGGTGATCCCATATGTCATCTAACCTTGCACAGACCAAACTGTTTCAGATAAGTTTATTTGTGTGGCCTTCTAGCACCTCTTATAGAGCTCATAAGTTTCCCTATGGTAATACACACAAACGTGTATCCTGTGTGTGTGTGTAAACAAAAACATTAATAAGGCTACAGAATCATGCTCCTGTGGTTAGCATAATTACTAAACCTATGTCATATTATCTTACTTTCAACAGTTTCCTGAAGGCAGTGGTGTATCAGGGAAAATGTGCTTGTGTGTCTTCGAGAATATTTGGGTTTTGATCATTTTTAGGGGTTGCATGTCAGCTAGCAGAAGAGGATTTTTCCACCTCCTCCTTTCAAATGGAGCGCCTTCAAACCTGCAGTTGTACTATGGTGCAGTGGTGGAGTGGAGATTCCTGAAAATAAGATGGATGCATCACCCACCAGAGTTTTTCTGTTAAAAGAAGGCAGATCCTGGATCCAACCATAGGTATACAACTGTGTTATATCCAAGTTGGTATACTAACTTCCAGTGGAACTGCTGTTATTATGGACACAGATGTATGATTTTGTACAACTTTGCTTATCCTGGTGTTCCAGGTAAAAGGACTATGATTTATATCATTACTGGCCAGCATGGTAATTGTAGTCCAACACATTTAGAGGATACCAGGTTGGGGAAAGTTGTCCTAGACATATAAATTATGTTGATGCAATTGAAGTACGGCGAATGATAACTTGGAGATGTTGTATCACATGTAGTATGACTACCTGGGGGTATGAAATTGTATTCTGTAACTACTGTTGACCACAATCCAAGCACAACAAATATTGAGGATTCATCCAATGAATCTGTGTCCCTCAGAAAAGCAAAAATACTTCCCTCTTGCTTTGCAAGAAAAAAAGTAATAGTGATGCTTATTCTGCAGGGGCCAGTGTACTATAAAATGTAGTAGGTTGCTTGCACCATCTAAAATTAATCATTACAGACAGATCACTTGATAGATTCTGTTTTACAGATTTTCAAAACAACACAGAGCTGCCTGGTGCTTTTTGGAATTTTGTGTGCCTTCTGGATTCTAGAGGGTCCTTTGTGATTATTTTTTTTTCTGCTCTGAAGTTATGCTCTTGGGAAGCAGGGCTGTCTTGACCAATCTAGAATCCTTGACAACAACAGCCAAAGCTACCTACAGGTTGACAAGCATGCTGGTCAAACAACTGATTTAATCTCTCCAGTAATTTGGTGTCATATCTTGAATAATTTCTAAGGAAATCTTCAGATGGGTCTTTAAATAGGACTTTCACTCTAGGGGAAAACTTAAAATACTTTGTGCCATACATAAAGATCAATCATTGCATAAAATGTATTCTCATGTCTTCATTTTACATGTTTCTGTAATATAACAGCGCTCTAATGAAGAAAAATGATGAAATTCTTTGCCAGACTGTGTTTTTACTGGAATTGGTTTCTGAATTACTCTTAAATCATAAAAGCTTATTTCACATTCTGTGTAGTAAAGTTTTAAGTGATACTCTAGACATCATATATTTTAAAATTGTTTCTATATCTCTGTTGTTAATTACACATCATAAAATGTGGAGAATGTTTAAGAGTCTAATTTGCTTTTCTATCTTTTCTCTGTGCTTGGATTTCCCCACTCCTTACTTTGTTGGTCACAGCTAGTGAGACTCTGCTACTTGTGATTTTTTTTTTTCATGTTACCTCAATGCTGTTTCATTTGGATTTCAAAGTTGCAACACTGGAATAAGTTACTCATGTGCTGTGGGTGAGGAAGCTACAGCCCTACCTCTATTGGAAAGGATATAAGTAGTTGCCCTTGTTGACCTTATATTGACATCCAATTGTTATTCCAGTTAACATTAGAAGTATAGCTACTACATACTGAGACATAGCTTGTGGAATAGGAAGGTACCACAAACAATTTTGCTCTATTCTGTCTCTGGGGACTACAAGGGGCTTTTGTTGCCAATGATGTGAACCAATATTTCGATTTTGCCTCCAATGAATGTAATACCCATTAAGAAGTGCCATTGTTACAAAATAGATAACTATGGAGTCTAATGTTTCTATAACTCTGTGTTGTATATCCTTTTATAGCCAATTAAGAGGATGTTTTATTTCCCTCATTACAAGTGCAGCTCATAGTCACCACATTGAATCAATAAGTATGAGTTTGCACATCCTGTGTACAACCTTTCCTTAAAGCACAGTAGCATTTGTCATCTTTATAGTAAAACTTTCCAGGTTGTTTTAATTGATGTTTAAAAAGACTAACATGCCCTGAGAAACCCAAACGTAAAGCACACACTTTCATTCCAAGGCACTGGGTTCTACACAGCTTATTTCCATTCAAGAGGAATTCACTTGGTATTACATTATAATTCTTTCTGAAGGGTGGGACATGTTTTCCTGTTGCATAACCACACTCTGTCATTATTGTCTTTTTCAAGATAGTCTTTGTGAGTAAACCCAGTCCCATAATTCATTGGATACAAATATGTACCTGCATCCCAGCATATGGTCTCAGGTTCTTTGGAAGATAGATTAACCTTCTTTGTGAGCAACATTTTCTTCACTGACCTAATTAAAACACACACACACACACACACATATAATAGTAGGGAAATCAAACTGGTCCAAACATTGAAACAAATGGCAATCTCCTAACATTAGAAGCCCTGTGTACATACATTCCAGGGCTCATGGAGTTTTGGAGTCCCGTTCCTTAACATGAATATTCTTCTCTGCATGGCCACATTCCAGGACATAGTTTGTGCCCAAACCCAGACCAGGAAGATGAAAAAAGAATGTTAACAACAGGCAACAACTTTATAATAAAATATAATATTTTAAATGCTGAGGGATCTGCAACATGTAGTTCAGCCTTTCATAACCTGGTGCCCTCTAGCTGTTTGAAGAACTCCCAGCATCCTCCAGTAAACATGACTGACTAGGAGATACTGAGGGCTTTAGTTGTAGTCCTACGCAGCAGGAGGATCCCAGCTCAGGGAATGCCTGTTGACCTGCAGTGAGTAGTAAAGTCATTTCTCTGCAGTCTGAGCACTCACAGTTCACCCTGCCTCCTGGATTAACCCAAGAGCATTTGCTTTCCTGACAATCTCAGGCCTAAATGGCAGGTATTCAGAGGCAGGTATTAGGACCCCCCCCACACACACACACCACATACACATCACCCTCTATTAACATTACAGTGAATTACTCATGCATTAATGGGTATCTTTATCCAGCTGAAAGTAGCCAATGCCATGTCATGTTTTTGATTACTTCATATTTTATCATCCACTTTTCCTTTAATCCGTATGATGTTTTCAAAGTGGATTATAGTTCAAATGACAAAGAACAGATATGTCAACTCTTCTCTTCTGAATGAGGAACAGGCTGAAGAGTATTGCCAGTTTAAATGTACAACGCATCCTTTGAAATTGTTTGTGATTAGATGTGAATGCATACTTAATAACATGTCACAAAGTTGTGCAAGAACAAAGATGGATTCTATTGTCAAGAACCAGATTATCTTTCCTATTAGAATACAAATGAGAAGGCTGACCCACAACTCAACTGAGATAATGGGACTACATTTAACTGGAATAATTGGGCTCAAACATAAGTATTACAGTCTAATACTTATGTTTGAGCCCAATTATTCCAGTTAAACTTCACATTTCTGTTATTTGGACCTTTTAAGTCATACACAAAGCTAGCAACATTCATATATTAGTCATGGTAAAATATTAAATTTCATGGTTTTTCTGAGATTAGTAAAGAATAAGGAAACAAATGGCAAATTGTGCAAGTCATTTAGGCAAATGGTTGTTAGACACTCATGTCTGCAAAGAATAAAGTAAGCAGTTAAGAGAGTTGCAGTGTTCAAAATTATGTGAAACTACCAAGGGAAAAAGCCAGGAATACAGATGTAAGCTTCTATACAATCAAATCATAATTTGGTACAACCATCATTTTTAGGATGGCAAAACAATGAGGACTATGTAGAGTTCTCAAGGCCAGACTACATATTACATCAGACGCATATAGAAATCACTACCTCTTTTTGTGTTTGAAAAGCCATTTCCAGAGAAGACAACTGGGAGCAGAAAAGTGTCATTGAATCAGGGATGGGTAACACATGGCATGCAGGCTCACCTTCTGAGCAGCTCCCATGGAATCCCCATCACTGCCATCAAATTTGTCACCATGGTAGTGGTGGCAGCGGTAAAAAAATAGCAGCAATTATGCTTTTACACAGGGGAAGTGCACTCTTTGAAGCTTCCCTGGGCACTTTGTTTTAAAGCAAGGTCATCATGCTTTGGCCACTGCAGTGCTATGATATGTTGATAGCAAAAACAGCAGGAATGGGCAGGAACGTAGAACTGGGAATGGCCTGGTGAGCAACAAGGTTCCCAGCCACTGGATGTTGCCTATCCAGCTACAAATATTTCCTCATCAAGTTGCTTTTCTTCCACAGAGTTTTAAAGACCAGGTTTCCAACTGTACTATGCATTTAGGAGCAGCTGTACCATGAAGCAAGGCAATGCTGCTGCCTTGGGCAGCAGATTTGGGGTGTCAAGTAGGCTGCCAATTTTCAGGCAAAACCTATCAGAAAATTCCTCTTGCTAGCTGCAATGGATGAGAATGGCAATGGATGAGAGGAGTGGAGCTGAAAGTTCTTCTGGAAGCTTCTACGCACCTCTTCTGCACACAGACCTCTTGCATCTGCTACCACAAGCTCAAACTATAAGAGGCAGCAGCACCAGCAGCAGTCCAGGTAAAGAAGCCTTGTCCTGGGAAGCACTAACATCTGACTGTTACAGCAGCCATTTCCTCTGTGATCTGCCATAGCAGAGACTGAGAAGCAGGAGCAGTAGTGAGAACACCTGGAAAAGGAATTTGTGGACACTGTTGTCTATTTTTTCCAGTGTAGACTGTCTTAAGGACTTTTGTTGTCCATAGGAACTAAATACTTTCTGTGACTCCTCTGCACGTCAATGACTCTTATGTTCTATCTTATTTAGTGGAGGAGTGTGTGTTGCTTTAATAGCTTAAAGTGGCCTTGTGTTCATGATATACTAAGCTAAAAGGAGTCATATTTAAATTACAGTAAACAAGGAAGAAGGACAAGAAGAAGAACAAGAAGAATTTGCAAAGTGTTTTGCAATATTGAAAGTATATTGGAATATTTTCAATTACCCTGAGAATTATTTTTAAATACTTTATTTCATTTAATATTTGTACCTCACATTTTCTTTCCAAAGGAAGTCCAGTGTTGATCACAAAAGTACAATAAGTAAAAAACAATAAGAGTTTAAAATAATCACCAGTATAGTTTTATATTTGAATCCCACAATAAGTTTCCTGCCTGTACTTCTGGTAGTTCTTGGTCTACATACTGCTGGAGCCTAGCTTGTAGGATTCTGAGCATAACTTTGGTAGCTTGTGAAATGAGTGCAATGGTGCAGTAGTTCGAACATTCTTTGGCATTGCCCTTCCTTGGGATCGGAATGTAAACTGACCTTTTCCAATCCTGTGGCCACTGTTGAGTTTTCCAAATTTGCTGGCATATTAAGTGTAGCACTTTAACTGCATCATCTTTTAGGATTTTGAATAGCATCGCTGGAATACTGTCTCCTCCCCTAGCTTTGTTGTTGCTAAGACTTCCTAAGGCCCATTTGACTTCACATTGGACGCCACACAATCACTAAGAAAACAAAGCCACCGAGATCACTTTTCCCAGTAGTGTCACATTGAATACAACCCATTGTTTGTTAACTAGCATTAAACCAGAGTGCACTTATTTGGATTAATGGGGGATTCTGGGGCAATGCAACCAGGAGCTTTGCACTGGAAGTACCTTGCAATAGGAAGGAGGGAAGGAGGGAAGGAGATAAATGAAGAGAAAGTGAGTTACCATAATTTGGTAAATCATACAATTTGAATCTGGGAATGAATGTCCATATGGGGTCACTCTCCATTAGCCCACATATACTTACATACTAGTTGGTCAAACTCATCACCCAGTAGCTCCATGTACCACCTTTCTGCCATGACAGAAACAAGTAGAGAGGTTGAATTCAGTAAGCTGTAGAGTTAGACCAGAGGTTTTACATGATCAAACTGATGGGCAACCTTTATGCATCTTAATCAAGGGGGGTGGGATACATGAATATGTTTTATTGTATTTTAATTCATGTTGTAAGCTGCCCTGAGGCTTTGTTGCGATGGGGCGGCATATAAATGTTTTAATAAATAAATAAATAAATAATCCAATACCAGCAAGATGACAGCAAACATTGTTTTGAACTGAATGGATTAATTTGGAATAGATTACTCAGGGTAGTTGGCTCCATCAACACAGTCTTGAGTGCCTTCAGTAAATCTATATTTTTCTTATCACAGTTTTCATAAAATTCATAGTGAGTGAAACAGCAGTTAGGGGAAAGGAGGTTTAAAACACTTACCATGAAATTCATATTTTTTCAGCTTAATATTCATGCAATCTTACCTGGGTGGTTATTGTGAATAAATATGTACACTATACACTGAGCAACAAGTGCTTTTCATGCAGTCTAGTTCCCTACTCCCCTCCAGAGGAGAAGGCAGCAGGCAACTGGAAGGCTGTTTCTAACAGCAGAGTTAACACATTCAGAATATTTGAGATGCTATTCTCACAATATTTTCCACTCAGCTTGAGCCAAGAAGGAGGGGGAAAACTCTCCTGAGAGCTTGTTCTCATGAAATTCTCAGCAACCAAAGAGGATTGAACAAGTTTTGATAAGCTCTGGATATGCATCTGGTTGTAAAACTCATTTAGAAACTGGAAGCATCAGGTTTGCTCATCATTATCTTTAATGCTGATTCAGTTCAGTGGCAGATCTAGATGCAGGATAAAACTGGAAAGGATTAAAGGAAAGTGTTCTTACCTAAATAAAATGTAGTCTGTTTATTTTATTATGGATGTATACAGGCAACACTTCTGGACTTTAGTCTAAGTTTTTGTTACCTTGTTACATCCATGCATGACATCTCCCTGTATTACATACATGGCTCAGTAGAAGAGCTAGTAGATCTACATTCCTTATATGGTGCTCCTGCAGGCAAGTTCAATAATAATTGTAAATCACTCTTCCTATTAAAGGGATACAGAAATGATAAAATAGTAGTAAAGTTGGCATCTAGTGTCAACAGAACTATTTTGAACTAGATCTTCTTCACTGATGCTAAATCAATAAGCTTTAAGGTAGAGTGTATCTACCTGTGCCATGATATGTTTCACTCTTCCAAATATGTTTAGTTCCTGAGCTTTCCATATTGAATCCTGAGTGTCTTTTATGCACAGTCTTGTTGTTCAGATGTCGTTCAGACTTGTGAATGAAGGCATTGGCTACCACTGATATGAACTGATCATACTACTGGGCCTTCAATGCTAAAATTTCTGTCTGAGGCAGCGGTCTGTCCACAGCATGTGCCTGATTTCAAATATTCTCCTTGTCCAAGGATAGGATAGGCTGGACATGCACATGGCAGGCGTGTCATGAGCAGAGCTGGCTGGAGCTGGGAGTCAGATTAGATGACATGGGAGGCCCCTTCTGACTTGCTCTGATTCTACGTTTCTGTTTCTTTCTCCAGATTTTGGTGTATCTATGATTCAAGCATACCAGGGAGTAGGTGAATTCCTTTGACAAGTAGAAGGTGAAGATATTTTTGTTGCTGCTGGAACTCTGCTACAGAGTTCATGTCACACTCTCCTCTTCCCAGTAATCAAAGTAAAAATGAAGGAAGCCTCACATGCAAGCACAAGACAGTATTGCATTCTGCAGCCATTTATAGCTTAAATTATGCTTTTCTCTTCTTTCCATTTTAAAAGGCAGAACAAAAAACTTAATTTTAACACTGAGAAATGAAGGCTCTTCAATTATTTATAACATTAAAATGTACAAATGTTTGATCAATGAACTTGAAAAAATGTTAACTACAGAAATATTTCACAATATTCTAAAGTTCATGTGGCAGAGAAGAGAAAGGATTGTTAGTAGATGAAGAGCAGCATTTTAATAGCTTTCAGTAATGAGGCTAACCAAAGCAAGGAAATTCAAAACTTAGACTCTTCTGAGAGTCTCTTCTCACCAAGCACATTGAATGAAATGCTGTAGAATAGATAGAGTAATGAGATGCATTTCTTTCTTATCCTGCCAGTACCACAGTCTGGGAAGGAATTGAAGAGAAGTACAGTGGTACCTTGGCTCACAAATGCCTCAGTTCACGATCAAATTGGGTCGCAAACAAAAATTTTGGCAAAAATTTGCCTCAGGTCACGAACTCCGCATTGGGTGATGATCCCAATCGCGCCCATCTTCCTTGCACATGCAAGACTGCTATCGCGGCCGTCTTCCCTGCACGATCTTGCTTGAGGGGGTGGGGCTGTGCGACTGTGCTTGGGTGGGAGAGGGCCGCAATCGCACCTGTCTTCCCTGCACAAGCATGATCACAATTGCTGCCATCTTCTCCGCCCGAGCTTTATCGCTATCGCATGATTATTGTTTGGACTTTCCCTCCAAACAATAACCTTCCCCCCAAGCTAGGTTAGTGTTCTCTACTGTACTGTACAGTACTTTGTTACTTGGTTGTTCTTTGCTACTTTGTTTCAAATTTTTGTGATTAGAAAAAATGGTAACAGAACATATTAACCTTCTTTACATTGAACCTTATGGGGAAATTTGACTTGGGTCACGACCAATTTGAGTTACGACCAGATTCCTGGAATGGATTGAGTTTGTGAGCCATGGTACCACTGTAATTATATGTCTTAGGGGAAGGTAAGTAATATTATATCTTGGCCCTAGCCAAGGAACGTCATAAATGTTTTTCCAGTGTGTTTCACATATAAAGTAGGGTTGTGTGACTTTTGGCTCTCCAAACATTTTGACCTAAATTTCTAATGCTGCCTTACCATTGGCTATGCCAATTCATGCTATTGGAAGGCCAAAATACCTGTGGGATCACAAAGTGCCAACTGGGAATGAATGATACACTTTCATCATACTTCTTGTGAGCTGGAGTACAACTGTTTCACAGTCCTCTCTGTAATTTACAGAGAAGTAGACCTACCATCTCAACCTTTAGAATATTGTCAAAATCTGTCTAGGCAAAAAAGCTCCCCAATTTCAGCTACTTGCCTTTTATGGTTTTCTTTCTAAAAACATTCCTAGGGTAATAAAAGGTTCCCAGTACAAGAACAGTTTGTAGGGTACCTTTACATGCCAAACAAAAGGTCCCAACAAAAGAACAAAGAAGATGCAGTATTGCTCATCTTAGTCTCTTGTGAAATTCAAGTGTCTCAGCTAAAACCTCCAGCAAAGAGAATTAAAATTCATTGAAGGAAAGCTTTAAAATTGGTTTAAAGTTTGTAGGCCAAATTGCTGCTATGCAGTGTGATGGTCAATAGGTGAAGCACTGTTTTTCAGATTTTCTTGTTTTGCACAGCCTCAGGAAAGATTACATCTTAAATTAACAGTACTTCCTGAACTCTAAAAATCATCCCTATGCTGACTGAAACCTCCTGAGGGAAGCATTCAGCCAGAACACAGGCCTTTCATTTGCAGCATTTTCCTTACCTGAGTTATCTTGCCTGGGGCAATAAAATGCCCCCAAGTGCAACTAAAGCTAGGCATAATTTCAATTCAGGATGAAGGTCAGGGCCCTAGGTGGACATGTTATAGTCCAATCAGACCCTCAAGCTCATATTCAGTATAAAGATGTAATAAATTAAATCAAATAATTAAATCAATATTTTAATTGTATATATTACCATGATAGAACCAATACTTTTAGAAGGGATAGATACCTTCCTATCAGCCTGGAAGTAATTTTGGGCCAGACTGGATTTTGGATCTCTCTGGGTTTCAGTCACTAAAGTTCTCCACATTCCAAAGCTTGTTCCAATTTGCATCCATATCAAATTGCAAACTTTTTTCCCTTTTGCATGATAATCTGTTCATATTTTCATATTTTCATATTCATATTTTCATACCTTTCCCTGCAAATAAATATATCAATTTCCCTGCAAATATATATTTCAATTGGAATTGATATATTCATAAAGCAAATGAATATATCAATTGCATTTCAAAAGTACACATTTTTTCAAGTGCATCTTCTTAAATGTATACAAACTGTCAGATGGATTTTGGGGGACTTATGAATCCCATTGCAAGCTCAGAAAAGTATGAACTTTGGCTGCATCCAAGACTGTGCTCAGTCTGGAAGGTAAAATCTGGGTAAAATCTTGATCAAAATGAACTGAAATTAACTTCTCTTACAACCCTAAATATGGTGGTACTGAACTTCCTCTCTAATGGCAGAAATCACACTGAAATAAAAAGCAAGCCAACAGAAAAAATAAGCAACTGAGTGGAAGTGGTGAAACGGATGATGACACAACAATACTTTTGGATAAAAACAATCCTGTGCCAGTGATGTTACAAAGAAAGCTGTCTCTACCTTGTCCATAACAACTGCAAAGCACCGGATGGCAGAATTTATTACTGGGTTCAGTTTTTAAAAATAGCTGTACAATCCTTCTGCCCTGAACAAAGCATGTGGGAATTCAAAAGCCAGTTTATTAATTTAGTATGGAAGCAGGTATTGCTGAAATGTATGTGTGCTTTTGTGTATAGAGGTGTATGTGAAAAAAAATGGGTGAATTCATCAGTTACTCACCATGTCACAGTTACTGAACAGAATTCAATTTTCTGGAGTTTCTCAGACAATTGCATCCATCAGATGTGACTCAGGCTGGGATGATCTAAGATAGCAAACATGTAGGAACAGCTATATATTTTGTATTATGCATTACCACATATTTCTCCATAAACATCAACAAAATGTTAGAATCTCCTTATCACAAAAGTGTTCTCAGTGAAATGAAGTCTCTCTGATGCCTTATGCTTCAGTAGCCACACTGAATGTCCCAAAGCTTTGCTCCAGGGATGATCATGCTTAATAACTAGTGGTGTCCAACTAGTAACAAATTGGTGGTACTCTCATAGCAAGTGGGGCACACATGTTGGATTGGCACCATTAAATAAATGATGAAATGTATTTCTACTCACACCAGATAGACCAGACATGGATCACATTCATTCGGCTGGGTATTTCCATCCCTGGATGGCTAAACAAATTCACATCTGTATGAACAAGTCAATCTGTATTAGTTACCATATGATGTTTCCACATCTCATAAACATGAAAACTACCCTAGAATCAAAGTACAGACCTAATCACTGGATGCACATTTCCAGTCAGTACTCATATGCACAGCAACATATTATGGGTTTGCATAAATCAAGCCCAGTAAGGGAACCTTGTGCAGAAGCCTGCTTTTGTGCACAACTTTTTCTTGATTGGCCATTGAAAGGAGATAAGTCCAAAGGAAAGTCTAGAATAAGCCTTCCATCAGTCAGTACTGGAACCAAGTACACAACCAAGTTGTTCACACAACTCTACAAAAATCTCTTTGAGTGAAAGGACCCAGCCTTCATATCTGGGCCATGCAGTTGCAATTATGCCCTGCATAAGCCCTTCGATGTTAAGGCTCTTGTAGGAACATGATGATGACAATGATGAAAGGGAGCAACATCAAAAGTGTCAGCAATAGGAGAAGGCAATGGCATATCAGTGCAGAAACTACATGCATATTCCAATTTGCTATGTGACTGTGCTGCTAATTTGGATAGCAGAAAAATCAGAAAACACACAGAATAGCATTCAATAAGGCATGTGAGGTGTATATAAATAGAGAGTTTTCTATTTCCTT
Source organism: Varanus salvator macromaculatus (assembly GCA_023646645.1). NCBI lineage: Eukaryota > Metazoa > Chordata > Lepidosauria > Squamata > Varanidae > Varanus > Varanus salvator. Next base: position 36,556,705 of record JAIXND010000756.1, on the reverse strand, counting down.
TTCCTTTTTTTGGCAGAGAGGTCAGTTACACAGAAGAAACTGCTAGCATGGAAGTCACAAATAAGCTCAGTATTAATTAGAATGTGAAGTCACAAAGAAGAGATCTATGATACCTGATACACAGTAATTCTTGAAAATACAAAAGTGAAAAAAATGAAGGATAGGCCAGGGAAAGCCAGAAAATACACAGGGAGAAAGAGAGAGAGATGGGTGAACAATCTACTGCATGCTATATTTAAGGATAAAGTACAGTGTTATTTTAAATTTGACACCTCAATATTTTTTAATCAAACAATTAATCTGTAGCAGTAACAAAAAATTAAAACAATTGTATTAATGAAATTTACTAGATTACTAAGACTAAGTATTATGTATAAAATTGGCATTAAATATTTACACATTCTATTAATAAAATACTAGATTAATAAAAACCTAATATTAAATATAAAATTTTAATTGGCTGCAGTTCATTGGCTTTTAATATGACATTATCAAGGAGACCTGTATAAACTCAGATTTCTAATTTTTAGGTGAGAAAGCTGAAGTCCTGAGAAACTCTGAGGTGTGCTAAAAAATGTGTTTGTTGTCTTCCTACTCATGCACTGGAAATTTTGCTTTATTTAGATAAACTTGTCCTATTGCAGTGGACATGGCAATAAAATGCTACTCAGTTATTAAAATAACCCCACATTTAAAAGTTCAAATTTATATTTTTGAGATCTAACTGCCCATAACGTGGAGCATTTTTGAATCCTTAGAGTGTCCATGTGTCCTCTTTTACATTTCTCTATTTGAAAGGTTGCCTGAGGATAGTTCTCTATTTTGAAAGTGTTCTCAATTTAAAGGGTTACCATTCCAAGTCCAGCTTAAGAATAACCATCAGAAAGAAGAACTGGACCTTATGCAATCAATCTAATGCAATCAGTATCCTGTTTTGTCTTCTTTGATGATGCACTTTCCGTTGTTTGGGTGATTCACAAGCGGCTACCCTACATCTGATGTTGCATAAGGTTACTGAGGTCTATATATGTAGTACTAAAATAAATTAGATGTAATACTTAATAGATGGATTGAATTGGCAGCAAAGCAACTTTAAATATAGTTGTAATCAATGCAGCATTATAAAATATGCCATCATTAAAATAGAGGAACAGAGAATTATTGTGGATCTGGTAATATCCAATAAGCAGACCAGTGGAAGACAAAAACATCCCCGAGCATTTGCTAGCACTGAATTGCTGAACTCAGATACTGTGTTCTAATACTGAGCTTGAGGCATGAAGAACCCAAGGAGTTCTACATATGGGGAAATGCACTAGTTTTGGAAGAAAGGTCCATTGATATAAAACATGCAATCCGATTTCCAGTATTTGTTGTTTGTCCAGCACAGGAAAACTGGAGTCTGAGCTCTGATCTCAGAAGCATGTTCCAAGCTCAGTGCTGGGACTGAGAATGCAGAATGCTCTTCCCTTACAGCTGATGTGGCGATTTTCCACATTGGTTGCAATTCCAACAAAATGCAAAGGATGTGAGGCTCAGGGTTTCCTCCTCATGAGCAAGCACACAAGATTTCGATGGGTATCTCAAGGGTGAGAGAAACTTTCGAAGTCTCCTGCAAGGTGGGAGAAGCAAGAACACAATCTTTGCCTCTATGCTTCTCCATTCCTCAATAGGATTCTTGTAATCCTCTGAGTTCAGAAAGCTATGGAGATCATCATTAGATTGCACCCTAAATTCACCTGTTTACATAGGACTGGGGTATATGTAGTCTTTGTGGGCTAAAAGACCTCCAAGACAGACTTGACTCTGGAGAGCATCACATATGCTTCATGTGAACGTAATTTGGAAATTTTATAGATGCATGGATAAATTTTGAGGAAGGTGGCAGACATAAGACTTAAAATATAATTGGTGTGAAAAATAAGGTTACTGGTGCACATTTGCACTATAAAATATTTATGACACTGGTTTAGAAAGTAATCTCTTTGCCAGGAAATCCTAGAATCTGTATGTAGATGTATCAGTAAGATGTACCATTACTGTCCCTATATTCAAAACAGAGGAACAGTGTGTGTTAGAGTGTCTCTGATCAGAATAACTTTTCTGGAAGTCCACAACAGAAAACACACTGCTTTTGTTCTCAATATACATTATGAAGTTAACCCCTTTTGCTTTTAAAAAGAAAGATACTTCAGTTGATCGTAACTGGCTGGTTTTTTCGTAATGCAAGTTCACAGACATTAAGAACCTTGTTGAGAATTCACTGAGGTCTTCCCTGAGTGAACTTTCATGTTCTCATGTTCCATGTTACATGAACTGGCACAGGGATGTGCATATTGGTACTACAAATAAAACCTTTATTAAAATGCACTACAAATTTAAAAGGTATAGATCTATTACTAAATAGCATGAGATTTCCTTAACCTGAGTATTGTCCTGCAGCAGCTGGCTACTTGATATGTGATCTTAGCATCTTTATCTGAGAGAAGGAACTGAAGTTTGGCTTTTTTGGAAAGAATCAAAATATTCCGAAAACATGGAAAAATGAACTCATTATGTGCCTGTTTGTAATATGGGCACGAAAAAAGCATATGTTCCAAAGTTCCAACCTTCTTTATCTGGCATGAACCAAGCCTTTAATCAAAGGGGATGTTCTTGTAGTTGCCTTCAAGAACAGTGGAAGGAAGAGAAAATTACTTGGCAAAAGTAAAAACCCTTCTGCTCCCAAAGCTTCCAAAGATATCACATAGTTTGCTGGTTCGGCACAGTATTTAGCATCTACCTGAACCTTTATATTTGGTAAGCTGGTGTCTGACATTCCATATCCTTGATTCTCTGTTTAACTAATTTTTTTGCATGGACTAGTTTGCAAGAAAGAACCATTTGGCCAGTATGACTGAAAGTTGTCACAAAAAACCAAGGGGAAAAGGCCTTGTGGGTTAAGATGTCCCTTTAGCCACGTATATAGACAAAATATATACCCGTCCCAAGACAGACAGGTCATAGCAGAGAGCTCTGACAAAACGTGATCCACTGGAGAAGGAAATGGCAACCCACTCCAGTATCTTTGCCATGAAAACCCCATGGACAGTACCAAAAGGCAAAAAGATATGACACCGGAAGATGAGCCCCTCAGGTCGGAAGGTGTCCAATATGCTACTGGGGAAGAGCAGAGGGCTAGTACTAGTAGCGCCAGAAAGAATGAAGTGACTGGGTCAAAGCCGAAAGGACACTCAGTTGCTGATGTATCTGGTGGTGAAAGGAGAGTCCGATGCTGCAAAGATCTATACTCCATAGGAACCTGGAATGTAAGATCCATGAATCAAGGCAAGTTGGATATGGTCAAACAAAAGATGACAAAACTGAACATCGACATCTTAGGAATCAGTGAACTAAAATGGACAGGCATGGGTGAATTTAGTTCAGATGACCATCAGGTGTACTACTGCGGGCAAGAATCCCTCAGAAGAAATGGAGTAGCCTTCATAGTCAATAAAAGAGTAGGAAAAGCAGTACTGGGATACAATCTCCAAAATGAAAGAATGATCTCAGTTCGAATCCAAGGAAAACCATTCAACATCACAATAGTCCAAGTCTATGCCCCAATCACTGGTGCTGAAGAGGCTGAAGTTGACCGGTTCTATGAAGGCCAACAACACCTTCTAGAATTAACTCCAAAAAATGATGTCCTTATCATCATGGAGGATTGGAATGCTAAAGTAGGAAGCCAAAAGACAACCACAATAACAGGCAAGTTTGGCCTTGGAGTACAAAATGAAGCAGGGCACAGGCTGGTAGAATTTTGTCAAGAGTATACAAGGGTCATAGCAAACACTCTTTTCCAACAACTCAAGAGACAACTCTACACATGGACATCACCAGACGGTCAACACAGAAATCAGATTGACGAGAAGAAACATGGCGTCGGGACAAGACAGACGTGTCTAACGGGGCTCCGTTAGCACGCTGGTTATCTTCTGGCTGCGGGCAGCTGCTCGGTCTTAATGCCCTGTAGGGGTGAAGATAGATTGCTTGGCAAATTCCCAGTAGGTGTCTGAACAGCAATTCGGAACTTAATGGGGAAACTCAAGCCTTTCTCAGCTGGAAGAATACAGGAGGGAGTTTGCCCTCTACAAGTCCTCGACATGTAGAAATAGACTATCTTAGTTATTACCATCGGATCTACTGGAAATTATTTTTATTTTTTGCAATAATACCTGTGGGAAAAGCCACATTGTTTACCAACTGATTTAAAAAGAAGAAACTGAAAGCCCTTTGGGTGAAGGATGGGAAAGAACTCTTCCCCCCCTCCAGGGAATTGAAACGCGGCATCTTACATTATTGAGAGATAAACTGGTTTGTAAGTTAAAAGTTTCTCTTTTCTTTAACCTCTCCAAGGGCAAGACTTCAACTAATAAATTAATAATTATATGACAGATGCAATCTTCTAGCTTATTGGACAGATGCCAGATACTGGCCATCTTCTTTCTGTTTCTTGAAGCGTCTGGACCTCTGCCAAGGGTATAAAATCACTGCTAAGATGGAGGCATTTAATACAGAAACTAAAGACTTTTCAAAGATAATTTTGGAAATACATAATTCCTTAAAAGCCCTACTAAGTTTTCAGGAGAATGTCTTAATTAAGCAACTTGATGGTCTACTAATGGATTCAAAAGTTGGCTCTGACAAGATGAATAAGCAAAATATCCAGCAAGCAGAAGGGAAAATTGAAGCTGAGAAGACAATAAATGAACTATTGCAGGACGAGACTTTAAACAGACAACAAACAGCTGGCCATTTGAAAACATCAAAGATAATTGGAGTACGAGAAATAATGAGCGGATACGATCTAATACATGATTTGTTACAGGCATATCTTTTGGAGAAGCTGGTGCAATCAGAGGGGTTAATGTTATGCTGGCTTGCTATGCTGAAGAAAAAGAAAATAGTTAACCATTTAAGGCGATTTTATAACTTGAAGACAGATATATTTGGTAGAGGGGTAAAGAAGAAATTTAAAGGAGAGATAGGAGAACTGTTTCAAAAAGGGGTGACGTATTGAGGTTGGCGTGTTTATATGTAACACAGAAAAAAAGTGTTACTTTTTTGGGGGGAAGCATTATACTTGTCTCCATCTGTATTTGAAAATAAGGGAATTTATTATAGATATTAAGGTTTAAGCTAAGATGAAATATAAAGCTATTGCTAAACAGGGTATATGCATTGAGGTTGGCGTGCTCATATGTAACATAGAAAAAATGTGCTATTGTTTTTGGCGAAACATTATACTTTTGTCTCTGTTAGTATTTGGAAATAAGGGAATTTATTATAGGTATTAAGGTTTAAGCTAAGATGAAATATAAAGCTATTGCTAAACAGTGTAGTGATCAAATAGAGCTGTTAAGCTGTTATTAGAGAGGGTAAATGGATGTTTTGGATGTTACTTGTAAGCATAAGGATTTTTTTTTTTTCTCTTTCTCCTTTTTCCTCTTTCTACTTTAAAAAGGATGATTTAAATAGACTGGTATGTAGATACGAGATAAAGAAAGGCTGACTTAATAACTTAGCTTAATGAAACTGTGTTAAATGGGTATCCCTAAGTATATCTGAAATTGAAAATAGGTGAACTTATTTTATAATTAAAAACTATATGGAGTTAACTATATTTGTTTAAATGGAGTTTAAGCTATGATGAAATATTTGTGAGTTTAAAGAGGACTGATTTAAAGATATCACCAAACAGGGTAGTTAAGATGCTCACTGAGATGTTAAATAGACTTTTTTGAGGTTACTACTAATTTTGATAACGAGGAAGTTATTTTGTATAATAAGAAAAAAAAAGTTTTTGAAGTGTTTAGAAATGTCTAGAGGAAAAACATTATTGAAGGAGGAAAAAGATGTAACTTCACCCAACTTGGAGAAGCTCCCCTTGAATAATGGACAAGAGAAAAGCAGGTTGCTTACCTGTAACTGATGTTCTTCGAGTGGCCATCTGTGCAGTTACACATATGGGTTGCTGTGCCTGCGCAGTGCCATAGGCCAGAAGATTGACAGCTAACGATTTTTGGCGGGAAAACTCCACTCTGCTCCCCTCCCCCCTTGAGCTATATAGAGCAGAGCGGCTGCCATTTTGCCCAGTCTTCGCGACTGGGCGTTCGCCCTGTTGTGGGCAAAAATTTGGGAATTCAAATTGACATAGTAGAGTCAGGCAAAGCAACAGTACCGAAGGGATTTAAATTGGTACCAGCAATATCCATACTGTCGGTATCAAGAAAGCAAAAGTGTGTCAAAGCAACAGTACCGAAAGAAGTTAAAATCGGTACCAGTATTGTACATACTGTTGGTATGAAGTAATCATTCATAATAATGAAGCCTAATAAAAAATTCGTCCACCTACCGACACTGAGCGGGGCCGGCGGGTGGGTTGTGTGACTGCACGGATGGCCACTCGAAGAACATCAGTTACAGGTAAGCAACCTGCTTTTCTTCTTTGTGGCCTCTGTGCATCACACATATGGGTAGATTAGCAAGCTTACCCTTATCGGATGGCTGGGGAGGTGTCATTAGCGTAAAACAGATGAGAGGACTGCCCTTCCGAAGGAGGCGTCACTCCAGGCTCGAACATCAAGTTGATAATGCCTGGCGAATGTGCAAGGTGTCGCCCAGGCAGCAGCTTTACAGATGTCATCTAACGGGATGCCAGCAGCAAAGGCCGCAGACGTAGAAACAGCTCTGGTAGAATGGGCCTTCGGTGGTATTGGCAGGTCAATTTTTGCTAATTCGTACGCCAAAGACGTCTGTATGATCCATTTCGAAATCCTCTGTGGTGTCACAGGGAGTCCTTGATCATGTTCTGAGTATTTGACGAAACGTTTGTGTGACTGTCTGATAGACTCAGTACAGGACCTGTAGAAAGTAAGACTCCGTCTGATGTCTAAGGTGTGCAGAGTCCTTTCCATCGGATTCGAAGGAGCCACGAAAAAGGCTGGCAGCACAATATCTTGTTGAAGATGAAAGGGCGTCAATACTTTCGGGAGGAAAGCCGGGTCCATCCACAGGACTACCTTGTCTTTATGGAAGTTAAGATATGGAGGATTTTTGCGAAGTGCACAAAGCTCGCTAGCCCTCCTTGCCGATGTCACTGCCACTAAGAAGGCCAACTTCCAGGATACAACACGAAGTTCCACCGTGGCCAAAGGCTCAAAAGGTGGACGTGTTAGAGCTTGGAGAACGACCGACAAACTCCAGGTAGGTACCGACGGTTTGATAGTCGGATTGATATTATAAAGTCCTTTGATGAATCGTTTCAGCAGAGGTTCCGAAAACAAGGAGGGTCCCTGCGTAGAACTTCGGAAGTGAGCAATCGCTGCCAAATATATTTTAATGGAGAACGGCTTTAGACCCAAGCAGTGTAGATGCATAAGGAATTGAAGTATTTGAGAGATGGACGCTTGTCCCGGTTGGAAAGAAAGAGAAGCAGCAAAGGTAGAAAAATGCTGCCACTTTGCTGAGTATGACCTGTGCGTAGAAGGTTTCAGCGCCGCATCGATCACTGATTGAATGTCTAGAGGGATCGAAAACTGTTCTGATGTTGAGTCTGCAAAAGGCAGAGCGGCAGTGTTCGGTTCTGAGTGATGCGCTGGGGTAGAGTTGCTTAGGTTCAGTCCTGGACGGCCAGGGCTTGGATCAGTGGAGGCCCTCAAGTGATGTTCCAAGCCGTCAATTTCAAGGAAGACGGATCCGGGTGGCGAATCGTGCTGTTCATCTGTGAGAGGAGATCTGGACTCGTGTTGAAATGGTAAAAGGTCCCTCTAGAGAGTTGAAGCAATGTGGGGAACCATGGCTGTCTCGGCCACCATGGTGTAATCAGTATTCCCCGTGCCTGCTCATGAAGGATCTTCGAAACCGTCCTTGTGATGAGAGGGATCGGGGGAAACGCGTAAAAGTGGCGTTGGGTCCAACTGAGAGCAAACGCGTCCCCCAGAGAATTCAGTCCGAGACCCGCTCTGGAGCAATAATCGCGGCAAACCTTGTTGTGGCAGGTTGCGAAAAGATCTACGTCTGGAAAGTACCAGCGGTAGAAAATGGTTGAGAGCGCCGCTGGGCTGAGTTCCCACTCGTGGGTGTCTGACAGAGTCCTGCTGAGCAGGTCGCCTTCAGTATTGTCGGTACCGGCCAAGTGTACCGCAATCAAAGAGATGTTCCTGGTAATACTCCAGTCCCAGATCGTCATGGACAATCGCATTAGCTTTGGGGATTTCGTGCCCCCTTGCTTGTTGATATAAAAGACTGTAGCAATGTTGTCTGACGCTACTTGAACTACCTGGTTGCGAAGGATGTCCTCGAAGGCGCGGAGGGCTTTCGACATGGCTAGAAGCTCTAGAAAGTTGATATGGCAGTGGGACTCCTGTTGGGTCCATAGGCCTTGTGTTCGCATCGGACCGCAAACCGTTTCCCATCCCGTGAGAGTACTGATGGAGATGGTACTGATGGAGATGGTTGGACATCGGGGTCGAAAAGACACTCCCAAAGTCAAGTTCTGTGGGACAAGCCACCAATGCAGGGTTCGAAGAACTGATGATGGGATTCGAAGACGGGTGGCCGGACTGTCCGTCTGAGGTTGAAACACAGAATGGAAGAACAACTGGAGAGGTCTGAGTCGAAGTCTCGCGAATGGAATGACCATTATTGACGCTGCCATGTGGCCTAATAGTCTCTGTATTGTTCTGGCAGACACGGTTGGTCGGTGTAGGATTCGAGAGATGCATCGTGTCAAAGAGAGTTGGCAGGAATGCTCGCATCCGGATGGAGTCAAGGCGTGCTCCAATAAAGTGGATGACCTGTGTAGGGACAAGCGAAGATTTTTCAAAAATTAATGCGAAGTCCCAAGTCCTGTAGGAGGGAGCACGTGGTGTGAATCGCATCGAGAAGCTTATAATTTGCAGTTATGTTTTTGTTGTTGTTGTTGTTGTTGCCGAGATGCACCGAGGGGGGGAGGGATATAGTGTTTATTGTTTAGACTTTTATGCTTTTATTGTATTTTATTATACTGTATTTTTAACTGTTGTAAGCCGCCCCGAGGCTTTGATGCGATGGGGCGGCCTATAAATGTTTTAATAAATAAATAAATAAATAAATAAATAAATAAATAAATAAATAAATAAATGTTTTAATAAATAAATAAATAAATAAATACCCTGTCTTGATTGGGATACTAGAAGCCAATCGTCCAAGTATGGATATATCTGAATGCCCCACAAGCGGAGGAAGGCGCATACAGGGGCCATACATTTAGTGAATACTCTAGGAGCAGTAGCAAGTCCGAAAGGTAAAACTAGGAACTCATAAATATCGGCATCGATGGTGAATCTTAAGAAACGTCTATATGAAGGATGGACGGAGATATGAAAGTATGCGTCCCTCAAGTCCAGTGCGGCGAACCAATCTTCTTCCTTCAACAACGGCAGGATGGTTTGCAAGGTGGTCATCCGAAACTTTTGGGGAGTGATAAATTTATTGACTCCCCTCAGATCAAGGATTGGGTGAAGACCACCATCCCGCTTTGTACCGTAAAGTATCTGGAGTAAAACCCACAGATACTATCCTCTGGATTCACACGAAGAAGCGCACCTTTCGCCAGCAGCTGGCGGACTTCACCAAGGAGCGCTGGTGATGGTTTAGTGGAGCGTATCGGTGTTGCTGGAGGGATGGTATCGAACTCAATACGGTATCCATGATGAATAAGCGAGAGCACCCACCGATCAGATGTAACGGACTCCCAAACGGGGAGTCAACGTTGAAGTCGGCCCCCGAATGAGAGTGGGGTGGGGAAGTTGGAGGAAGAAGATGTGGCTCGCCTGTTCCATCAGCGACGCTGCTTATCTGTGTTGTAGCGGCGACGGGCGGGTTGGTAACATGGTGCCGGCTGCCGACGGCGGCGTTGTTGTTGCTGTCTAAACTGGGGCTGGAACCGAGGTTGGTATTGAGGTCAGTACCCAGAACGGTTCCAAGGCCACTTACGTCTAGGTTGCTGAAGCTGTTGTTCCATGCAGCATGCCGTCACTCTGGACTCATGAATCTGCTTCAGCTTCCTATCGGTCCGCGAGTTGAATAAGCCGCTGTCATCAAAAGGCATTTCTTCAATTCGCCTTTTTGTCTCATCTGGGAATTTGGAATTTCTGAGCCAGGCATGGCGACGTAGAGAGACTGCCCCCACTAGGGCCTGAGAGTCCGAGTCGACGTGGTGGCGCGCCGTCGACAGTTGTTGGATCACCACCTGCATCGACTCTTTAATCAGGACCCTAGCCAGGTCTGCCTGTGCATCCGGGAGCTTCATAGTTAGATATACGAATACCCAGGCCCGCCGCCGCGTAGACCTTCCTGGCCAAACTATCAATTTTCCTCCCTTCTTTATCCTTCGGGGAGGTGTGTCCTCTGGACTCCCGTCCCTGAGATGATTCTACCATGACCGAGTTCGGGCGTGCGTGTTTAAGGAGGAACGGGATGTCCTCCTCCCGAACCCAGTACATGGATTCGAAATGACAGGAGGTGGCTTGTGGCTGGCTTGGAGCGTCTCATGGTTGCGCCATGGCCTGTCGCAGCGTCGTGATGAGAAGGAGAACTATCGATGCCGAACGCTCACCGCGGACGACATCGTAGAATTTGTCCGCCATGGGCCCTGGATGTTGTACTGCGTCGATGTCCAGAGACTGAACGAGGCGTGCCATCAGCTCTGAGAACAACAAGTACGATTCATCGGGGGAAGCAGGGCCCTGTGCCGAAACCACATTGTCCGGGGACGTGGAGTCCATCTCGGAGTCAGATTCTGGCTCTCGGTATGGTGGGGCCAAGGACGAGGATTTGGCTGGCAACATCAATACCGAAGAATCGTCGTGTCTGTAAGCGGAGAGGCGCCCACGAGATGGCAACATAGGATGACCTCTAGGGGAGATGCTGACATCTCTCAGGTAGCAACCGACGGACGTCTCCGGCCAGTCCCACGCACGGTACCATGCGGCCGAGCTGCAGTCAGATGACCTGCTCCTTCCCTGCTGGGGAGACATCTGGGTCTGGACATCCCGGCCCGGTGCTGGCATAGGAGTTGGGGATCTGGCTGGGGGGGTCGTCCTGTATTTCTCTGTTGGAGCTAGGCTCACGGTGTGCAACAGCAGGCGGTTGTTGGACCAGCTCCACAACGCGCCTAGGCAAACCCGGAGGAGTGACGCACATAGCTTGTTGGAGCGTCGGTTCCAGCGGGGTCAGTACCGTACACGCTGTCGGTACCGATGGGACTGACAACCCGGAATCTCAGTGCCTCGGGTGTTCCGGTTCCTTAGGCTTCTTAGGTTTGGCGGACTTGTCACGCCTGGCCTTTTTGCAGTCAGAGGCCTTAGTAGGATCTGCGTGTTTACACTTCTCAGTTTTCTTTTTAGAGGCCAATGCAGGAGGAGCATGGGAGGAAAGCGCTGTTCCCTCCGAAGGGCGTGCCCCAGGCGGCTTAGGAGCGGGATTCCGAGGTAAGTCGTGGTGGGAAGCCGCAGCCGCGGTCGAAGTAGGCCTGGCGGACACCGAGTCAGATTGCATGAGTGTTCTATCCCACAAAAGCTGCTTCAGGTGGTTTTCCCGGTTCTTTCTGGCCTGTTTGGAAAAGGTCAGACAGTGGGAGCACTTATCAACTCTATGTCCTTCCCCTAGACATAGAAGACAGAGATCGTGAGGATCTGCGGGGGACATTTTCGACCCGCAGTCCTCACATTTGTGGAACGCCGCTCGAAGGGCCATAGTGCCAGAAATAGGAAACGAAGAGGACAGAAAAGAGGGTAAGTATTTTTTTGTTTTTGTTTTTTGTTTTTTTTATAGAACAAGAAAGTGTGAGAAAAAAACGAACGGTAAACAGTGATCGAGAACAAGGAGAAAGAAGTCAACTAGGGAATAGTAACTGGGAGAACAACAGAGAAAAAAGCTGTAAATTCGGAGAAATAGTCTAGCGAGAGCGTAAGAGGCACTAGGCACTACAAACGGCTGTCACAAAGACTGGGCAAAATGGCGGCCACTCCGCTCTATATAGCTCAAGGGGGGAGGGGAGTGGAGCGGAGTTTTCCTGCCAAAAATCGTTAGCTGTCAATCTTCCAGCCTATGGCACTGCGCAGGCGCAGCAACCCATATGTGTGATGCATAGAGGCCACGAAGAAGAAGCAGGACTTTTCAAGAGAGAAAGATGGGATTGACGCTATGGAAGAAGGAAGATTGTGACTTTTATCAAATTTGAAGATATAGCATGATTGGCTGAAAAAACGGGACTTGGCTCTAAAGAAGTTTTCATATTGTTATAAAAAGGAGTATAATAGGACTATAGTATGTTAAAAGACATGTTGTAGGAGCTGATCCAGTAGATCTGATGTGTGTTTGTGATGATGCATATGTAGTTTGTAGTTCAAAAACTCCAATAAAATATATTTTAAAAAAAAGAAAGAAATCAGATTGACTATGTGCTCTGCAGCCAAAGATGGAGAAGTTCTATAAAGTCAGTAAAAACTAGACCAGGAGCTGACTGTGGCTCAGATCATGAGCTTCTGGTTGCAAAATTTAGGCTTAAGTTGAAGAAAGTAGGGAAAAGCACTAGGTCACTCAGGTATGACCTAAATCATATCCCTGATGAATATACAGTAGAGGTGACAAATAGATTTAAGGAATTAGATCTGATAGACAGAGTGCCTGAAGAACTATGGACAGAGGTTCGCAACATTGTACAAAAGGCAGCAACTAAAACCATCCCAAAGAAAAAGAAATGCAAGAAAGCAAAATGGCTGTCTGAGGAAGCTTTACAAATAGTTGAGGAAAGAAGGGAAAGGAAAGGCAAGGGAGAAAGAGAAAGATACAAACAATTGAATACAGAATTCCGGAGAACAGCTAGAAGAGATAAGAATGCCTTCCTAAATGAACAGTGCAAAGAAATAGAAGAAAACAGGAGGACCAGAGATCTCTTCAAGAAAATTGGAGAGATGAAGGGAACATTTCATGCAAAGATGGGCATAATAAAGGACCAAAATGGCACGGACCTAACAGAGGCAGAAGAGATTAAGAAGAGGTGGCAAGATTACACAGAAGAACTATATGAGAAAGAGCTTAACGTCCCTGATAACCACGATGGGGTGGCCACTGACCTCAAGCCAGACATCCTGGAATGTGAAGTCAAATGGGCCTTAGGAAGTCTGAGCAACAACAAAGCTAGTGGAGGTGACAGCATTCCAGCTGAACTATTCAAAATCCTGAAAGACGATGCAGTAAAAGTGCTACACTCAGTATGCCAGCAAATTTGGAAAACTCAGCAGTGGCCACAGGATTGGAAAAGGTCAGTTTACATTCCGATCCCAAAGAAGGGCAATGCCAAAGAATGTTCCAGCTACCGCACCATTGCACTCATATCACATGCTAGCAAAGTGATGCTCAAAATCCTACAAGCTAGGCTCCAGCAGTATGTGGACCAAGAACTACCAGAAGTACAGGCAGGATTTCGAAGAGGGAGAGGAACTAGAGATCAAATTGCCAACATACGCTGGATCATGGCGAAAGCTAGGGAGTTCCAGAAAAACATCTACTTCTGCTTCATTGACTACGCTAAAGCCTTTGATTGTGTGGATCACAACAAATTGTGGCAAGTTCTTAAAGAGATGGGAGTACCAGACCGTCTTATTTGTCTCGTGAGAAACCTATATGCAGGTCAAGAAGCAACAGTGAGAACTGGACACGGAACCACCGATTGGTTCAAAATTGAGAAAGGAGTTTGGCAAGGCTGTATACTGTCACCCTGCCTATTTAACTTATATGCAGAGCACATCATGAGAAAGGCAGGGCTAGATGAATCACCAGTTGGAATCAAGATTGCTGGGAGAAATATCAACAACCTCAGATTTGCAGATGATACCACTCTCATGGCAGAAAGTGAAGAGGAACTAAAGAGCCTCTTGATGTGGGTGAAGGAGGAGAGTGCAAAAGTTGGCTTGAAACTCAACATTAAGAAAACTAAGATCATGGCATCCGGTCCTCTCACTTCCTGGCAAATAGAGGGGGGAAAAATGGAGGGAGTGCCAGATTTTAATTTCCTGGGCTCCAAGATCACCGCAGATGGGGACTGCAGCCAAGAAATTAAGAGACGCTTGCTTCTTGGGAGGAAAGCTATGGCAAATCTAGACAGCATACTAAAAAGCAAAGATATCACCCTGCCGAGAAAAGTGCATATAGTCAAGGCTATGGTTTTCCCAGTTGCAATGTATGGCTGTGAAAGCTGGACCATAAGGAAGGCTGAGCACTGAAGAACTGAGGCCTTTGCATTGTGGTGCTGGAGAAGACTCCTGCGAGTCCCTTGGACTGCAAGGCGATCAAACTGGTCAGTCCTAGAGGAGATCAACCCTGACTGCTCTTTAGAAGGCCAGATAGTGAAGATAAAACTCAAATACTTTGGCCACCTAATGAGAAGGAAGGACTCCCTGGAGAAGAGTCTAATGCTGGGAACAATAGATGGCAAAAGAAGAAGGGGACGACAGAGGATGAGGTGGCTGGATGGAGTCACTGAATTAGTTGGTGCGAGCTTAAGCAGACTCCGGGAGATGGTGGAGGACAGGAAGGCCTGGAGGAATGTTGTCCATGGGGTCGCAACGGGTCGGACATGACTTTGTGACTAACAACAACAATAGACAAAATACTGATCCAGGCTTCAACTTTTATACAGCCTGTCTCCAATCTTACCCTACCATTCAGTACCCACCTACAGACCTGCAAAATGGTTCTTAGAAACTCAAACTGTACTCTTTCCTGTGGAGAAAAGCATGAGCTGGATGGTCCCATATAGTAATTGGGCCAGTGTCTTTACCTTATAAAGTTTAAGAGTGGCAGGGACAAAAAACCATAGGAAACAACCCCTCCCCACAAAAAAACCCTTGTGCTTGGTGGAATTTTGCAATATTTCCAGATCTTTCCCCCTTGTCTGCAGCATAATTGCTGTGTTGAAGCCTGGAGATCGAGGCCTGAAGGACTACTTCTAGATATTTAAAACTATAACTTCAATGAATCGAATGGCCATGAATCAACTGTGACCAGATCTTTGGCCTGTGCCCAAAAGCAACTACCTTGGTTTTCTGATAGTTAAGTTTAAGGGACTCATTTTCACAGTACTGGGAGACCTTCTTCAGGCCAACAGGGGTTCTAGAGAGTAGCACTGTGTGATTGGCATATAATAGGACTTGGTTGGTTCTCCACTGCAGACTTCCCTCTGCTTTAAGCATGCCAGTAGACTTGTATTTGAATTCATGTGGCAGTCACTGACAGGATCTAAAGCCCATTTTTGTCATGGATGAAAAATAGGCTCCTTTCCTGGTCCAGATCTAATAGCTGTGACTGTCTCATTCCTAGGGCCTTCTGCTTTTTCCTTTAGTAGGCCCTTCAGCATATCCAGCTTGTTGTTTATTTTGTTAAGATCCTTAAATATGGCTATGACTGTCTCTGCCATAAGGAGGCAGTGTTCTCCCAGATTTTTATATAACTTTGATCTTGTAATTGTCCCATTAACTCTCTTCCATTGATGGGCTGTGGGAGCTCATATTCCAGATGAGCTTCTGGCTGAAGGAAAGCTCTTTACCGATTGCCTTCAACAGGCTTTTCTTGCTCATCTGGCAACTACACAATCAAAGAGCTGAGGGTGCTTGAATCCACCACCAGTTCCAGTGGGCCAACTCTGCTCTCAGTAGGAGGAAAGAAAGCACCTGTAGCCCCAGCATTCAGCCAGTCATCCAAATGCAGTTGTTTTGAGGCCTTATGGTGAGTAGTCAGTGGGGAATCTGCAATGGAATTATTTCTAATCCTCTTCTTGCTTTCCCCTCTTTCCATCACTCTGAGTGTTGTAACATTGGAATAAAAACTAGGTGTACACACACTGCTGTTCTAGATAGGAATTCAAGCTAACAGAATAATCTTATCTGGGCTTGGCTGGTATCCCAAACTCACAGATGCCAGCATAAAATAAATGTCCTCTTTCAGAATAAAAAAGGAGGGAAAAGTAAGATAAGAAAAGTAAGATAAAGTAAGATAAAAATAGATTAAAACTCAAAGAAAAAACTGTAAAACATTGGCCTCTCCCAGGGCTGCTGCTCCACCCCTGACTCTGGCCCCAGATGTCTTACGCTAATTTCACCCAGAAGGGGGTTTCTCACTACCACCATCAATCTCCAGTAGAGATTTCTCAGCCCACCTTCTAGATTCTAACTTGCAGAACACTTAAAGGCAGGGTGTTGAAAGGCAGATGGCCATGCCTCCTATCTCTGGGTTATCCAGTTCCCCCAGTCTTTTTCCCAATTGTTTGGTAGTTTTCTGGATTTTGCATGCACTTACCCACTTATTAAAGTCTGAAATGCTTCTCCTAAGTCTTAACTCCTACTTCAGCAAATAAGCTAGAACATGCTGGGGGTTTTATTATAATTTTGTATTTTTAATTCTTTTGGTCCCATCCCTTTTATTTTTGCTTTTGGTTTGCACACTGGAATGTAGCTTCTTGAAAACAGAGTTTGGCCTTAAGGTTAAAAGAGGTTTCACACACCTCTGTGGGGGAAGCTAAGGAATTTAAACTAATAGAATTGTGTGAAAGATGGCAGTGTAAATATACTTTAAGATTACTGAGGTAGAAGAATTGGAGTCATAGGATAGAATACTTTCTGTTGACAAAGAAATGAGATTTCTGATCAACTGTGATCCGATTCCAAGTTGTTTCTGGTTTCTAAGTTCTGAAAAGAACAGATAAACATATGCAGATTTTATTTCTGTAACTATGAAGACTGAATCTTTCTATTCTTAGTCAAATGAATGCTCAGATACATGTCCTTTGCTGGTATCTACCCAATCAGCTTTTCTTCAGTTACCAATTTTTCTGATAATGTCTTTCAATGTTGGTTCTATTGCTAGTGAGTTTTTCTAACCAAAGAGTGAACTTTAGTTTATGGACTATTTCAGGCATTCAACGAAATGCTCATACACCTTAAAATTTGCTCAGTCAGTATTTCACCAAATATATTCAGAACTCATATTTAAATTTTAAAAACCCCTAAGATTAATATTTATTGCTTTCATGTTTCATTATCATTAGAAATTAGTTTGTTCTTGGGTAAACAATTTATTGCAAGATATAAATATGTTCCCTTGACCTATTAACTGCCCCAATATATTATGAATTTATTGACAGTTGCTATAAAATTTACTAACAGCTATTAAACCCTTTTCATACTTGATATTCCCTTCTCTTTATACAACAGAGAAAATGAATGTATTTTTTAAAGGAAAAAAAGAGATAATCTACTCCTGATATTAAATTCCTCAGAGATTTTAATATATTGTCTAAGTTTATGGGTCATAAAACAAACCTACAGCTTACAAAAAATTGCAATAGAGTATTATTTAAGAAAAAGACATGTAAATTTTAGTTCACGCGAGAGTGATATAAACTACTGTAATATATAAAATTATACACCAAATGCTGGATTTAGATAGCATTATAGATTTTTTAACATACAATGTTGGGACAATTTGAATGAAGGTCATATTTTTATTGTTTATATAGCTCTTAGCTCCTCTCATCAAAAGCCCAATATGTATCAGTGCTTTCTAATCTTTTTTACAGCAAGGGTAGTTTGCACATGTAGATTTTCCACCGTGAACCATTAGTATTTTCCCTCATACCCAACAAGAATGTATGCGAATAGATCTCCCTCTGCATTAATAGTTCAGGAATGCTCAGGAATACTCGTGTTTTCATCAATGAAATCAAAGGCATAGTCACCCTAACCCAGTCCCTGAGCGCATGTCACACTCAGAAAAGCTCACACTATTTTAATATTAATTGTAGGACAGGGTATACATTTTTAGCAAGAACAAGTGTGTTCTGTTGATTCTATAGTTTGTTTTTAAGTGTCTACAGGAATCATCCCTGACATTCCTGTCTTTCTCCATTTTGCTTATTTTCCAGGGTGAATTCTTAGGAGTTCCACTAGCAAAAATAGTTGAACTTGTATAAAATAACTTTAAAAGGAAATTAAATTATCAAAACCAATTTATGTCATAACATTAGTTCTGTCTGACTTGATAATGGGCCTACATTCAAGAAATGTCAATGTGTGAACCAATTTTGAAAATATTTCAGTAAACAAGCATTTAAACAGTTGTCAGGGATGTGCACAATCTACCATCATTCTGTTTTCTTTCATTAAAATAGTACTTTTGCCATGTTAAAGATTAAGAAATTGATATTACGTGATCACAAAAGCTTACTGTATAGGTTCCACTGATGATTTGAATCAATGGTCATTATCAGAAAAGAACCAGAGTTTGCACAGGGTTCATTCCTACATGCCACAGTGTTTTCTATCTGCTTAATTTGAACAACTACTCTGCAAATGGGACAAGCCACCTAAAATAGTACATTGCCATTGATCAGAGTACATTGCCTTCTAAAAATATAGGCTCCACCCAGAACTGCCCCTGGCAGGATATATTTGGCAACCAACAGATTATACAAAATAAAGGTAGCTTTGGTTCTTTATTGTGCTAGCACGCAGTGTAACTGATGTGACTTTGTGGTTTCCTATCTCAGCTTTGAAATACAGCAACTCACAAAAGCTACTGTAGAGTTCAGAACAAACACAGGGGGTATGTTTAGTTATTTGTTTTTGTAGTAAAATAAAATATTTATTATACACAGACACCTACTGTGAACAGAGGGTAAGGCCACTGTGTTTTATCTCTAGGGTGTCATGTTTGACTTCCATTAGGGATGTATTACAGACCTGTGGGTTTTCATGAATTCAGAAAGTCCACTTTGAACACTGATTTCAAAGCCTACAGGGGGTGAGAGGGTTGTAAGAACACTGCTTCGTAGGAAGGAACCTGTTGCATCCAACACAAACCTTATGTTTTATAAGTCAAAACAACTTGCTGGGGAGAAAGCAGCATTTCCCCACCTTTATTTATTGTTTTAAAAAACAGGCTTCCCTATTATTTCCTTTACAAAGACTTTTGAAAGAAAGTTCAAGGTGAAGTTAATGAACACACTTCAGGAAAAAGAAATACCATTACATCCTCTTTCTCTCTTACATTTAACATTCATTTAATCTCAATAAATCATAATGGAGAAGATGGTACAATCTGAACGATCAAGTGGCTATCAATATATCACCATGAGTAGCTCTTAGAGGAATATGACTTTGTACAAATGTGTTTCTACATAGAAACAACCACGGCCTTGAAAGTGAAAAATCTTTCTGGAATTGCATGTGAATGCAGATTAATTGTCAAAAAGATGGGGGAAATATGTGGAATCTTAGAACATTTGTGAGATTCTGTGCTGGTCGATATTCAGATAGAGCAGCAACTATTCTTGTATGCAGCAGTAATTGTTTTTATGGGAGGTCACACATTGTGTTATGGAAATCAGCTTCAGTACTCCTTGCAATGGAATTATTTTTGCAAGCAAAAGGGCCTGTATGAATCATGTAGTGTAGATATTGTGCTGATGGTTCTAACCTAAGACTGAAACTTGGAACTTTTAGGTCATCTTGGAAGGGGCATTCAGCTCCCTGCACAACCAGGATTCTTTGCCTATTGATATAAAGATTGCATTATAAAGAGATTTGTCCAGGGTTAGAACATGTCTTGTTTACTGTTAATGTCACAGGATGTTTTCAAGTACATTTCTTGAAGTCAGAGTATTCTTGATATAAACTTTTAAGTGCCCTTTCCCCAACAGTAGCACTTATAGAAAATGGGAGGGGACACAGCCCTCAAGATTTCCAAAGGAAATTTGCTGTAGGCGTGCCATTACTTTGACATGCCAGACTATCCAAAAAGACACCATATGTGATTTCACTATGTGAAATATGTAACATCTGATCTCTGCTTCTCTGTAGTGCTTGCATAAATTGGAAAAATCCTTTCCAAGCTGCTGCAGAATCTAACAACCTTTTGGAACACAGGGCTGGGATCCAAGACAGCTGAAGTCCATGGCTGAACTTCTGCTGCAATGTTGTATTATATGCCTGTGCAATCTTTCATAACAATGGGATTTATGAATCCACTTAATCACTGGTCTCTATCTAGCCTAATATCACCAACTTTGATTGGCAGTAATTCTGCTGTGTTTCAGGCAGGCAGGGTCTTTCCTGGCATTGCTTCCTTAGATCCTTTCAACTAGCACACCAGGGATCATATAAGAGATTTTACATATACAAAGTATGTTTCTTACCACAGAGTTAGACTAATGTACACATTAATTTTGCCCCATTTATCATGTTTACTCCTTTTATATGATATATAACTTGTATTTTTGTGATTTCATTAGATGTCAAGTTTCTGCATAGGATATTTTACTGTAGATGTTCCACAAGCATATTGCTGATATGCTAGAATTTATAAGATGCAATTGTTTTTGTATCCTTAACAATCTTTTTATAGTATTCTATATATTCTTTTTGTTGCCATTTTTAACACTTCATTTCATTTTTAAAGAAACCTTGAATTTAAAAAAATAAGCAAAGAGGAGCCTCTTATGTTGCCTCTTCATGCTAACCCCAGTCCAGGCTGTGAAAATGCTGCAAATTTCATAGCAGACTAACAAGACATCATCTTGCTGTTTTATCCCTTTGATTAAATCCACTCTGGACTGATGGCATAGACACAGAAAAATTGGTCAAAATCACCATGGCTAGTCAAAGGGTGGAATTTCATATCTTGTGGGAAAACTAACATTGTGGGTTGAGGTTTTATACCAGGCTGACCTTGAATCTTGCTGACAGATTTTCCCATAAAAGTATTCTCAAAGAAGAAAAGTCATTTCCTTGAAGTATATTTTCCCCATGATCTGCAGTGATCCCATTTTAGATGGGTGATGCAGAAATCGATTTCAAAGTTTACCTAGATAGTAGTGATAGCAGGTCCACTATTTGATAGAAGGGTAGGAGACATGTCTGACCCCATGGAAATTCAATTGACTACAGTTATAAGAATTTCAATCCATGGTAAACTTAGTAGCTCCATATTCTCAGAAAGACAACAGAATGAGATCATGTGCACACAGGGCAGGAGTTTCTGCAGACTCCCCAGGTATGTAGAAAGTGAGAAGTGTGTTTAAAAGGAGAATGCAAGAAATAAAATCACTGTCCTTCCAATGAGAGCTGGGTGTACAGTAAGACCTTCTGTAGAATCAAATCATTTGATACAAATGGCATGTCTGGTACTGATGAAGTCAGGAAGGAAACCTAATTTCAAAGGGACAAATGGAAAAGGGTGTCCCTCAGTTTAAGAATGACTCTTCCCCCGCTGTTCTGCTTAGCACAGAGATGGGTCCAAACCAGGTTTGGACTCAGAAAAAACGATCTCTGCATGCGCCTGCCCTTGCCCCTGCCTCACCACACGTGCACGCCTGCCCCCTGGCCTGGCCTGGCCCGGGCCCGCCTCCCACCTGCACCACCTTGGCCAGTGCCCATCACCGGCACCAAATTCATGGTTTTTCATAATTTGCAGGTGCTTTAGGAACAGAACCCCTGCAAATTTTGGGAGACTACTGTGCTGGAGTCGGGGGTCAGACTAGATGGCCCGGGAGGCCCCTTCTGACTCGCTCTGTTTCTATGTTAGTCTTTGTTTGCATCACAAAGCCTGCCTAGTTGGTAAGCTTTAACATAAGAAAGGGTTTTAGTCAGAAAGGCTTTGTCCTGGTCTGCTTGGAAGGAAGGAGAGAAGAATGGCCCAAAGGAAGGAGGCTGCAGTGGCTGCAGGTTACTTCATATCCTGACCACTGTTTCAACCCTAAACTCTTTTACTCCATTCCAAGGCTGTTTTTCTGACCTCTGCAAGCAGTAGTATAGTTCTTTCCATGTTGTCTGCGAGGGAGGTAAACACTCTGGACCCCAGCTTCCAGGTTGGAGCACCATGTCTGACTTGGAAATAGAACTTCAAACTATTCTATGGCTGCTCAGATAATATCTAGGAGCCCTATGATTATTTCCTCAAATGTTTCCTGGATATTCAATATATCCTGGAATGACTTTCTTACTAATTGTTGACATTTCTGCAACTGCATTGGATGGCTAGACAGCAAGGCAGATCAATAGCCGCAGCACCCTCTAAGGTCTAAGTGGACATTTTGTTCCAATAACTACTGGAGGTAGAGTGAGGTCTTGTGAGGTCCTTGAGCCATTTTAGTCCTCCAAAGCTACAGCACCCTTTCTGAAGTGTCTGGAATTTTAAAGGGCCTGAAGACGAGCATCAGCCCAGCACCATTGGTTGGATGTAATAAAGTGGCAGCTACTTTACTCTTCAAGCAAATTGGGCTCAGAAAAAGACAATTGCAAGAATGCCAGCTCAGGTTCTACAGTTGTCTGAGCACCAGATTCAGGTTCAGAATCAGGAACCAGTCATTTTTCAGCCCTAGTGGCCAGCTTGACTTCTTCTGCCTCCAAATTAGGGGCTGGAACAAGAACAATCTTTTCTGGAAATATTTTCCTACTTCCTTGACATTTGAATTTTTGAAACTTCTAATATTTGGGGTATGATTATGCAGTATATATTTGTCTGGATATTAATAAAATGTGTATCTAAAATACAAAATAATGGTAGCTACAAGGAAATTGTTCATTTAGTTTGTTTATCACCATATTATGAAGTATTTATTCATGTTCTAGAACATGACAATGAACATGAACAACATATTTTTATGTTCTAGTTTGATGTATTATTATTTCCGTTATCAACTGTTGAAGAATATGCAATATTCTTTTGGCCATTGGAATTATTCATCACAAATTACCTTTTCTTTATAGGATTGCAACTTTACAACTGCTGCCACAGAAATCAAATGGTCATAAGACTCTGAATTTCAGTTGAACATGCCTGCACAATTTAGTTTAGCTATTTCTGGATGAACATCTATAAACAAGGAAAAGCATGATCCTGATCCAGAAGTGGATGAAAATACTAGCATTTCAGTCAATTGTACAATACTTTATGAAGACTGGGTGAAATACTAATTAGAACAAGCAAAATTCACTTCACAGACTTGAATTTTTGCTTCCCCTCTTCCCCCACTGCAGCTTCCAGTGGTTCCTCAAAAAGCTTCTCCAAGGGGAAGGAAAATCTACACAACCTTGTGAAATGTGACTTAGCAGACTGCAGTGGAATGGGGCAATTGCCCAAAATGAGACAGAAGTACCTTGAACCACTTTCATAGGATTCCAAATTTGGGTGATTTTCCTTGTTAAGACACATTTCACAGTGCATCTGCCTGACTCTCTTGAAAGGCTTTTGAGGATAGGGTAGGGATTACAAAGAGGTGCACAAAGAGGAGAGACAGAAAGACAATTGCCTAAGCATTTCTTCCATTCACACAGCACCAAATTTCAGCCCTTTATTTCAGATAGGTTTTGATCATAATTTGATAATGTCGATGCACAGATCAGTTACTCTAGCATCATATTGATTCTGTTTGTGTAGGTTCCATGAATTTTTCACTGTACATATAAGGTTGGTGTATTAGGTTGTGATCCTCAATTCCATTGAATTTCAACTCATAAGCCTTTGCCAGCATGATTAATGGCTGGGAATTCTGGGAACTATAGTCCAAAACATTTGGAGGGCACCAGGCTGGGAAAGGCTGGTCAAGTTGCTTCAAGCCTAGAGGTATCAGTGAAACAGAAATGATCCAGGTCTCTGACTGTTACTTTCTAAGAGGAGACCATTTGGAATCTGACCATTGCCATTTTCTCAGCCTCTGCAAGGCCTTGCTTTACTATATGAAGATCCTCTTGAGAGTTTATAAACAGTAGAATTGTACATTTCTGCTGCAAAAATCTCATGGAAAGATAAGGTCATGTGCTTCCTCGTTCCACTTCAGTTCCACCACTAAATATGAACTTCCACTTCAGATTAAATATGTCATGACCAATGTCAGATATTTGGACAACTTCAGAGTCAAATAACCCAAGGCAATCTGCTCTGATCATGCGATGCCTTCAGTGTAAGACCATACCATTGGGGAATTTAATAAAATACTCTGTCTTGCATTGATCTTTTCCTGATTCTTTCCTTTTTGCCCTTTCCACCAGGGATATATTTCTTGAAAAACAATACAAGAGCTGCTCCATAATATCACATTGTAGCTACTAAGTCACAGTTCTTCACATAGATGCCTGCATGGCATTTCCACATTCCTGGCATGGAGGGACTTTCAGCACACCCACCTTTCCAGCTCTTTGTAAGGATACCAATCTTAGTTTCAGCTTATTCTTAGGATACAACAGGCTACATACCTTACATCACACTGAATTCTGAATGGTACATTTAGCCAATGCCAAGACTTTTTCCAAACATTCGTCTGCAGCTATTTATTTATTTACGTAGTACCATTAGTGTGCATAGCAATAGAGGACAGTTCCTATCCCCAAGGAGTTTACAAGCTAAAACTGAAGACAGAAAGATAATGAAGAAAGAGAAGGGAAGTGGAGACAGACATAACAGCAGAGCAATATGTAGTAGTTTTAAGTGCATGCATTCAGGCTTAGCCACTGGATCAGTCATTGCAACTAGGAGGCTGAGGACTAGGTCATGTGTAAGTGTTCTGGGAAGTGGGTACATGCATTTGAGGCAGCAAGGGAGAAAGTTTTTTTGTGGGAGCAGGAGACCTGCAGACCATTGAAGGTGGTAGAGCTGAAGGAATGATAATCACAGCAGGAATGTACTGGAATATAAGAGCAAAAAGGCAAGGCTGTGGAGGTCTTTGAAAGCAAGTGCAAAGACCTTATGTCAGGGTAGGGATTTAAGAAGGGATCTGACCTGATCTAAATAATGACTATAGTGTATTGTCTTGGCAGCCATCTGCTAGATAGTCACAAGAAAATTAAAAGGTGAAGATTGCAAGGGATGATCAGGGCATGAACTAATGCTTCTTTCCCTAGGGAAGACACAAGAAAGGTTGTACTTTTGCAATGCTGTAAAGGGAGAAGTGATAAAATTTGGCAATAGGCTTGAACGTGGGGAATGAAGGAGAAAGAGAAAGCCAAGGCTACGCACCTGTTCAAAATGATGAATAGTGGCACAGGTGATAGAGAGGGAAAGAATTTGGGGGGGGGCAGTAGCATTTTCTTATTAAGGGTGAGAGGGTAGCACCCTGCCACCAAAGCCCATTCTCTCTCCCTTTCCTCATGGAAAGCAAATCACTTTCTGTGGAGCACTGTTTCTGTGGAGCACTATTCCCTGCCCACACTGATGTTGTCAGTGGCTAGCACAGGGATGGGGTGGCTGGGGCTTATGAACATGCCTATTTGCTCTCTGCCTCTTTCTCCTATTTGCTGTGACTGAAGTAAAATCCTATTGCATTTGTGTATCCATGGGACTGAGTGCTGTGCACTGTGACTTTCACACTTCTAAGAATAACCTAACATGGGGAAGGTCAACGCTTTCACTTGTTTATGATATTATCTTTAGAAGTGCAAACTCCCAGTTGCACAAGCTGTCACTCTGTCAAAGCCAAGTGGAACCAAAGGAGGTTGAGCAGACCCAGATGCAGGTAGTCCCCCCAAATTTGCGGAGGTTGCATTCCTAGAGCACCTGTGAATTGTGAAAAACCGCGAATTTTGAATGTGGTAAAAAAAAATGCCTATTTTTATAGTTTAAAGCCTAAATATGTTGCCACCTCGTTCTTTATGTAGCATAGAGTGCTTTCATCAATGCCATAATGGCATGCTGCTGCAGCATAACTTTTTAGTTCCCGGAGCAAATCTAGTAATGCGACTTTCTCCTGGAGTGTTTTAAACTTCTTCTGGCACTTAGGTTCATTGCCAGAAGCCTTAGAAGGTGCAGGGTGTTTGGGTGGCATCTTAGGGCTTCAAGAAGAACAAAACGGAGAACACTCAGTGAACACCGGAGATGCCTCACAGGGCAGCAGCCATTCAGCAGTTTCCACGAAATTGCGGGGGTTTCCATGAACAATATTAGTTCAGTTCCAAGGAAAATTCCGTGAAAGACTGAAGCCACGAATGTTGAACTGAGACTTCACAGGGGTATATTGTACTGGAGCTTAGTTTTTTTTTTAACTAAAGTAGAGAGATTTTAAATTAATATCTAACTGAAACATGCAGCTATAATAGAGAACAACTTCGTTTCATGTTTCCACTTGTTGATTTCTTATAGTTCTTGTATAGTTCTTGTATGTTTCTTGTAGTTCCCACTCTGTTCCAACTACATCTATCCTTGCTGCCCTCCAAGCCCTTAAATTATTTAAATATGCACCTTGCACAGACAGCTTTCCTGAATAAAGCAAAATAATTGAAAATGGTTATCATGGATCTATGATAAAGGGCAGGCATTGCACAAGATGTTAAGCAATTAAGGCAAACGACAGCTACAGTGGCTTCTTTCTCTCCACAAATGGCAGTTTAATAACAATCACAGCACAACACCAGAAAGGGTTTAATTCTCCCTTACTATACAGTACACTCCTGACCATCTTCCTTTGCACAGTGGTTTAACACTCCAGGTCAGCATTATGGTAAACGTGATTATGTATTTAACATATTGGGAATGTTAGCCTTAAGCCAATTATGTGGTATAAGAAAGGAGAGCTAGTTAGGCTACCTGAATTCAAGTTAGCAAGCCAGTCAATCGTTCAAAAGTGGAAATGTGATGAGAATTATTTAGATTAGTTGAATGCACAGTAACAAGCCAGTTTGCAAAATGAATTATGAATTCTGCTGAATGTTAATTAGATAAAATTTATTTATTTATTTATTTAAACCATTTCTATGCCGCCCCATTCGCAAAAAGCCTCGGGGCAGCTTACAACAACAATAATTAGACTCAAAAAAACTGGACACATCTTGGCACGTACATAAAAACCCAATAAATACAGTCAATACATTAACAATTAAAATAACTTTTAAATAAAAAGGTCTTTGCGTGGCGCCGAAAAACAAATAATGACGGTGCCAAGCAGACCTCTCTGGGGAGCGCATTCCATAGGTAGGGCGCCACCACAGAGAAGACCCTCCTCCGGGTACTCACCCTCCTAATATTTTTCACGGAGGGTTCCTGGAGAAGGGCCTCTCAAGGGGCAGCAGGGCATATATGGATGCAAGCACTCCTTTAGATAACCAGGTCCCAAGCTGTTGAGGGCTTTATAACCAACACCTTGAATTCCTTCAATGGGAAGCCAGTGAAGCTGACGGAGGACTGGGGTTATATGAGAACAATGCCCAGTCCCTGTCAGCAACCTGGCAGCTCTGTTTTGCACCAATTGAAGTACCCTGACCGTCTTCAAGGGTAGCCCCACAAAATTGAGACAAATTGCTAGCCGATGTGTGGTGTGAATGGGAAATAGTACCCCACTAAAGATATTTCTTATGCATTTCTTGTGTGCATGACAGAGGAGATATCAAAGAGTTGCAAAAACCACGTATCTGTGAAAATTATCCAAAGCATAAGTAAAGGAACTGTTAATTGATTCTTGAACTGTTGGTCCTATATAGTCGTGTATTGTTTCTATTTTATGTATAATATATTATGACTTATTGCAGTTAGCAGTATGTTATTTTTGCAACTCCATTGCCTTAATTGATGAATACAGAACTAGTGAGGGGCTAGGATGGCTATGAATTTAGAGAGTGGTGTGTTACTTTATTGTACATATTCTGAAGCTCACGATCAATTATGAACATAATATTGAATTTGTAATACAGGTTCACTATAAAGGTGAGCATCATGAATGGATGAGTTTTGACCAATGAGCCCACTAATTGTGGAATTCAGTGGTATCATTATTTTTAACCCAATATAAACTATGACGGTGACTAAACTAAATAACTGTAGTAAAAACAGGACATTTTGCAGATCCTGACTTGAGAGCAAGGCAATAAATTGCTCCCTTGTTATAGAACTAGGGCCATTTACCAGATATTACTCACTGATGATATACAGAAACAGTAAAAATAATGTCAGCATGCAGCTACATAAAAAAAAATCTTAAAACTGAGGTATGATATCTAAGACAGATAAATTATGCACCCCCCCCACACACACACACATGACTCTGGACAAGGAACACTTGGGACAACATTCACTCTGGTTCTCAGCCAGCTTCACAGTAGTTTATGTAGGTTTATGTAGTTTGTGAAGGTTCATTAGATGATTGGCAAGGAGAGTATAAAAGGAGAACTGGAGGACAGCAGTATATGTTTTCAGAAAGTTCACTACTTGGTTTAAGCACCCCCATACTTTCAAGCATAGATGAAATCTTTCTTAAACAAGACTCTACATTCCTTTAATTTTGTATGTGACAACAGAGGTGTTGAGAACCCAGCCGAGTGGGTTTGGACATGCAATTTATAGCCCAAAGAATTATTCTTAGGGCAGATTCACATGGACCTTGAACACACATTCAGCTTCTATCCAGGCTGTGCAGCCAGAAATGTGACAAGTCTGTTATATTTGAATATCCCATGATGGGCACAACCCACAATTTTGTGTGCTGCCAGATGGCCACCATTCAAGTGTTCATGGTAATTTGTTGAATTATGACTTGAAGTCATGATTGTGTGAGAGACATCCAAGCGTGCATCAGAGTTCACTCAGGTCTAAGTTCATTTTTGGTGCATATGTAACTCTAACTTTCTTGAATCACAATTATTCTCAAAACACAAATATAATGAGGCAGGACAAAGAGTGAGGTCTGCAAATTGCTGCTTCTGCATCAATATGTGTACCTACACAATTAGTACTCGAACACTGATTGAAATTACTTCTGGAAAATAAAGGTGGATGTAATCACTTCTTGCAATGACCCACAGATGCAAATTACACGTGATACAGCTGTGCTTCAACATCACAGCTTTGCTGAACATTTGACTAGAAAGTCTGATTGCGGGAGCAGTTAGCAGTTCAAAATAGGCTAATATTTTTGAAGGGATTTTAATCAGATTCCTAATTTCCTGAAATATGGCCAAAATAATTGAAAAGTGTAAAGGAAAGTGACAAATCACAACCAGTCTGCATAACATGTGAATATTAAATGTTCACTCACTTAATATTCATGCATTACAGCCTTCAAGAGATTTCTGCCTCAAAGGCAGGGAGAAAAAAAAAGGACATTGGTCAAGCCCAGGTGAAATGCCACGTGTAGCTGGAGGTCTGTGCAGGCTTCTTGCCTTTTCTAGACAATGGTCCTTTTTCTGAAGAGCTGCCAGAGGACTAGCTGCTATTTTGAAGGCATGCCAGTGATTCTAAGAACGGCACATGTTGGATGCCCAACATCCTCTCACATGCCTGCAAACCCGCTCTCCTACCCCTTGCTCATCCCAGCAAAATAAAACCAGGAAACAGGGAGAAAGCACCAGCTTCCTGCTTCTTTGTTGCTGAGTTGATTGTGCCAGTAAGAAAAAGCCTTGGTAGGGGCCAGTGATAGGAAGGAGATCCTGGTGGGTTCCATTGTATTCATGGGCATACAATTGCCAATCCACCACTTCCAAGGGCTTGGCTAGGACAGACGAGCAGGCAGCACAGGCAGGAGAAGGAGCAGCACTCTGGGAATGAGCAGAGCCCCCTGCTACTGGGCTATGCCAGAGCCCTACAATACCAAGCCCTGGCACTGCTCATCTGTGAATGGCACATAGTTGGAATATATGCTGAATGACTCACAAGACACTCATATCCTCACCCACTAAGTGACTGCTAGAAGTACTCTTGTAGTGGAAAGTGTGGGTAAAACTAGTTAGAATGAATGTATTCTTAGCCAGTTCAATGAGGAATCAAACATTTCTTAAGGATTTAAGGACTTTTGCTTCCTATTTAACTGTACAATAACTAGGATGTATAATCACAAGATTCGGTATGGTACAAGGATTACTTTGTCCATCACTGAGAATAGAATTCTTTAAAGTCCTTACTCTAGAGAAAGCCAAATAAGTGATTTAACGATCATAACTCAAAATGCTGAACTGGGAAGGACATAGTAATTGTTTAGCAGTATGTGTTACTGTTCTGTCTCTAGGAAATTGAATTAGTGCACAGATTCAAGCAAAGGATGAACTTCTAGTTCCTCTTGTACTGGTGATTATGCATTAGAGGCAACTAAAGTATACACACAAGTCTCTTTTAACATAGGTCTCCTAAAAATGAAGGCCCTTGTCCTCTTGGACCCAACATGCCTACAACTAATTTTGTTTGCATCCATCCAAATTTTAAATTAAGATATTTTATTTCATGTCTTTTTTCTGACATCAATTTTTAAATCGTACCCCAGCATATCACACTTCTTTTCTCAGAGCTTTCCTGGCTTTTAAAAATGTTCAGTTTCCACATGAGCACCTCCCATAATTATATACATATATAGTTTATCCCTAGAGGATCCTGGATTTTCATGTTTGCTTGTTCCTGAATTTGTTCTTTTAGATTTGCCCAATTATTTTTCTTGTTTTGAATGTTTTTTTTCCTGCATCTGCGTACTTATTACTTTTTTCAATTCTCTCATTCCCCCACCTACCCTCATAGTTGTAAAGGTTTTACTGGCACAAATGCTTCCAAATCTAATGCTTCAAATGCACACTCTTAAAAATAAGTATATATGTGGTCATTGATTGAGTTGAATTAAATGCGTGCTATTCTATATAAAACTCAAAAGCTTAAATGCCATTCAAAATTATTAAAATTATGGAGAATCCCTGTCACACAAGCACAGTCCAGTTCTAATCCTGAGATTTCAGCAACATATGGTATCTTTGAAGAAGCTAAAGAGATCAGACAGAAGAGCCTATTTAACAGAAAGTTTATGCACAAATATAAGATAGTGAACATTTCAAGCTGGGACATATTTCACGTTGAAGCTTGCTCATAACCATTATTTTGACTCACTTGGTTTCTAGGGAATGTTCATAGTTGTTCTCTAAACATCAAAGGAGAACCAATCCTAATTTATACTCCTTACCTGTTGCTGGTAGAACAGTGGACAGTGACTGGATTTTTCTTCAACACTGGGAATAGCAGGATAGGTTAGGGGCACAGGCCAGGCTGCCTGACAGACAGGCTGTTCATTCAAATCCCTGCTTCTCCCTTCTAGCAGCTACTGTCTGAAGCAACTACCACACTCTAATAGTAGGGCCAGTTCTATTAGGTTATCTTTTTGCAAAGTGCATGCATAGCTAGCTTATTCACATGAAGAAATTATTGGTGCCACCCCAGCCATCTTCAAATATCGACTGCTTTTGGTTTCTCTGATTATTTCAATTTCTTAGTTTGGGGATTATAACAAAGCTCATTTTTACACATTTCTTCAAATACACAATTTTGTCTCAATTTTACCTATTGTGCACATTTCTGCAAACTATGTTCCCAAAGATAATGGGGTATAGTCTGGAACACTAACCTAGGTGCAGGGGGGAGGTTATTGTTTTGGTCCAAATGATTGTTGTGCAATAGCGATCGTGCTCGGGGAGGGGAGAGGGGCACAATCATGATCATGCAGCAACAGGGCCATGATTGTTGTCGTCACCCAATGCAGAGTTTGTGAACTGAGGCAAAATTTTTCTGAAATTTATATCTGCAACCCGATTTGGTCATGAATTGAGAGGTTCATGAGCCGAGGTACCACTGTACTTTTGTCAGCTTTTGTACTGTCAACTATTTATGACATTTTAATATTTTAATAGGTTTTAATAGAATGTATTTCATTGTTATTTTAATGTACTTTGTGAACTGTCCAGAGAGCTACAGCTATTAAGTGGTAAAGAAATTAAGAAATAAATGCAGATTATCATAATAAATATTTGTTTACATTTTCTGATAGGAGAACTACTGAAAATTTTGGAAAGATGAAAATTTAAAAGGATAACTAAATGTTGGGTTGTATATAGTAACGGTAGTCAATGCTGGAGGGGGTAACTTTTGCTGCCTGGACCCCACCAGGTGTTAGATACTCAAATGCCTGTTGCAAAAATCTGTGCCACTTATGGAGTTGTAGTAGCTGCAGCAGCAAAAAAAAGTTCCATGTCAATTTTAAATCAGAACATGTGGTGAACAAATGTCTTGCTTTAAAGTGAAATAGTATTCTGAGAAGAGAGTGATGGTGCTCCCATTGACAATGATGGCACTTTCAGGATACGTTTAGGTGGCCGAAAAGATGCTATGCTGCCAAATTCAACTTGTGGGATGCAGGTTCCCTAGCTGTGGTGTAGAGAGACTGCATTAAAAACTGTACTGAACAAATCACCATCCCTGTTTCTGACTAAGGTCTATTACTATGGCTGACTGGACATATGAAGCTGCCTCATATTAAGCTGGCCTGTTTGTACCTTTTGTCTTCGCTCCATCTCCAAGCTCTCAGGCAGATGCTCTTTCACACCAGCTGCTACCCAGGTATTTAACCAGAGATGAAAGGGACTCATGGAAGCCAAGAAAGGGACTATGAATAGGATCTGCACACAAAGAGGTAATGATCTATGTATGGGGATTGCAGTTAGGCTAACTGGTGCAATCCCACCCATCTCCAAGCATGCATTGTCTTAGTTTCTAACCAGGGATGAATTGATCTGTCAAATTCAATTTCTTACGCAGTTTCCTTTTTAAAAATCATACCCACTGTTTTTTTTCAGTGTGGATACTGTGTGCAACCTGAGACCATCTGCATAAAAGTGCTTGTTTCACAGTTAAATAAAAACATCTGCAGAGCCATGCTGGATTAGACCAATGATCCATTTAGTCCACCTTTCTGTTCACAATGTGGCCAACCAGATACCTGTGGGAAATCCATAAGTAGGGTGTGAATGACAGGTCATCTTCCCACCTATCTTCCCCAGCAACTGGTATACATAAGTACACTGGCTGTGGTGCCGAATGTAACATACAGCCATTAGTAACCATTCAAAGCTTCATTTCATTGTTCATTTAATGTGATCTAATCTCAACTTGAACAAGTCTCCATAAACACATGCATATATATGCTAATAATGTATATATGCTAATATATGTATGCTAATATATGCTAATAAAGGATAACTCTTAATACAACTGATGCCTTCTAGTTCATTAAATCCTATCCCATATAAAATAACTAAAATATATTTCTTAGTATTTGAAATGCTACAAGACTTTCTTCTTGTTCTCACAAATC
Source organism: Varanus salvator macromaculatus (assembly GCA_023646645.1). Classification (NCBI taxonomy): domain Eukaryota; kingdom Metazoa; phylum Chordata; class Lepidosauria; order Squamata; family Varanidae; genus Varanus; species Varanus salvator. The sequence goes on along the minus strand of JAIXND010000756.1, from coordinate 36,523,527 downwards.
ATGCAGTTTACAAATATAGGGAACCCAGGATCTGATAATGTGCAGTTCACTGAGTGTTCAGGTCACAGTAAAGATTAAGATGTATTCTTATGGTCAAGAACTACTTTGATCACCATGGTTGTGTTACTGTTACACTATCCAGAGACCATACAAATTCAATTCTAAACTCTCAAATAAAGACAGTTCTGTTACATGAGCAGAAGGTTAGGTTCAGGATCCTCCTCCTGCTCCAAAGCATCCTTTTGTTCATCTAAGTCAGGACATCTGCTTTTAGATGCATGTTTATGAAAATAGATCCAAACCATTGCTCAGTCAGGACACACTGTATTGTATCTTTTGGTAGCATTGTGTGGTTTTTTGTGCATCATCTTCTCTGACATTCTGAACCCTGGTTGTATTAAATCTACAGCCTGCACTATATAAGTTTTATGGGGCCTTGAAAGAGTTAGGGTTTCCTAACAGTTTTTACACATTAGAACAATTACAGTGATTCATTGAGTATGTCTAATAGCATAATCAGACTATCAACACTGTAGAGTGGATGTTGGAAAAATATACAGCATCCTACTATAGACAATAGGGGACTGCAGGTGGCGCAGTGGTTTAAACTGCTGTGCTGCTGGGCTGGTTGATCGAAAGGTCGCAGGTTCGAATCTGCACACGGGGTGAGCTCCCGTGCGCCGTCCCAGCTCCTGCCAACCTTGCAGTTTGAAAGCATGCAAATGCAAGTAGATAAAAAGGTACCACTTCAGTGGGCAGGTAACAGCGTTCTGTGCACTTCAGTGTTTAGTCATGCCAGCCACATGACCACGGAGACTGTCTGTGGACAAACGCTGGCTCCCTTGGCTAGGAAACGGAGATGAGCACCACCCCCTAGAGTCAGGCATGACTGGACATAACGTCAAGGGGAAACCTTTACCTTTACCTTTTTACTATAGTCAATATGTGGCATAACAGTTGAAATAGTTGTGGGTGTTAACAATGTCACAAATGGTTAGCTTAAATGTTGATTTCTCAGCAGAAAAACTAAGTACAAAAATGTGGGGGAAATCAGAGATATCTTAGAAACAATTGTTAAATTCTCTCACAGTGATTAGAATCTCAAAAAAAAAAAAAAAAGCTTGTTTAAGTACAATTTCTTTTCTATTTTTCCCCTTGGCAAAGGATCTCTGTGCCATGGCTGCAATTCACAGAGCAGAAATGCACGTGTGCATGCACAGTCACGTGCACACACACACACACACTTAATGATTTCTTATGTTTAGTCCAAAACTCTAAAGTTCAAAGGTGTCTTATGCATAATTTATAAATACAAAATAGGAAGGGAACTCCGGATTATGATAGTGTCATTAAGGTACTTGTTTTCAATTAAGAATTTTTATTAGCTTTCATCAAGTAGTGGTAATGAAAGTGCTGTAAAATATATTTCTTTCTCTACCTTGTTCTGTGCCTCACTTTCCAGTATTAAAAAGCCTCCCTTTCTCAAGGAGATCGAATAGAAATGAAGGCAAGTGGCAAGTGCAATACCATCCAGGATTTTGTTTGTGTTTCTATCATTTTCACTGTACTACATGCACAGTTGGAATTCAGAAGTAAGTGTGCCATTTTACTTCACTCATAAGTCTGGGCTGTGCCAATTTCTAAATCCTTACCACATGCCCACAGTCTAGTTATGCACTGGACTTCCACTATCTGAAAGAATGCCCTCTTAATCTGGTACCATCTGCTCTGGCATGATATTTGGTTCTTTTCCCTACTCAACATGACTGTGCCATTTGGACATTTTTTCTGGCTATCTTGGACTAGAGAGCCATGCCTCTGCTTTCTTTTTTATTTCCATCTAGGGAACTGAGTTAGCCAATGCAAACTTTCTTATCTACTGTAGCAATTTCATTTTGTTAAGGTCCTGAAGGCTTAAGAATGTTGATCCCACTCTGGCAAGATATCAGTGCCTAGCATTCTCTTGTTACTGGTCAGCTCCTGCCTTCCTTAGTGGCATCTGGGTGAATACACACTTTTGCACTTTTAAGGAAAAGACACAGCTTCTCAGGGCAATATATTCTGAATACTATTTAATCCATTATCCAATTCACATAAAATTAATTATCAGCACCATTATCAATTTGGTTTCTAGGATGAACACAAAACAAACACCGATGAGAAAGAAATGCAGTTAATGTGTGGTTCTTGTGACTAGATGGATGGTGTTAACCTCTTCTGAACAGGGTTCTCCTGAAGCCGTCATTGCCACTTGAGACTCAGGTATTATTTATTTAGGAAACTTCTATGCTGCCCCATTCACCGAAGCCTTGGGGCGGCTCACAATAATAAATAAATAAACGCAATATAAAAACAATATAATTTGAGTTGACCTGGCCAATAAATAAATAACAATTAAAACAACGTTTGAATAAAAAGGTCTTCACCTGGCGCCAAAAAATAAATAACGACGGCGCCAGGCGGACCTCTCTGGGGAGCGCATTCCATAGATTGGGTGCCACTTCAGAGAAAGCCTGCTCTGTACTTACCCTCGAGTACTTACCCTCCTAATATCCTTCACGGAAGGTTCCCGGAGAAGGGCCTTTCCAGCTGATCTCAAGGGGCGGGCAGGCATATATGGACGTAGGCGCTCCTTCAGGTAACCAGGACCCAAACCATTAAGGGCTTTATAGATGATAACCAACACCTTGAATTGGGCCCGGACTTCAATGGGGAGCCAGTGAAGCTGACAGAGAACTGGAGTCATGTGAACATAATGCCCAGTCCCCGTCAGCAGCCTGGCAGCTCTATTTTGAACCAATTGAAGTATCTGGACCGTCTTCAAGGGCAGCCCCACATAGAGCACATTACAGAAGTCAAGTCGGGGAATCACCAACGCATGTGTCACTGTCGCCAGGCAGTCGTTCTCCAGGTAGGGATGCAGCTGATGGATCAGCCGAAGCTGAAAGAAAGCACTCCTCGCCACCACTGTCACCTGAGCTTCCAGTGAAAGCTCTGGGTCGAGGAGCACTCCCAAGCTGCAGACCTTGTCCCTAAGAGGAAGTGCAACCCCATTCAGGACTAAGTTCAGGTCCCCTTCCCTGAAGCCCAATCCGCCAACCAACAGGACCTCCGTCTTGTCTGGATTGAGCTTCAGTTTATTAGCCCTCATCCAGCCCATTACCTCGGCCAGGCACCGATTCAGTACAGCCACTGCCTCACCTGGATTGGTAGAGAACGAGAGGTAGAGCTGGGTATCATTGGCATACTGATGATTCCGCAGCCCACATCTCCTGATGACCTCCCCCAGTGGTTTCATGTAGATGTTAAATAGCATGGGGGACAAGATGGAACCCTGCGGAACTTCATGGCATAGCTGCCATGGCGCAGAGCCATAGTCCCCCAGCACCACCTTCTGGAATCGACCATTGAGATAGGAGCGGAACCACTGCAAAGCAGTGCCTCCGACCCCAAATCCCTCTAGCCTATCCAGAAGGATACCATGGTCAATGGTATCGAAAGTTGCTGAGAGGTCCAGGAGAACCAACAGGGACGCACTCCCTCTGTCTTTCTCCCTGCACAGGTCATTGTACAGGGCGACCAAGGCAGATTCAGTACTGTACCCGGGTCTGAAGCCGGACTGAAATGGGTCCAGATAATTTATTTATTTATATTTATATTATATTTATATTTATTTATATTATTTATAATCAGTTTCATCCAAGAGTGCTTGGAGTTGTCCCGCCACCACCCGCTCCAACACCTTGCCCAGAAACGGGATGTTGGCCACTGGTCTATAATTAGTGGCCATCTCTGGATCCAGTGACGCCTTCTTCGGGACCGGTTGGACTACCACCTCCTTTAAAGAGGCAGGTACCCAGCCCTCCCTCAGAGAGGCATTAACCACTTCCAAGATCCAGGTCCCTATCCCGTGCTTGGCGTTGTTAAGCCAAGATGGGCAAGGATCCAATAGGCAGGTGGTGGGGCCTATGAACAGGTAGCCACAGCATGAATGGCCTTCTACCAGCTTTGGTTGGTGGAGCAGCTATGCTTGAAACAAAATGCTGAACAATTCACAGATTTTGCAAATGCAGCTAGAAAGAAAGCAGTGAGGCTCAAGAAAATGGATTGAGGCCCAGCCTTATTTACTAAAGTTACATAAAGGTTTTCAATTGTGACTGTGTGAGAAGCCAACTTCTAGAACAGGTCTCTACCTATGTCCATGTGACACCCCCTCACATACCTATATGTTGCCAACAGATCCCCTCTGAGTCTCCTCTTCTCCAGGCTGAAAAGATCCAGTTCCTTCAGTCTCGCCTCATATGGCTTTCCCTGCAAGCTGGCCACCATCCTTGTGGCCCTATGCTAACCTGGCTATATCCTTCCTGTAATGAGGGGCCCAGAACTGAACACAATACTCCAGTTCCGGGCACACCAGAGTCATATAGAGTGGCAGTAATACCTCTCTTGATCTAGAAGCCACTCTTCTGGCTATGCAACCAAGGGTGGCATTGGCCCTCTTGACCACCGCGTTACACTGCTGACTCATGTTTAGCCTGCAGTCAACCAGCTCCCTGAGGTCCCTTTCACAAGTGCTGCTCTCCAGTACTTGTAACCTGTAACCATAAGTAACCTGTACTTCTGACACACATTCCTATGCCCCAAGTGCAGGACCTTGCACTTATCCACATTGAATGCCAACCTGTTGTCTCCTGCCCACTTCCATAGTCCATCCAGATCCTCCTGGATCTGGAGTACCTGCTCCTCAGTTGTGACCAATGCCCGTTTTAGTATAATCTGCGAATTTGATCAGCAGACTGTCCACCCCTTCTTCCATGTTGTTGTCAGCTCCAGGACAGAGCCCTGGAGGGCCCCGCTTGTCACTGGCTGCCATCCTGATGATTCCCCACTAATGGTTACCTTCTACTTTCAGTCAGTCAACCATGCCCTAATCCATCGGACACTGCATTGGTCTATCTCAAAACTCCTCAATTTTTCAACCAGGATATCATTGGGCACTTTGTCAAAGGCCTTGCTGAAATCCAGGTATACCAATCCACTGCATCCCCTCCATCTAGCCATCTCGAAACCTTGTCATAGAATTCCACAAGCTTTATCTGACAGGAGATGATGATGTATTGAGCCTTCTGAAGTGCTCTAATCATTTAAATAATGTAGATACAGGCACTAAGGACTCTCTCAAGAACCTATCACTTGGTGGTTTTACAGTTTCCCCCTTTTCTTATTGCTCATCCTTGATTCCAATTTCATGTGTTTGGCTTGTTTTCCTTTGCCTGTGTTTCTATTCTAAATTTGATTACTTTTAGAATGCTTCTTCTAGTCTACACAGGGTATACATACTCAGTCATCCTCTATTCTTTTTTGCTTTGTAATTTTGCACTTCTTAAAAGCTGTGATATAACTTAGGCTATCTCAATTTCCTAATATACTTGATCTATAGTACAACCGTTTCTCCCAAATGGTACTTGCCCAAAAATGTCTGTCTTATACTCATTTTGGCACTGACATTTTTCTCACATCATATTTTTGTGAATGTTGTATAGCAGCCAGCACTGCACAAAGGAAAATATCTGTAAATAAAACATCCAGAAATTGGATTTCACTTATGACCTACAAGGAACTTACTTCACCAGTGTATAAGCCTCAGGATTTTGCCCCATTTCCTCAGTGGCATTAGAAAAATAACCGCAACAAGATCCTGCATGTTGGATGCTATGTTACTGAGCTCAATATGGAAGATGCATTTTGTTCATACTCAAAATTTGACTGATTTCCACATTTGATTTTAGGAAGAAATTTTTCTAGTTTTCATTGGCTATCAACCCAGTATTTCTTTTCAGTCTGCATTGCACTGAACATGCTTGTTCTTGTCTCCTGGCTGCAGCCTTTGGTCAACTTCTGAAAAATGCATTACTGCACTGGGGCAGAAGTTTGATGTGATGGTATGAGCAATTCCATTGGTAGTGTGTTGGGATGAATTAGTTTTTATGCCATTTTCATTTGTGACGAGCATTTTTAAATGCTTCAAAAGTTGTTTGTTTAAAGATGTGAAAGGATAGATACATATGCACATACCCAGTTCTACTGTGCACTCCCACAAAATAGGAAGATGCACAGTGACTGGGTTCGTACATACTGACAAGTCACAGTAGTTTCCATCGTGGGATGGTCTGTTGAGTTGTCTGAACTAAGGTTGGAATAAACCCTTTTGGAATCCATCCCTTCAGTGTCTGTGGACTTCCTCTCTTGCTCAGTTAAGTCCTGCAAAGTGAGCCAAGCCAAGAGGAAGTCCACCAATGCTTGCAGACCTCCAGTTGTGCAACCAGTAACCTTCACCATCAGGAGTGGCTGTAAGATGTGGAAAAAGTGTGCTGCCTATAGGCATGCTGGGCAACCTTCTCAGAGACCAGGTTTCTCATTGTTGACAGCAGCAGCATCCATGGGAAAGAAGCTCCATGAAGAGGTCAAGAGCCAGGTAACCCTTCCTGGCTGCCAAATTTCTTATCTGCTTACTGCTGCTGGCAGTGGCAGCATATGAGGAAAAGGGGCTCTCCTTGTGCAGTGCATAGGGCTCAATTCTGGGTGTGCTCAACAAGAACTTGGAGCCCGCACTGCTGCAAAATGGACTAGAGTCTATGGAGCCAAGTCCAGGGAATTCCTCAGATTCTCATCCTCAGACATGTCCCTCATATAGTCTTCATCTAAGCCCAGTTGTAGACTTACCAATTAGTATGTATAGTTTCCATGGAATTGCAGAGTGAAACAATGGTTTGTTGTGTGGTTCTGTATTTCAGCATGGCTTTTTTGGTTGTTTAAGTCCAGAAACACAGTTTCTTCATGGCTACCATAAAGTCTGGTAGGAAGATTGGCAATTGTAGGAGTCACTCTAGCCCTCCAGCCTCGGTATGCAGACCAATGAGGGAGAGGCAGGTGATGTAAACAGCAACAGAGGCTGATGGAATATGTGCCTTCAGGGAGAGGACTGAGGCAAGGTGGTGGAAAGCACACTCTCATAGAACCATAGAATAGAAGTGGTACAATAACCACAGCTTTTAAAGTGGAAGGCAGCGTTCCCTTTCTAAGAGGCATTAACAATCTCCTGTACCCAGACACAGAGTGACCTGATTGTCAACAGGAGAGCCTACCATGCCCATTGGAAAATCCCCCAGAGCTGCCTGAAATCCGTTTAGATCCATCAGCTCACAGGGCCAGACCAACTTAATGAGTCCATTGAGAGGGAGAAAGATTCCATTAATTCAAATCTCAAGAGGAAGTCATCCAACCATGACAGAGAGGTAGATGCCCGCCTCCCCAATTTCCAGATCACCATCCTCCTGCCCAGTAGAGAAAATCAGGTCTAGAGTAAGACCTCTTATAGTAGTTGGGTTGGTGACATGTTGGGACAGCCCCATGGCTGCCATGAAGTCCTGAGCTGCCCCAGACCTCCTGGGGTCCTCAGCACCAGATCAGCTCAGACAGAGGCACTGCTGGGTGCACAGTACACCAGCAGGATCCCTAACCTGCCTCAATTGCCCAACACAAGGTAAAATGGTTCAAGGTCCCAGTATGCTGACACCCAAATCTATTTCTAAATCATTGTTCCTGGTAAGTTGGAAGGCTGATCAAGAAATCAACCTGTGCTGCATGGGGTTACACTCCCCTCTGAAGACACAGCTCTGAAGCTTGGGTGTCTGGATTCAGCCCTGACTCTGGATGCCCAAGTCTCTGTGACAGCCAGGAGTGTATTGGTACAGCTAAAAATAGTGCTCCAGCTATGTGTATTCCTGGAGCTGACTGATTTGGAACAGTGGCATATATCTTGGTCACATCCTGTTTGGTTTGCTATGGCATGCTCTACATGGAGCTCAGAGTATTTGGACATTGTAGCTGGTTCAGAAAGCAGCTGTTGTACTATATGCTAGAAATTGCTACAGGGAGTATACAGTGCCTCTCCAGAAATAGCTTCCCTTGCTCACAATCTTCCAGGCATATTTCAGACTACTGGATATGACTTACAAAGCCCTTTATAGCTTGGGTCCATCTATGTTATCCACGGATAGCAAGACCATGTTATCCCCTGTGAGTCAGTTCATAAGCTAGGGTTTTCAGGGGAATTCTTTGTCTTGATTTCACCTCCTTCACCAGCTTGCTAGGTGGGAACACAGAAGGCCTTCTTGGTAGCTGTCCCAAGGCTTTAGCACTTCCTTCCCAGGAGGCTAGATTGGTACTTTTCCTGTTATGCTTTTGGAGGCAGGCAAATCTCTTTTGTTCTGGCAGGCCTTTGGAAATAATCTGGACATGTGAGACTGTGTTGGACTACTTATATTCAGTATATTTTTAGCATTTTTAATTTTGGTATTTATATAATTTTAACAATTTGATTTGATTATTTTTAATGTTTGTCTATTTCTAGTAATGATTTATTGCATAAGTTTTTAATGTCGTAAGCAGCCTTGAGTCCCAGTACTGGGAATTGGCATAATATAAATACATATAAGAAGAACTATAGATTGCTCTGATGATTTCCTGAGGAGGGATGGCTGCTAGCATGCAACTTTTCTATTTGCATGATGTTCTTTGAATGCACCCAGTCCAAAAGTTCTCATAGTCCAATGACTGAATACATGTCTATAATGCAGTGTCCTTATTAATTGTAGATACATTTGCACAATACTTTTTGTCTAACTTCACTGACACTGTCTGACTTTGTATCTTACCAAATGTACCAATAGACCAGAGTCAGATAACTTTTGGACCTCCATACTTTAGCCTATATCACCCACCAGCCCATGCCCACCTCCATAGTCAATACTGAAGGATGATGGAAGTTGTAGGCCAAAACATCTGGAGGGCCACAAGGTGACCATCCCTACAATAGAGGAACTACTAATGCCAACTTTACTTTCTATAGGTTACTTTTAAGATACGAGATGATTATATAACACCGACACAATCCAACCACCATGTTGCTCATTATTACATGGACAGAATTGGACTAGTAATGAAGTGCAGGTCTCCCTTTGTAGTAGTTACATACAGAACCTGATGGTTATGAGTCATTTTGACATACTTTACTACTGCCGTCATGAACAATTTCATTTCTATTACTCACATGAGTAAGAATTACTTACATAAGAAGAGACTTTCAGCCTCTGAGGGCCCATCATTGAATCTTTAATTGCAATGAACCAACATATGCTTTCTGTAGCTACATTTTCACCACATCAAAATGATGTGACAGCAATCGTGCGTCATTGTTTTTTTCCTCCTTCAGTCTTCACGATGAAATTCAAATATGCAGGAACACCTCTGTTGCACAAATCTATTCAAAGAGGGAGGGATAGTACAAAAGAATGAATGATGTATTCCCAGGTGTCAAAATGAAAATCCCATGATCAACCCATGGCTACCATTTTCCTTTTAATAGAAAAATTTAGTTACATTTCTGTCTGGTTTTAAACTTGTGCTGCATGTTCAGAGCAAGCTCATATTCTGTGGACCTTAGATCCAGTGCCACAAAAAGATCATAGATGCTTTTTAAAATTTTATACACACATTGCTCACATGTGTGTACATGTACATGAGACATTTCAATCTCAGTTTTAGAATATGCTTTCCCCATAATTCAAAACATTCTAAGAAATCTAGAATTCTGAAAACATAAAATTTCTGTTGGTTCAGAAAGACAATGTTCTTTTCAGTGCATGTACCTTTTAGTTCTTTGTTGTGGCCTCTGTGAATCACACATATGCATCACACATATGGGTGCTGCGCCTGCGCAATGTCTTTGGCCGGAGATTGCAAGCTAACGGTTTTTGGTGCGAAAGCTCCGCTCCCCTCCCCCATAGGCCTATAAAGAGCGGAACGTCCGCCATTTTGTTCAGTCTTTGCGACTGCCGTTCTCTGTGCTTCGACTTTCGCTCTGACCGTTATTTGGCTTGTTCCTTGTTATACTTTCCAAGTTGTAATTCCCTTACCTTTTGCCTGAATAGTTCTACTTGTTCTCTTGTTATTCTTCATACTATTCTTCTTCTTTCTATATAAAACAAAAAACAAAAATATATACTTCCCCTCTGCAGTATTATCTCTCTTTTCCCTTTTTCTGCGATGGCGCAGCAAGCGGCCTTCCGCAAATGTGCGGAGTGCGGCTCGAAGATGTCTCCGGCCAACCCGCACGAGCTATGCCTCCTCAGCCTTGGAGAGGGGCATAGAACTGATAAATGTTCACATTGTCTAGCCTTTTCCAAGCAGGCTAGGAAAAACCGTGAAAATCGGTTGTGGCGGCTGCTTTGGGATCGTGCTTTAATGCAGTCTGATCTGCTTGTGACTGCCACGAAGCCGGGCTCCTCTTCGGTGGCTCCACCCACACGCCTGTCCACTGAGAACGTCGCTACTGAGTCCTCTCCACCTGCTTCTCCGAAGAAAACAGAGAAGCGTAAGCATGCTGACTCCACGAAGTCGGGATCTCATAAGAAGCCGAAGAAGGATAAGGGCCAAAAACCTTCTAAACACTCTAAGGATACCGAGTGCCCCCGGCACCAGGACTCGGATATGATGGCCCTTTCGGTACCGGCGCCTCCTACCATCCTGACGCCGCTGGAACCGATGTTGCAGGAGGTGATGAGGGTTACCCCACGGGGATCCCCTCGCCCAGTGGCTGATCACCTATCTGAGCCTCCTATTGTGCTTCCGAGAGGATCAATCTCCAACGAGGAGATCAAGGACACTCCTCCTGGGGCTAGGTCACCGACCCCTATGCCCCCGGCTATGGCGGACCCAACCACCGAGATGTCACTACCACGGGAAAAATCCTCTCTTTCTCCATCACAGACGCTTACCTTCTTTGGAGCTCTCTTGGATTCGACAGTGGAGAAAGCCTTCCTTCCTCGGGACAGATAGAAGACACTCGTTCGCCACGTTCGACGAATGCGACAACAGGGCACGGTTCCAGCAAAGTCCATACAAAGACTTTTGGGACATATGGCTTCTTCGGTTGCAGTAGTGCCATATGCCAGACTTCGACTCCACCCACTTCAACTACTCTTGAACAGCCGGTTCCATCCACAATGGGACGCGACATTGAAACCGATCCAAATTCCATCTTCAGTATTGCATTCTTTGATGTGGTGGATGGTACCGAAAAACCTCGCTTCAGGAGTTCCCTTCCGCCCTCGGTCCCCGTCAATAACGCTTGGAACTGACGCCTCTCTTCTGGGCTGGGGAGCGGTATGCTCCGACCTTCACGTCCAGGGTACGTGGAATTGCCAGGAATCCACGAACCACATCAATTTTTTGGAGTTACTAGCTGTATTCAAGGCCCTACGCTCTTTTGAGGACGACCTTCGTCATCAAATAGTTCAGATAACTTCGGACAATATTGTGACAGCGTTTTATCTGAACAAGCAAGGTGGGACGAAATCTCCAACTTTGGCCAGGTTGGCGATGATGATATGGGATTGGTGTATCCCAAGAGACGTTATGTTTCTAGCCATCCACCTGGCTGGCATGGACAATACGCAGATCTCCTCAGTCGACACATACTTACCTCTCACGAGTGTGAGCTGGACCCTCAGATACGCAACCATCTCTTCCATTGCTGGGGGTTTCCAGACGTGGACTTATTCACCACCCAGCAGAACAGGGTGTGCGAAGCTTTTTGCTTGAGGGCAGGCCTCGGACAAGGCTCCCTGGGGGATGCTTTTATGATATCGTGGAACAACCTGCGTTTTTACGCTTTTCCACTGATTCCACTTATAATGAGAGTCGTAGCAAAGATTCTGCACAATCACGCCACAGGGATTCTGATCACGCCTTGGTGGCCCCGCCAGCTGTGGTTTGCAACACTTCTGCACGTTTGCGGGGACCATCAACCTCTTCCACTACTTCCGTACCTCATAACCCAACAGGGTGGTACGCTTCAACATCTGGAGGTGTTTTTGCTCAACCTGACCGCCTGGTACATCTGGTGACCTATACTATTCTGTCGGTACCGATGTTGACTACCACTAGTACGACTGTCGAACCCGATGTCACCCATGCTAAGCCTTACGATAGATCTTCATCGAATCGCACCACACCGAATCTGACCAATGATTCGTCGGATCCAACACCCATCAGCTCAGATATTCAGCATATCTTGGACTCTGCACTTAAACCTTCCACGCGCAAATCTTACAGGGCTATGTGGAGATGCTTCTCTGCCTTTGCTGAGTCTTGTTCCTTTTCTCCGCTGACATCATCTATTCCGCAAATTTTTCAGTTCCTACTCGACCTTCATCATTCTGGACTAAAGCCGTCCTCAATTAAGGTGTACACGGTGGCAATCACATATCACTGAGAGCTGGTGGATAGATCTTCCATTTTTTCCAAACCACTTATTAAGAGATTTCTGAAGGGCCTTCATAATCTGAATCCAATAATAAGACCGGTTATGCCTACATGGAGCTTATTCATTGTTCTGCAGGCTCTTACGAGAACCCCCTTTGAACCGATGGCAACGATTGATCTGTGCCTTGTCTCATGGAAGACGGCTTTCCTCGTTGCAATCACTTCAGTCCGGAGGGCCAGTGAACTATGTGCACTCCGTATAGATCCTCCTTATTTGAACTTTCACAAGGAGAAAGTCGTTTTATGACTTGACTCTTCCTTTTTGCCTAAAGTGGCTACTTCCTTCCATCTGGGACAGGATATTGTTTTGCCAGCCTTTTTTCCATTGCCATCGACTCCGTTGGAGAGATCATTACATTCACTCGATGTCCGACGCTGCTTGGCCTTTTACCGGTCTAGGACTGAGTCTCTCAGACGTACAAATAGACTTTTTCTTAAATATTCTACCAGTGACTAAGGTGCTCCAGTCTCTTCTCAAAGACTTTCCAAGTGGATAGTCCAAACTATCACTCTGGCATACCAGCTAGCTAAACTTGATCTTCCATCGACTCCTCGAAGCCATTTGACTCACGCTGTGGCCACCTCATCTGCCTTCGCATCCGGAGTCGCACTTGATGATGTATGTCGGGCGGCTACTTGGGCGAACCCCTGCACTTTTGCCAGGCATTATCGACTTGACGTTGGGGCCCGACAGGACTGCTCTTTCAGTAGAGCTGTGCTCTCTATTCTTCCATGAGGATACCTCCCCTCCTCCTTTATGGTAAGCTTGTTAATCTGCCCATATGTGTGATGCACAGAGGCCACGACGAAGAAAAGCAGGTTGCTTACCTGTAACTGATGTTCTTCGAGTGGCCATCTGTGCAGTCACACAACCCACCCGCTGGCCTTGCTTGGTGTCGGTGAGTGGATGTTCGGGTCGGTACCGATGTTTTTTCTTTCTTACCGGTACTGATTCTTCTCATCTATTTAGGTCAATTGCCCACATGGGGGCACACGGTTGGTCGCTAAAGACTGAACAAAATGGCGGACGTTCCGCTCTTTATAGGCCTATGGGGGAGGGGAGCGGAGTTTTCCTGCCAAAAACCGTTAGTTTGCAATCTCCGGCCAAAGGCACTGCGCAGGCACAGCACCCATATGTGTGATGCATATGTGTGACTGCACAGATGGCCACTCGAAGAACATCAGTTACAAGTAAGCAACCTGCTTTTTTGATATGATTAGCATTAATCCTGCTTTTTGGACAGTGTTTGACTGCAGCCTTCTCAAGTGGAAAAGTTTTTTTAATTTAAAAAAAAAATTCTAGAAAGACTTCTCAGATCTAGCAACACTTCCTTGAAGAACCAGCAGACTGGCAGATTTCAAATAGAATAAAACAGGATTTTAAAGTCACTTATATATGCCAGATTCAGCTTCCTGCTTTTCCCATCATTCTCAAGGGGTTAATGGCTATTTCAGGATGCTCTCTTACAGCCTTCTTTTTCTTTGCAGCCCTAGCAGAATCTTCTGTCAGTTTGAACCTCCATAGTTCAACTAGGCTTGCTTAAACAAGAAGAACAAGCAAATAATCCAGCATTCAGAAGTGGAAAATGCTGAGGTTAGCTCCTGTCATGTGCATAAATGCCTATTAAAACACAAAAGCAAACCCGGGATTGCTGTTCACATTTTGCCTCCTCTAAGCATCACAACATATTCCCCAAAGCAAGAGAAGGGGACGAACATGAACTTGTGCATGAGTGTCTCGGAATGTTTGGAAACAAGGGCTGAGGTATGCTAAGAACATTTTCAGCTCTTTTGTCCAATCTCTTTGTTGAGCAAAGAATGAAGGTAGAACCATGGAAGAAAAGCTGGCCCCTATTGTATTTTTATTGTATCCTTCCCTGCTATTGTCAGTTTAAAAGAAAATGCTCACACTGCAAAGTAAAATGAAGAAATCAAGCCAGAAAGACAAGTAAAAATCACAATGCCAGTTGCACGTACCCTTCAAAAAAACCAAGCAAGTATGATGAGTGGCATTATGGCATGAACATTAAAACTCACATTCCTTCAAACTAATGCAATCTGGGAAAATGGCAGAGGAGGAAATCAGCAAAGTGTTACCCCACCCTAAATTGACCCACAAACAACAGGATACTTTATCACCAGACTGTACTACTCAAGCTACACCCTTATTTCTATGCCCTCACTTCATGTATTGTTGTGAGCCGCCCCGAGGCTTGTGGCAAGGGGCGGCCTATAAATTTCCAAATAAATAAATAAATAAATAAAATGTACAACCTACGTGCCTTACAGAATCATGTTCTTTTCTTTGTTAAGTACAAAGTCAAATGAGTTGTGGTACAAAGTGATGATTCCCCACAAGTGGGGCTTATCTAAGCATTCTTCTTTCATTTCCACAGATCTGCTTTTTGGTGCTGCTTGAATTTTATGGCATCTTATTGTTCCCCTCTTCTTGCCAGTTATATGGTACATGGAACTCTGCCAGCACATGCAGAAAAACCCTCCACCAGCCAGCCCATTACAAACAACACGACAGATTAACAGAGAATGGCTTGTGGCACAATGGTGAGTGTTAGGTTTCTGTGTGGCCTGGGGACAAAAGATGATCTCTTACTCAGCCATGAAACTTGTTGAGTTGCCTTGAGCAAGTTATTTTATCTCCATTGACACTGTATCACAGATATGTTGCTATGGAGCTCCTCAGGGAAACTGGGATTCAAAACTGAAGGTACATAGTTTTCATTCCATCACCTCTGCTGAGAATTTAGGAAGTTGCTTTATAGTGACTCAGATCACTGGTCCATCTATTCCAGTATTGTTGACATGGACTGGTAGCAGCTTTCCAAGATTTCAGGTAGGATTCCTTTATAACCTGATCTAGAGGACTTCCCCATGGAAAATATTCTACCACTGAACTATAACCCCTCCCGTAGCTTATTAGTACATGATGAGTTCCCTGGTATTTCTAGTGTTAACACTCCCTCTCAGTGGATGTTAATACCATCATCTGTGGTACCTTTCTGGGAAGCCTTGCCAGGATAAAATATGAGGCCACTGTCTTGGGGTGGTGCTGCTTCTTCCTGGGGTCCCAGAAAAGGGAGTCTGGTATTTCACTCCATGGCTCTTGGCTTCCATGGTACTCCAAGATTCGATCTTGTCCTCTATGTTTTAAAAGATCTACATGAATCAAGTAGAAGTCATCTGGATGTTTGGGTTGGAATGTCAACCCTATACCAAGGACCTACACTTCTCACTTCATCTAACCCAGGGGAAACAGTGGAGGTGGCAAACCACTGTCTACAATTGTTTGTTACATTACATTCTGCATGACACTTTCCCTCTTCATTTGATCTGCACAATAACTTTGTGAGTTTGAAAGTCACTTGCTGGCCTGTAGTCACCTAGTGAACTTCATGTCTGAGTGAGGACTTGAACCCATGTCTTCCTAGTCCCAGTCAAAACACTCAAAAACTGCCACACTGGCTCTGATTTAGGTTATGTCCATGAACAGAAGTAGCTCTTCTGGTTGAGGAAGTTCAGTCAGCATCAAGCCCTTGAAGTTTTAATTTTGCTGGAGTTTTATGCAATATTGAATAGTTAACATTAAACAGGAAATTATTATAACCATATTTCAGAAGGCATTTGTTATGCCTTTGATACAAAAGTGGCAACTTTTCCAAGCTATCTTGCATGTATGATCTTCCTTTTTTTTTTCCCCCAAACCCACAGCTGTGTTAATTATCATGGTAAACTCTACTCGGTTATTAGAATGATGGAACAGTCTGAAAAATGTTTTGGCTGACCAGCCACTTGTCCCCTAACCTGTACTTATGACACCCATTCCTATGCCACAAGTGCAAGACCTTGGCCAGTCCATAATAAAACATGTCATACATGATTTGATCATGGATGAGGTGGCTGACCTGGCATGTATTACTGAAACCTGGGCGGGAGAAGGGGGAGATGTCTCCCTCATGCAGTTGTGCCTGCCTGGGTATCTGGTGCAACATCGGCCATGCCCGGAGGGGAGGGGAGGGGGTCGCTTTGGTTCATCATGCCAATATTTCCCTTGTGAGGCTCTCTGTCCTTTCATGATCATATCTTGAGTGGTCAATCCAGATAAGATGGAAGTCCTGTTGGTGGGCAGATCAAGGTTTCAGGTAAGTAATTTTGACCTTGTCCTGGATGGGGTAGCACTCCCTCTAAAGGACAGGGTCCACAGCTTGGGAGTACTCCTTGACCTGGAGGTGTCACTGGAAACCCAGTTGGCAGTGATGGTGAGCAGTGCTTTCCTACAGCCTTCGGCATGTCCATCAGCTGCATCCTTACCTGGACAGACACTGCCTAGCAACGGTGATTCATGCTCTGGTAACCTCCCAGTTGTATTACTGTAACGTGCTCTACGTGGGGCTGTCCTTGAAAATGGTCCGGATACTTCAGCTGGTACAGAATAGAGCAGCCAGGTTGCTAACGGGGACCAGTCATTATTCTCATATAACACTGGTCCTGTATCAGCTCCACTGGCTTCCAGTTGAAATCTGGGCCCAATTCAAGGTGCTTGTCTTGACCTATAAAGCCCTGAACAGCTTGGGACCGGGATACCTGAAGGAACGTTGCCTTCCTTATATGCCCTCATGCCCCTTAAGATCTGTGGGAGAGGCCCTGCTCGAATAACTCTCCCTGAAGGAGGTAAAAAGGATGTCTACTCGGAAGAGGGCCTTCGCTGCAGTGATGCCCAGACTGGAATGCGCTCCCCAGAGAGTTTTGCCTGGCGCTAAGTTTATATTCTTTTTGGTGCCAGGTTTAAAACTATTTATCTGTTATTTTAAAAACAAATTTAAATTTTGATGTTTAACAGTTGCTTCTATTAAACTTATTTAATTTGTATTTTTGGTTAATTGTTATTTATTATGTTAAGATTGCTGTTTTATTTGGTTGTTTTAATGATTGTAAGCCATCCTGAGATGCCATGCATAAGGGATGGAATCAAAAGTTTTAGATAAATAAATAAATAAGTAAGAATAGCCCTCTAAGTTTACATTCCAGTCTTGCCTTTCATCCCACCAGACTTCCGTGATCCTCACCAGGTCATACCCTCCTATTCTCAGCAAAGCCTCAAGCTCTTCCTGCTTATTACCCATGCTCTTAGCATTGGGGTACATGCATCTCAGCTCCTTCCCACGCGTCCCTTTTTTTGGGACCCCAGGCCTCCTTCTTCCTCCCATCTTCCCTGATACCACCCCCCTCTTTGTAGGAGTCCTGCCAGCCCCTGCAAGTACCTCTAACACCCTGGTTCCAAACCCCTGATCCTCTCCCCTCACTTGTCCAATCAGGACAAGTTTCTGGGGGGCCTGAACCCTCCATCCTGGCTCAGTTTGAAGTCTTCCAGATGAAGCTCGCCAGAGCATTTCCAAAGGAACTTTTCCCCTTCCTTGTGTGATGCACCCCGTCCTTTGCCAGAAATCCATTGGCAATAAACCGGGTGCCATGGTCAAGGAAGCCAAAGCATTCCTTCTGACACCACACCACGCTAACCTAGTCATTCACCTCAACAACCCTTCTTTCCCTGGCTAGCCGAAATCCACAGGCCGGTAAGATAGAAAAAAGGCCCCTTGGACCTTTAGGTCCCTGCGTTTCCTTCCCAAGGCCTCAAAATCCCTGGTGATCCCACATGCCCCCTGCCTGGCAGTGCTGTTCATCCCCACATGGATCACCAGAAATGGTTGGTAACCCCCAGAGGAAAGAAGATGCTCTACTCTGTCTGCCACATGCTGGATGTGTACGCCTGGCAGGCAACAGACCTCCCTTGCCTCAAGGTCAGGGCACCACACCACTGCCTCAGTGCCCCTTAGCAGGGAGTCCCCAACAATCACCCACTGCCATCTCTTTCTGGTGGCAGTAGATGGCCGTGCCTTGACCCTCACCTCTCCTGCAGCAGCCGCCTGACTGCATCTGGTTCCAGGCTGGGGATCCTGGACAGGTTGGTCCCACAAGTCCTCATCAGCCCCATCTTCCCCAAGTGGAGAAAACCTGTTTTCCAGTTCCAGGTTGACACTAGGAAATGAAGGAGGCCATGCTTGGAGGCTGTGCTCCCCACATTTATATGTAAAACTGCTGAAGCATTCACACCATTATTCATCAATATGTCTTGTGTTCTAGGAATATTGCAGTCACCAGGTACAAATAATTTAAAGCATATTCACAAACTATTTGGAATCACAAACTATTTGGAACCATGCATGGCCAGCCATTGGCACGCATGGGCGATAGAAGGATGACAGATGGAACTATGAACAAGTTACAAGTTAAGTGCCATTGTCATTTCAGTTTTTTTTACTTAATTGGCTTCAAGGAATGGAAATGGTGTACTGTAAGAACATTTCTGCTCGTACATTTTATATTAAAATCAGCAATTGAGAGCCACTTTTGATCCCAACTATTCAAAATCATAGTGATTAATGACCTACAAGTGATAAATTTGAGTAATATTCTGATGTCATTATGTATGGAAGTAGATGACGTTTGAAATCTGGACATTTCCTTCTAAGGATCCACTGATATATTTGTCCAGTGGTGGTTATAAGGTACTACTACTCATGCACTGCCTCCTGGACACATTAACCTAGATTATCTCAAGTTACATAATTATGGTGTTACTTCACAGGGATACTAAATGGCTGCAATTATGCTCTATAGAGCACTTAGACCAATTCTTTGCACAGTAAAAGTATCAGTGAGATGACTTGCTTTTTTTCCCTCTTTTGGATACATAGAGTAATCAGCTATTCCTAGAATATAAGGATAGGATGGAAGGAGAAGAGATTTCAATTTCCATAGAACAGCAGAGAAGGAGAAGGAGTTTGGCATGCTAAATACATTTTTTTGGGAAAACAGACTCAAAATTCTCTAAACAAGCATTAAGATGTCACTGTAATTCTGAATGAGTTCAGAGGATCTTTCATTCTCTGTTAGGTCAACAATCCACATTTTAAAAGACACTTCTCTGTTTCTAAAACTCTGTAAAAATGAGGTTTTTGTGAAGCCTTTGGAAGTTTCCTGTGGAGAGTTTCTCAAATGAACAGCTTACCATGAAGAGCAACCACTGTGTGTTTGGTGATGATTATAGCCATACACAGCAAGAGGAACTCTTCACTGGACATGTTAGGGCTTACATATGAGTAAGCATGCACAGGAATGCACTTGGTGGGGTGGTGGTGGTCAGAGAATGCCTTCCAAGAGCATCTGCCCTAGTCCTGCCTGACATGGGAAGCAAATTAGTCATTTCAAGGTTTTCACAGTCTGATGTTGAAGCCTAAAAAGTGCTACTGAGTGTCCAGCAAAGTGGGCTGGTGGAACTGCACACGTGAATGAGCTCTTGTAGCCCCAGACTTTATAGGCACAACAAGAAACTGCACAGGAGTAGGCATAGTTCAAAGACATAAGAACTCTTGAATGATTTGCTTCTGGAACAAGCCACAGACACTACTGTGGTGCCAGCTTTTGTACCAGCTGAATTTTCTGAACTTTCTCCAGACGCAACCCTACATAGAACTAATTGCTGCCAACTTCAGGATATGGGTATGGCATCTTCAGTGTCCCCCACAACCTGGAGGAGGTGGGGCATGCAAGCTAAGAGCCCTAGGTCACATCTGATGTTGGATATTCTATATTGATTTAGTTAATACATGCATTTCTTTATTATATTCCTTTATTGCAACCCACCTTTTAACCAAGAAAAATGGCATTCAAGGTGGTGTGCAACTCATAGTCCTCTGGATTTTTTGGTTACAACTCCCATGATCACTCTCCATAGATTATGCTTGAAATGGCTGATGGGAGTTGTATATCTAACACAATATCTAAAGAGCTACAAGGTGATGGATGTGTGTACAAATCTAAACTTGAATTTGTTGAAGTTCTCCAGATTCTACTGAGAAGCTTGTTTCATTCTTGTGATTGTATAAGATTGTGATCTTAATAGTTTCCTTTTTACATATTTATGCATATATAAAATTGTGCAGATTTTCCAAATGGATACATTATTTGTATGAATCTTTGAAAAGTATATATTCTTCTCCCATTGATTAAAGCATGTTTTGTCTGTAGTTTTCAAAAGTGCATTTTCCTGTGCTTTCTTCAGTATCCATGGGGCTAAACGCAGTCTTTTGATATGTGAACCCCAGTGCAAAATAGCAAGTATATGAACTTTGACCACATATTGCATTCAAGTCCATATTCAGTCCAGTTAGTGTAAATTAGATACATCTTTATTCGAAACAAAACAAAACTGAAATGAGTTTCCCATGCATTCCTTCCATTTGTCCATCCCTACTTTATTTATTTTATTTAAACAATTTCTATGCCGCCCCATTCGCAAAAAGCCTTGGGGTGGCTTTACATAAATTGGAAGTGGTAGCAAAGTTAGGGCTGATCTTGGGGTCCTGGTAAATGTTCAGCCTTGCCACTCTATGGATCTGGCCCTAGGAACAAGTGTGTAACCAAGTCACCTAGGACAGTGATCAGATGTTCTTTTCTCCACATCCCTTCTTCACTGGAAATCCAGTGACCTATTACTAGAAGTAAAACAGGCCATATCTGCACAGACCCAAATGGTGCCTATTTTCAAATAGCCTTTGTGATGGAGTGCCCTTGGCACCCACCTAGTGCTCTTTTTATCTGAAACGTATGCTATGGATTGTTTGTTCTTCATTTTTCTAGGACTCTCAGCCCACACCAAAATATTAACAATCTGTATTAAAAGAAATTATTATTTTTAATGGCTTACAGTGCCATACCATGCATATTTACTCAGAAGTAACATTAAGTTCAGTGTGTCTTACAGTCAGATAGATCAGTACAGAAATACAGCCTTATTGCTGCAAAGAATTATCTATTATTTATTTATTTAAGCTTTTATATACCATTTGGTAGAAAAAAAGGTCTCAGAAAAGTGCAAACTAAAAGCCTTGGTGGCTACAACTGAGGAGCAGGTACTGTGGATCCAAAAGGATCTGGACAGACTATGGAAGTGAGCCGGGGATAACAAGATGGCATTCAATGCAGATAAGTGCAAGGTCCTGCACTTGGGGCATAGGAATGGGAATCACAAGTACAGGCTAGGGGACAAGTGGCTGGAGAGCAGCACTTGTGAAAAGGATCTTGGAGTGCTGGTCGACTGCAGGCTAAACATGAGCCAGCAGTGTGATGTGGTGGCCAAGAGGGTGAATGCCACCCTTGGATGCATAGCCAGAAGAGTGGCTTCTAGATCAACAGAGGTATTACTGCCACTCTATACAACTCGGGTGTGCCTGCAGCTGGAGTATTGTGTTCAATTCTGGGCCCCACATTACAAGAGGGATATAGCAAGGTTGGAATCAGTGCAGTGAAGGGCCACTAGGATGGTGGCTGGTTTGCAGGGGAAGCCGTATGAGGAGAGACTGAGGGAGCTGGGTCTTTTCAGGCTGAAGAAGTGACTCAGAGAAGACCTGTTAGTAACATACAGGTATGTTAGGGGCTGTCACACAGAGGTGGGTCATGACCCTCTTCCCCCTGTGATGGAATGCAGGACATGTTCCAATAGAGCAAAGCTCAGGGAACCAAGATTTAGGGTGGATGCCAGGAAGTACTTCCTGACGGTTAGGACCCCTAGTGTATGGAATGGGCTTCCATGAGAGTTGGTTGAAGCTTCAATGGTTAGGGTGTTTAAGGATAGGCTGGACATGCACATGGTAGGCATGTCATGAGTAGAGCTGGCTGGAGCTAGGGGGTCAGAATAGATGGCCCAGGAGGACCCTTCTGACTCACTCTGTTTCTATGTTTCTATATCAATAACTTGGATGTCAATAGGACATCTGCCTCTCTCAAAAATCACAGTTCTAGTGATTAATTGTCTAGATGAATTTCTGAGC
This sequence comes from Varanus salvator macromaculatus, assembly GCA_023646645.1. Classification (NCBI taxonomy): domain Eukaryota; kingdom Metazoa; phylum Chordata; class Lepidosauria; order Squamata; family Varanidae; genus Varanus; species Varanus salvator. The sequence continues at coordinate 36,501,235 of JAIXND010000756.1, read as the reverse complement.
CATTTTTGTTTATAAGAAATTGATAATCTCTTCCATGAAAATGGTCCTGTGTCATTCTAACTGAACAGCAGTCCATGGTGAAGGAAAAAAGTAAATTCCTTCAAAACAGATTTCTTAAATACTAGTACATTTCAATAGCAACACAGCAATTCTGAAATCCTTGCAAGCACTTAGTAGTATATTCTTCCAATGGCTACTTTTCAACCACAGTTCTGCAGGAAGACAGGTTCTCCAGATTTAGAATATGCTTCTTGATTTTTATAAACACAATTCCCACCAATTTAGGTGGGTACTGATTTGTTTTACAGCAGAAAGTTTCCTTACACATTGCAAATGGCTTCTTCAAACACAATGGTTCCAAAAACAGATCAAGTCCAGTAGGATTCTTTATTGTCCATCCTCCCACCCTGTCTTTTCACTACAAGGTTCACATGTTTTCACCAGTCCTACAAATCTGGGGCTGCCAGATTTTTAGTTCTCCACAATGCATCCTGAAATATCAGCCCCAGAGAGGTACACATGTTGGTCACTGTAGCAGCAAAAGAGGTCAGAAGACTAACCAGCTATAAGTATGTATCAGAGTTCCATAGTCTAGGGCCCTCCAGATGTGTTGGCCAACAATTTCTATCTTCCCCAGTCAGAAATAGCCTTATTGATTGGGAATGAAAAGTTATAGACTGACACATTTGAAAAACATGTAATTGGGTAAAGCTGCTTTTTTTTTTTGGTATTAGCTGGAGCTGTGTGTGTTCTTTAAGTACATTATTTTCACTGCATTCATGTCCTTAGAAGTCATTGCTTGTTATCATATTGCTGTCAGCAAATGATGATTAGTACAGACCATCATTTGCCTTCAGACATGGAAACAAGTTACATTTTGGCTAAACCAAGTAGCTGGATACAAAGCAAAAGGTGTGAGAGAAACAGACAGTTAGGGAAGGAACTGGAGGAAGAAGAGAAACGCAAGACCTGGGCATGTACATCAATAGTATTGTTTACTGTTACAAACCATAACTCTGTATCTACCCAGTGACATGCCAATTTTGATTGCCATTGCTGAGAAAAAAGAAATTATCTGTGAGGTTGAAATTCTTATGTAAAAGATGGGATAAGACAGGATGCTTTATCGAAGACAGGATGCTACTGCAATGATGCATTATATAACAGGTGCTATGGTCATCATGGATATTATATGTAATAGCCAACAAATTATGTCTCTAGATTGATTTTGTTTAGTGAAGGCTTGTCAACTAACCAGAAAAAAACATTACCTCTTCATAAAGCTTTGACAGCAGTTTTCTCTTCAGAAATCGCTGGAGGAAACTTGTCACTTATGCAATACAGAATATTCCTTCCATTTTTTCAGCAATTCTCATTCAGTTTGATGGACAATAAATTGCTTCCATTAAAAAACATACAAAATTTTCCAGTAAATTTCTTGTACTTACTTTAGTTACAAGTTAGTTTGTGTATTTGTGTTTTTCAATGAGCAAAAATCTATTTGGATGTGTATTAAATACAGTTACCAAAAAAGTCTTAGTTCTTCACATTTCTTAGGAACCAAAGCTTGTCACATTTTTCTGACAAAGGCTTTGTGCCTTTACCATTTGCAACAGAGACAAAATACATCTTATGTTATTCAAGACTTTGCCTGTTGAATTTCTGCTTATCACATTGTTCTTAAAAGGCAAACCGCCTCTGCTGGGCAAAAATAAAATGAGTCGTATTAAGAAGAAATTTAAGAGTCTCTAATCTGAGACTTCTTCCATTAAAAACAAAATTTCAATTATATCTTCATGGGAAACATTAAGTTCAATCAGGAATATGAATACCTTTAAGCATTTCAGGTCTGCTCAAATAAGCTTAGCAGACTCTGGCCCACAAATTAATTTACCTGTCTGTATGGAACCAACCAATAGAGTGCTATGAGCAGTGCAGGTGGTTCATGGGAATGTTGCAGGTGTTGAAACACTTGAGTTTATTAAAGCAAGACAGTTGTGAAAGATAGAAATATATGGAGGTAGAGAAATTCTCACCGCATCAAGACCAGACCTGAGGTGAAGTAGGATCACAACATCAGTAGTTTATGGGATGGGAAAGGGCAGTCATCAAATAGGCATATCAAGACCATATCTGTTTAAGGAAAGAGCTGCACTTGGAGAAGCAGAACTGAAACATTCCTGATCCATCAGATATGTGCCTGGAATGAGACATAAACAAGTGAACATAATTTATTGTGGTCCAAAATGTTCAGCATCTCCAGTAAAATGATACAGGGAGACTGCAACCATGTCCAGTTGTTTGGTACCTGTAGGTACCAAAAACTTCTGAGAATGTGACCAATGCACCTTGATTGGCTTCAGTTTGAATGCAGCCTGCTTGTAATCAGAGTCCACCTTGCCTTGTGAGTCCTACATTCATAGATAGCAGTTGTGTGTATGCTGTGAGACCCTGGCTCAGTTATGTATCTCTGCTTAGGGTTAGTGCTAGCTGTTTGCAGAAGTTAAGTCAGGCTTTTGATACCCTTTCAAGACATGATAAAATAACAAGCAAGCATTAAGGAATCACAGGAATTCTCAGCAGTAACATAACTGAGGGAATTTAACTAGATGAAGCTGAATTTGTTGCAGGGCTCAGTTCTGGTTTCATTTTCTCAATGGAAAGACCTGTAATATGTCAGGTACGAATCAGTGATGGTGTAGTAGGCAGAGCATTCCAATGATGTGCTGCAGAGTCCTGACACACCCTGTTTCTGCATGAGTTTGTGATGAAAAAAATTAAAATCACATGAAGTTGCATATACCTTTTGTGTGAATTGTTGGTAACACAAACATTTACACACTTTTTTTACATTTCTGCCTGATGTGCACTTTTTGTTTGTCATAAGAAAATGCAATTTGTACCTTATTTTGATCAGAGAACTGCACCAAGAATTGTGAGAAATGCAAAAAGCCAAGAAAAATTGCATTATAGTTTGCATATTATTCTGGAAGTACAACCTAGGCTGGTTAGAATTAAAGGATGAACCAAATTAATTTTGTCCTTTCCCAAGAGAGATCCACACATTCATGGATAAATATAAAGCGATGAATTAGAATTTGTCTGCCACAACATTTTGAGAATGTCTTCTGGAAGCTACAATGTTTACTTCTCAATATTTATGCAACAGGTCCTTCTAGCATTTGTACTAGCATTTGTTTTGGGGTTTGCGTGTTTATTTTAATCTTTGTGGTATGCGTGGTTTATGAATAGTTATGCAGAAAGTACATCAGAAAATGTTGCTATCAGTTTACCTAATCCCCAATGAGAATAAAAATAGATAACAGTTAATGAGAATGAATAAGCGCATGTAAGGGGTTACATTAACAGTCAGAGCTGCAAATATTTTTTAAAGTCATAGCTGACTTAATTGTATGCGTTAGGATATGTGGATGAGATCAATCAACTACATCTAGAAATGCAAGCCTCTAATTAATATGGGTAGAAAACAACCCAGACAATGAATTAATGCATTATGGGGTCCAGTGGTTTATAGACCTAAAAATAGCATAATGCCAAAAGTGTTAGATCAGAAAAAGAGAAATATTTGATTCATAATATATGTTCTTGTTTTATGCCCAAGGTGAACTAAATCAGTGTGATGCGGTGGTCAAGAGGGCGAATGCCACCCTTGGTTGCATACCCAGAAGTGTGGCTTCAAGATCGAGAGAGGTATTACTACCACTGTACATGACTCTGGTGCTCCCGCAACTGGAGTACTGTGTTCAGTTTTGGGCCCCTCATTACAGAAAGGATATAGCCAGGTTGGAGTCAGTGCAGCGTAGGGCCACAAGGATGGTGGCTGGTTTGCAGGGGATGCTGTATGAGGCAAGACTGAGGGAACTGGGTCTCTTCAGCTTGGAGAAGAGGAGACTCAGAGGGGATATGTTGGCGACATACAGGTATGTGAGGGGGTGTCACATGGAGATGGGTAGAGACCTGTTCTCCCCTGCAGAGGAAGGCAGGACGCGCTCCAATGGAGCAAAGCTCAGGGAGCCAAGGATCCATTTGGATGCCAGGAAGCACTTCTTGACAGTCAGGACCCCGAGGGTGTGGAATGGGCTTCCACGGGAGGTCGTTGAGGCCCCATCGGTGAGGGTGTTCAAAGACAGGCTGGACATGCACATGGTGGGCATGTTGTGAGCGGAGCCGGCTGGTGCTGGAGGTCAGACTAGACGGCCCAGGAGGCCCCTTCTGACTTGCTCTGTTTCTATGTTTCTATGTTTCTATATGTTCAATGTATGTATATCCTTTAGCCAATGCCATGGAAAGCTGCACATATGTGCACATACTTTGTAAAAAGTATACATTCTCCCCTTTGACTAAAGCATGACAACACAAATTAAAAGTGCTAATTTTAAATGCACTTTTGAAACATAATTGCAAATTCAGAAATTTGCAAATTTTCTGAAAAAAAGCAAAAATGTGAGCAGAAATCAAATTCTTCCATAGCCCTAATGCCTTGGACTAGAAGAGGTTACCACACTGTTCTAGTCTCATTTTGCCTTATGAAACACCTGAGCCTAACTATATTACTAGAGGAACCCTCCTGAACGAATGTGCATTAAAGAAGAAAGCATGCTGCAGAGATTAGTGTCAGTGTGGTGGGTCTATTTCTAGTATATTTCTGCTAACCCAAGTGAAGCTGTAAGGTCAACGGGCTACTGTTCCTCTTACCTGCCTTTCTAGCTGGTTATTTATCCTCCTCTCAGCTGCAGTGCCCTGGACTTCAGCCCCAACGCCCAGCCCTCACATTACTACTGCTTGTACCAGTAAAAGAGTTAACACTAGTTATCTTTGCAAAGATGACTATTTGGATTCCTGCAGCTGGCTGAATCAGAGATTTGATGCCAATAATCTTCATTTTCTAGAGAACAGAACAGGCAAAATTTCTCACTCTTTGTATTTTTTCCAGGTTATGGTGGCCCTATGAATGAACACTGTCCTGTCCTTGACAGCCTTGCTTCGTTCCCGTATATTCAAGGCAGTGGCTTCCTTTATGGAGTCAATCCATCTCATATTTGGTTGTCCATTTCCTCTTCTGCCTTCAACTTTCTCTTCTCCAGGGAATGTTGCCTTCTTATAATGTGCACAAAGTATGTTAGCCCTCATTTTTTCATTCTTGCTTTTAGGAAGAGCTCTGTCTTGATTTAAACTAGGACCCTTTTGCTCAACTGCCCATCACTCCAGGGTATTCACAAAGCTCTGCTCCAGCACCATGTTTCAAACCAACAATTGCTTTTTTCACTGTCCTGCTTTCACACCCATCCATAGTGACTGGGAATACAATAGTCTATAAGCTAAAATTCTATAAGCTAAAATAGTCTATAAGCCAAGCAAATTCTGAAAGGCTTGAGCATGTATGTATCTTCATTTCCTAATATATGTATCAGTGGCATATAGGAAGAAGAATGGAGGATACAACAACTTGGAGAATGAAAGAGAAGTGGTTATCACCAGGAAACATTATTTCTCCACTTACATGGCATATCTATGCTTGGTACTTCTTTCTAGTACAGTGTTATGAAATAGGACTTGTCACCATGGCAAGGCATGAGTATAAAAAATACAAATGGTTTTCTTCTTTCTTTCTAGTAGTGGAGATAAGTTATAATTTCATTTGGTTCATTTTTCAAAATAATACCCGGTGAAAACTTACAAATATTTTCACAGTTAGAAAACTTGAAATGTAGAAGAAAGTGAAATTGACAGATTTGTCTAGTCAGGCAGAGAATTTGATGAGCAATATTCTTAAAATCTGGACTAGAATCCCCGCAGATTCAATCATACTTATTGTGCTGACTTTGAATTTCCACTTTCTTTTGCTGACAACTGCTTGGCAGGCACGGACAGCAGAGCCCTCTCCAGTGCTTATTTTGTAAGAAAAAAGGTGCCAGAACTCATGAAATTATTTACCTTTTGCACGTAGTCAATCACTGTACACACACACGCACACGTCAGTTGTGTAACAAAATATAACGGTCACCGCCCACAGTAAGCACTCAGTGCATGACCACATGACCAATCACAAGCTGAGCAGTGCCATCACAACCAGCACAGACAAAGTACGCATGCATCAGATTCGACACACAAGCAGCCCACATGCACCATTTTAATGATTTTGCCGCAACCTGCTACATTCGACAGGGCGATTCGAATCCACGTGGACCAAACATCAAATTTTCAAAGGTTACTTTTAAAACTTGGAAAATCTGTAGAAAAAGGGTGCCAGAACTCTGTTCCGGTGCGTTCTATGACAAAAAAAGCACTGGCCCTCTCCATGTTGGGGATAACTGCGCCTTTTGACCTGGGCCAGTGCAGATGGGCAAAATGTTCAGTTCACTTACCCTGCTCCAGGGCCCTTTTACAAACCCAGATCTGTAAATGTCCTCATAAAAGAGAAAGAAAGAACTTGGGATTTAAAAAATGAATGTGAGAGAAAGTGAAATTAATAGGTTTGTCCAATTCTATCTGCCACCTCTGTTCTAAATAGTGGTAAAGTGTTGGCCTGGGACTCAGGTGATCAGAGACCTGGTCCTCGTCTGGCCATGAAGCTCAGTGGTTTCCAGCCGCTCACTCATGGACTAATCTGCCTCACAGGGTTGTTGTGAGAATAAAATGGAGAGGAGGAGGATTGTGTAAGCTGCCTGGGGTTTGCACAGGAGGAAAATGGGTGGAATATAAATACATAAATTGAGTAGAATTGGCTAGACCATGGGTCCTCAAACTACTTCCCGTGGGCCGAATCTGGCCTATCATGCCCATTTATCTGGCCAGCCTCAGAGGGTTTGGACTCGCTTGGAGAAAATGATCTCCAAGTGAGCAAGCTACTGCCTCACTGTGCATGGGCCCACACCTGCCACTGCCGGCACGCTCACTGCCTCGCCAGCCCGCACCCGCTGCCGCCACCTTTCAACTGGCCTCCTGTTGAAAAAGTTTGAGCACTCCTGGGCTAGACCATCATTCCAAAACAAGCGCTTTGCCAAAACCTTCCCTCTACTTTTGTGAAATTCCACCTTTACTGAAAAAGGGGATTTTTTTCAGCATGGAGAATACCAAATTATTTTCTTACTAGAGAGTGGTGTCATTTACCTTTTCAGTGTAGAAGGTAGCAGAATAGTCCTCTACCTGGTTTTTTTTAAAACTTGAAAAAGCCTTGCACACTATTTCAGCATTACAGGTGCCTAACAGAGACGCTTTTAGCCAGCATTCTTCCTAGCATGAAAACTGAACACATTTCTCTTCCATTTCTCATGGGGCATAGTAACAGGAGAAAATGCATGTGTAGTTCTGATTTCCCTTTTAAAAGCAGAGGATTCTAGACAGTTGTTCTGAGCTGTGCTTGCATTTCTTCAGTACTTTATGCATCATTCACTTTATTTCACAATCTCAGATGGTTCATCCGGCACATGTGATTTCACTACAACCCATTTGCAGTGCAGGTTGTATGGACTGGGCAAGGGATGCATAGCACCCTCTGAGCTACACTGACCAGAGGTCTGTCTTGACAGAAGCCTGTACATGATAGCTGGTCACATTCTCATTGTTTGAAGAAGTTATAGGAAATTGTGTTAAAATACTGTGAAATATTTAATGTTTTGAATGGGAACTACAGAATTTTTTTTCACAAGAATAGATTTGGAACTGCAAGAACTTACAGAATTCTGGTGGGACTTCTGTTTGTTCTAGTTTGCAGATGTTAGCAATACATCCAGTTAAAATGGAATCTCAACAGGGGTTATCCAGAATAGAAAGTCTGAAGAAATGTGAAGGCGATGTGTCAACACTTATTTTAGGGAATACAAGAAAAAAAAAGTTAGCAACTAATATTTAGAGAGAACATAAAACAGATTCCTCCAGAGATGAGTAGTCTAGTGCCATCTTGAACAAGGCACATAGATAAGGGCAGCTTCTAAGGTTAGAGCCTTTGGGCTACTTGTGAAGGATTATCGGTTCTTGTAGCCTACTCTCTTCTCCATATGCATGTGTGATGTTTCAAAAATATCAGTCTGTCTGGCAGGCACATGCCCAAACATCTGTGCAGCAACTATGTGAAGCTGTATATATGCCACTTCTGATCCATCTGCACAACACTGCATGTCAGAAATGATAGTCTGGGGGGCTGTGATGGGGGAATCCATTAAAGGAAAGTTGGTAGTATAACTTTTTACAAGCCCCCTCCCCTTAAAAAAAAAAAAAAACCTCCATTGAATTTCGGTCAGAGTAAATATACAAGCTTGGTGAATACAGAGAACAACTTTCTAAATAAATGAAATTTTAAATGAAACTAAAAAGAGAGAATCTGCCAAGCAGGTTTTCCCAAGTTCTCATAGCTCTACATTATGTGACTCTCCTCTTGGATCAAGTTCCCAGCTTGAATTCCAAATGACCTGGAAACAATCCTAAACTAATGTGGATGCAGGCATTTCAAAGCTCCAACTCCACTGATAGTGACAAGGATGAGACAGGAAAACTAAAGAAGACAAATAGGAATTCAGAAATAGGCCAAGTGCTATGTTTTCCAAATGTTTGAATAACCCAAAAGGCTCCCACATTCCCACTACTGAATTTGGTGAGTCTGTTCAAGTCCTAAAAGCATCTCAGATAGCACAAATTGGTGGCATTTTATAAGGAAGTGAATGTCACACTATTGGAGTCTAGTTACTATACATGTGCATCTTTATATAAATCCAATAGGATTCTGAATATCTTGATTCAACCATTCTTTGTAATGCCAAGTATTATATAAAGGGAAGGCCAATCTGTTTTTCTTACCAATTAGACAGTGAAAATCTCAGTGAGGGCTTTGCCACAGGATAATTAGTGCGGGGTATTCTGTTTCCAGGGGCAAGAGCCCGTATCACACCAAAGCAAGCCAAGAATAGGAAGGCAATTCTTTGGCTGTACAGGCACTGGATAAACAATATTGGGTCTCCCCCCCCCCCCTTGTTTTGCTTTAAGAGTATCAGCACAGGCCTAAGCATGTCTACTCAGAAATAAGTCCACTTTAATCTTAGGGAAATGGGCATAGAACCAAACTCCACAGGGTTTACTTCTAACTGGACATGCTTGAGCTTACATGGCATGGTCTTTCATTTTGGTGTTTTCGTAGGCAGCGTGCCTCTTCTTTATTAAGTATTTTAAAAAACAATCTGTGTAAATGTGTAAAATGTGAAGAGAAATTATAGGTGCTTATAGAGTATTCCCAACACCTATCTTTAAAAATATTTTGTGAAGCAAGAAGTCTCCTTCTTTACCATCCATGCAAATAATCATAACAACAATAGTAATAATACAATGATGTTTTCATTTTGTGCAGTTATTTCAGTAGATCCTATATTAGCTCAGGATATTGAAAAATCCTAAAGCAGAGAAATGAACAAATGTCTCCTGCATGCACAAAACAAAAGCTAACTTCAGCTGTAAGTCCACCCTTTTGCTATAGCTGGGCACTTATCTCCATTCAGCTTGTATGTTATTGTATACAGGTTGGAGTAACTGGGTTGGGTATAGATGTAATCACACATTTAGAGTAGATCCATTAAAATAAATGGGGCTTAAGTTAGTTATAGCTAATTCTAGATCCAACCCAAATCCTCAGATTTGCATCCAACAAAAGAATATTTAACCTTTTGTTTCCTTCTTCCTGAGAAACGTGACATTCATGTTTTTGGGGTAAACATAGGTCCAGAATTCAGGCAGAAGAAAAAAGGTATAACATATGGTTCACCCTCAATATGTATAATAATTATGGGTGCATCTTGCAAGACAGAGAATGTCAATATCTAAATGTGTTTCTTTCCTTTGAACATTGATTAGACTTTGGGCATGAGGAGGTACATTTGTCTATAATCTTTTAAGTGGCCAACATATGCACTGATCTTAGCCACACTGGTGGCCCTTCCCCAACATTTTAGACTACAACTCTCACCATCCATCCTTGAGTAGGCTGAGAAGAGTGGGATTTGTAGTTCAAAATACCTGGAGGGCATCAGGTTGGAATAGGTTCCTATGCACACTTACTTGGAGTAAGTCCTGTTGGGTATGCTGAAAAAAAAGTTGCAGTTTCAGACAAGGACCTCTCATGTTAATTCTGCATATGGCCACATTTAAGTAAGAATTTTTTAGATACTTTGTAATAAAGGTTTGACACTCAGTAATAATGCATGATATCGGAGAAATGAAATTTAAATCAACAGACAGTAAGAAAGTCACAATTCAGCACATGGAATGATGTGACATATGCTCATCAAGCATTAGTTCAAAACTAGGGTGAATATCAGGAAGGTTACAACCCAAATCAAACACATGAGAACAGTTTCAGCTCAGCTGCAGTCTGTTCATAATATCCCATGAGGAACTTAATGAAGTTCCCAGAAGTTGCAGAAAGCTAGCAGAAGCATCAGAGGGGGGAAATCATATTTCCATAATAGCAGTGCATATTTCTGAGTAATTCTACGCAATGATACATGGAACTTTGCAATGATACATGGAACTTTGGTTCAGCACTAATTTAATATTATTGCATATTTTTAAAATGGAAAATGTTTCTATGTTTTGAGCTACTTGACAAAAACTATGGATTTTTTAACAATGCAAATCATATGCATTAACCCTAACCTTAACCCACTTCCTGGTAGTTATATATTGGACTGCTGCCTAAATCAGCAAAATGTGAGTGCTTTCTATTTGCTATAGCTTTTGAAATACATCAGAAGTATGATCACCATTTATAATGAACATAAATTTCCCCCCACAGATCTTGTATTATGTCTGTTAATGATATTTAGCAAGAGGGATTTGACAGCTGGAGATATGTTGTGAAGGTATTGGGAGAAATGCATGGGGCTCCATGATATGTGAGTTGTTTTAAAAGTGAAGGGTCAGGATAGAATTCTTCAGCTGAGAGGAACTGGGAAATTAATGAATGGTTATTTGGGCTTTAAATGAATGTACATTTCTGAAATTGGAGTAAGATTTTGTGTCTAAGAGAGGTGCCAGGGGGCAATGGCCATATATTTCTGACCCATTATACACCCACTCTTTCTTCCTTACTATGTCAAAGACAAAACAATATTTTATTAGTAACAGAGGGATACAAAGTATCTGACCATGGAGAAGAGAAAACTCTCTTTTTCTGGTGGTGCTGTCTGCAGAAGGTTTTTTTTGCTGCGTTTCATGTAATTTTAACTCAGAGTCTTCTACTGTCACTTGGGTGGTCTGACTGGCATCTTAGTCTACCAATAGGCTTCAGCAAAAATGGGTGACCAAACCCGTCCCTTTCATGTTACCTGTCTAGCAATCATGCTTGATGTTTCAATCAATTACATAGACTTTTAAATCCCTTTTCTATGCCAGCATGTTGCCCTTTAAGCTTTTAGGTTTTTATTCTTGCATTGGTTCATGTCTTCAGACTGTACATTAACTCTGAAGTAGAGATCTGCAATAAATCATTTAGTGTCCCTGTTGAGTGAGTCGTTGCTGTTGCTTTTAGTGAACTGGGACACCGGCACCCCTTTTCTGCACTGTAATAGGCTCATGATGAACAGCGCCAGTTTAGGGCCACCAGTGCAACACATATGTGAATATGGCACTGTAATGCATATGGGAAAAATGGAAATATCCTGACATGGCAATCCTCCTAAATAAATAGCACATCAGTTTACTTAAAGCTAATCATAAATGGAACAAATTGGACCCATGTGCATAAGTGAAACCTAAGCAGAATGCAGGAGTTAAAAGAACTCATTGTTTTCTAAGCTGATCCTGGGTATGTGTCAGGTTACATCTGTTAGAGTGATTCTAATGCCAGCCCCATATTTTTTAATTATAAATATATAAAACATTTTAATAAGATGACATTCTGGCCTTACTAAGCCTTTAAAAAGCTGGATGTGGGTGGAGTGAATAGAATGGTATTCCATGTGCCCCAGAGAGAGTGCCAGCATATAATGATTGAATGTTTTCCTGTAATAAATTGAAAAAAATCTGCTTTGTAAGAATGGATCCAAATCACTTGGCATTAGAAAGGTAATTTGTTACCTAGCTTCCTCTTCAAAACTGTTTCCAAGTTCTGTGGAACTTAGTTAGTAGGAACTAGAATGTTTAAAAAGAGAGGGAGAGAAGGGGGAAATAGTGCTGCTTTTAATTTTTGTTTCAGCTGAAAAAAAAAACCCTTATGGCTTCAAAGTAGAGGCTAAGCAGCCAAAAAAGAAAGAGAGTGTGTGTGTGTGTGTGTGTGTGTGCACGTTTGGGGGGGGGGTGCTTAGGACAAAAGCCAGATCTATAGCCACCTTCTTTGTACCTTTCCAAATCTCAAGCCTGCTTAATTATGATTAATTGCCACATGGATAATCAGATACAGTTTCAAAGGTTGGAGATGACAGCCCAAGGACACCAGGGAAGAAGGAAGGTTTGCCTTTGATACAAGGGAGAAGGGGGAGAAAAAAACATACACAGCCTAAGCTCTTTCCTCAGCCCCATAACCTTTTCTTATTTTAACAATTCCAAACAGAATTAATGCCATCAGTATATTGGTCCTCCTCTTGGGAATTGAACTTCAACTGTACAATTTCTGCAGCTGTCAGTTTTTTCAGCCTTCCTGTCAATAATGCAATGTTGGGGTGCCCTTCTTCTTGAATGAAAGCAGTTTCAAGTTTCTGCTTTATGTCTGTGCTTTCTGGGTGGTGTGACATGATGGGAAAGTACCCCCCCCCAAAAAAAAGCCAAAAAAACAAAAACAAAAAACCTCCCCTCCTACACAGACAGAGTTAAAAAGCTCCTTCTCTTGACTTAACTGGATCAAATGTAATAGACTTCAGTCTTTTCTTCTTATTTCCGTTGCTTGATTTAGAAAACACAGTGAAAAGTGCAGGAGATTTTGTCTTGCCAGCTCTTTTCTCCATTTAAAATCCCTTTGGCTAAGTCAAGGATCACAGTATGTCATTTCCAGCCTAACAGAAGTGCTGGGCCTCGTTCAGCTCCTATTACTAGGAGGCAAATCCCTAGGTTCCAGGCGCCAGTGTTTCTGCTTTTTTGGCTCCTTTCCCAGCATTGTTTCCTTCATTACATTCCAGAGTGCCTCTCAGCCAGTTAATGTTTGCACTGGGAGGTCCAAATATCCAGCAATCAGCTCTGAACTTCTCTCTTTTTGTTGAGAATTGCAGGTTTCAAATGTAATCACTGGCTTTAAAGGAAAATGTACAGGTGAACACACCAAAGCACTAATTTTCATTTTATTCACAAACAGTAATATTTGTAGCAGCATTGCCACATGCCCTCATAAAAATGGTTGTAGAGAATGTCTGGCTTTTAAAAGATCTTGTAGAGGTTGAATGTTGTTGTTTTTACCAGCTTTGGGTCAATCTTTCCTTTCTCCCCCTCCCTCCACACCTCCACTACCACTCTGGCCTCCTCTCCCAATGCTACAAATATATTTTAAATGGAGATCGCTAGCATTGTTTACTGCTGCTCTTATTGATAGCCTTTCAGCATATGCTCTTTCATTTAGAAATCTAGCAAGCCAAAAGCCGATAAACTAAGCTGAATCAGGTTATAGTTCATAATGTTTAAAGGCCATTTTTTATTATTCATGGGCCTTAGCGCTTAAATCACTTCCTGTGAAATGGTTCCTATGTGGGAATATGCCAACAAAAACAATACATGGCTTTGGTTAAATATTTAATATAGCAAAGTTTCACAAACATGTAATTCATTTTTGCCACCCCAAACAAAAAACCCTTAGTCCATAGGCCTACATTTTAGCAAATGTCTCTTTATTTTAAATAGCAGCCCTTGTTTGTACAAAACTCCCTAAAAGATAATGGATGCAACCTATTTCACTACATTCCCATGGTAACAATCCATAGAACAAATCCAACAGTCTTTTTTACAAGGTTCTGTTCTTGCAGAACTAAGGGAAGAAATACAGGTGACACTAGGATAACCATATTTAAATCTGTCTTTTAATAAGAGCAGCCCTGACTGACCCATTTGATTCCTGCCCCCCCACCCCCACACACAAGCTGCTATTTCTGCCGCAGTGCAAAATATCCAGATATCATATGGGTACATGCATACTTTGTCTTACAGAGCAGATTGTGTGTGTGTTTCTCTCTCTCTCTCTCTCTCTCTCTCTCTCTCTCTCTCTCTCTCTCTCTCTGTGGGCACATGTATTGGAATTACTTGCCCCCTCCCAGAGTCCCACTGATCTGTTGATTCAGGACCCCCTCTAGCTGCTAGGGGGGAAAACAGAACAACAAGCACAACCTATGTGTATGCTAATTTCACTTCAAGATTGAACTTAAATATTAAACTCACCTACAACTGAAAGCTCGTGAACATTTTTTCTGAGCCCTATTTTAGAGTATGGTCCAAAAATGCCATGGCGAAAAGGATTAGACTATTACCACATGGGTTCATAAATGAAGAGTACTGTTGAGAGACTATAAATTCTGCATACAGTACATTAAAATAGAAATTCGTGTTCAACATGCCTTTATTTTTTAAAATATGCATTAATTAACCACAATGGGGTGGTCACTGACCTCGAGCCAGACATCCTGGAGTGTGAAGTCAAATGGGCCTTAGGAAGTCAGAGCAATAACAAAGCTAGTGGAGGTGACAGTATTCCTGCTGAGCTATTCAAAATCCTAAAAGATTTTATTTTATTTATTTATTTATTAACAGATTTATATGCCGCCCCTTGCCACAGATAATGCAGTAAAAGTGCTACACTCAGTATGCCAGCAAATTTGGAAAACTCAGCAGTGGCCACAGGATTGGAAAAGGTCAGTTTACATTCCATTTCCAGAGAAGGGCAATGCCAAAGAATGTTCAAACTACCGCATGATCTCACTCATCTCACATGCTAGCAAAGTTATGCTCAAAATCCTTCAAGCTAGGCTCCAGCAGTATATGGACCGAGAACTAGCAGAAATACAGGCAGGGTTTCGAAGAAGAAAAGGAACTAGAGATCAAATTGCCAACATACGCTGGATCATGGAGAAAGCTAGGGAGTTCCAGAAAAACATCTACTTCTGCTTCATTGGCTATGCTAAATCCTTTGATTGTGTGGATCTCAACAAATTGTGGCAAGTTCTTAAAGAGATGGGAGTACCAGACCATCTTATTTGTCTCTTGAGAAACCTATATGCAGGTCAAGAAGCAACAGTGAGAACTGGACACGGAACCACTGATCTCAATCCCACTGATTGAGAAAGGAGTTTGGCAAGGCTGTATACTGTCACCCTGCCTATTTAACTTATGTGCAGAGCACATCATGAGAAAGGCAGGGCTAGATGAATCCCCAGTTGGAATCAAGATTGCTGGGAGAAATATCAACAACCTCAGATATGCAGATGATACCACTCTCATGGCAGAAAGTGAAGAGGAACTAAAGAGCCTCTTGATGCGGGTGAAGGAGGAGAGCGCAAAAGTTGGCTTGAAACTCAACATTAAGAAACCTAAGATCATGGCATCCGGTCCTCTCACTTCCTGGCAAATAGAGGGGGGGAAAATGGAGGGAGTGCCAGATTTTAATTTCCTGGGCTCCAAGATCACCGCAGATGGGAACTGCAGCCAAGAAATTAAGAGACGCTTGCTTCTTGGGAGGAAAGCTATGGCAAATCTAGACAGCATACTAAAAAGCAGAGATATCACCCTGCCGAGAAAAGTGCATATAGTCAAGGCTATGGTTTTCCCAGTTGCAATGTATGGCTGTGAAAGCTGGACTGTAAGGAAGGCTGAGCACTGAAGAATTGAGGCCTTTGCATTGTGGTGCTGGAGAAGACTCCTGAGAGTCCCTTGGACTGCATGGAAATCAAACCAGTCAGTCTTAGAGGAAATTGACCCTGACTGCTCTTTAGAAGGCCAGATACTGAAGATGAAATTCAAATACTTGGGCCGCCTAATGAGAACGAAGGACTCACTGGAGAAGATCCTAGTGCTGGGAACAATTGACAGCAAAAGAAGAAGGGGATGGCAGAGGATGAGGTGGCTAGATGGAGTCACTGAAGCAGTCAGTGTGAGCTTAAGTGGACTCTGCGGGATGGTGGAGGACAGGAAGGCCTGGAGGAATGTTGTCCATGGGGTCGCGATGGGTCAGACGCAACTTTGCAACTAACAACAACAAAGTTAACAATGGGGCCTACAACAAAATGTTGCAGTGCAGATTGCTCTTTGTTTAACATTCCAGTCAATCCATCACATTACTCCTCCCTTTTAGGTTTTCTCCACCCACACAAACACAAACAAAATTCCATGACCGCTCAAGAGGATAAAACTTAATTGCGATTTGTGGAAATTTTCCCCCTTAAAATTTCCCCCAGATTATTTTTATTTTTACAAACCTTGATGGTGATATGGCTTTTTATTAATTGGTGGTTACATTTTGGCTATGCTACCTAGCTGCACTTGGAACACTTAGATTTGTTAGTCACAGATACCATGGGAATTTAGCGTCTTATGTGACTTTGAATATCAGAAAGTGGTTAATAATGAATTCTGGTGATTGCTACTATCTAATAAAAGGATTGTTGGCATTCACTAGTGAATGTAGATAATTCCCAGATTCTGATATTCATGGGAATATAGAGACAAAATAAACGCACAAGTAAAATAAACAGAATAGCTCTGATTCTGATGGAATAACCATACATTCTTATGCCGTTTGACAGTTCCGTCTGGACTGCCTGAGATTTCACACCCCTGAAATCAGCCCTGAGTTTTTTCAGTATCCTGCAATTGATCCTCCCCAACTTTTTTTCTGAAAGGCAACTGTGTAGGATTGGCTGGATGCAATGATTAAAAAGGTGAAACCCAGCCTCCAAGCAATTTTCACCAGCTAGACTCCCTTCTTTCACCACCAGACAAAATGAATAGATAAAGCCTCACCTCAGTATTTTGTTTTCCTGGGAATATCTAAAAAGAAGTCCAAAAATGCTTCCTTATTTTTTTACAATAAATTGTGCATGTGCTCTGAAACCCCAAATTACACTCAGGCTGTTAGCGCACTATGATGCCTTCCTTTTCCTCCTTCTTTCCACCACAAAATATGTATTTTTTTATATGTAACATTCTTTAAAAAGTGAATTTCTTACTAAAATCTTCTGCACATGCAGGACTGTATGTTTCTAAGCTAGCCTTTGTTTGCTAGGAGATTTCCCAATGCAACATCTGAGCTTTTTGAAAGTACGTCCAAAGTACCTTCCTTTTTTAATTATTCTTTCTGCACTGGACTGAAGGGAGGAAGTCACTGGCAACACAACTTAAGAACTCCCCAAGCAGCTAGACTTCCCATAGCTGACCTGGCAGAAATCAGCCTTTGGTAGCAGCCTGTCAATAGTCTATTATTATTATTATTATTATTATTATTATTATTACTACTACTACTACCACCACCATCACCACCACCACCACCACCACCATCACCACCATTATTGGAGGAGGAACCATTAAAAATGTATGTGTGAGAGGTCCACCAGTAGAAGAGTTTGTAATATGAATTAGATACAGCTAATCATATGGAATGCAACTTGACAAAATTTGACACAACAACATATATGTTTGATCTTAACACCTCTGCTTGTATTATGAGAAACATGATGTGTCTTTTTTCTCTAACTGGAGTGATGTTCTTACTGATTTTAAATAATGAACCCACCCTTATAGCAGTGAACCCCCATAACACAGAAAAAAGAATTTGTCTTCAGGACATGAGAGAAGAGAATAGGGAGCAGGAGATCAAGATACATTCAGGGACATCTTGACTATTACCTGCATCTGAACCAAAAGACAATTCTTTAGAAGGTTGCTGTCTTTGTCACTCCTGTTGAAATCTATGGCTGATCTGTGGTGAAAAGTGCCACCCTAAATCTTTAACTTTCACAACTGGAAGGGAATACTGAGATTAAATCACATAGAATTATAGCTTTTCTCACGCATGCAAACAAAATGCTAGGGTGGAAAAACATGCCTGGAATGAGAAGTAGCATGACATCGGGAAGGAGCTGATACATCCAGAAATTTCAAGCAGTTTCTCCATCATGCCCACAGAGAACCAGCCCAGGATCTTTTGCTGCCTGCCTGAAGCAGAGCAATTTGCAACCCTTTCAAGACACCCACATTCGGCTGAGTCAGCCACCTGATTCTGACTAATGCTAGGGCTGACCTGTAAGTCCTTTCAGTTGTTCATTCCATGCAGAAAGTAATGAATGTGTGTACTTTGGGGAGGAGCAACTGAGGTTTCAGGCTCTGCTTCTGATGCATTAGATCATAGAGAGCCAACAAGAGGGAGCTGTCTTATAATGAGTCAATTTGTTCATGTAGCCTATTCCTTTTAACTGAAAATGCCCACTAGACTTCCCTCATACAAACCTCTCAGCTATTCCCCTTGGGGCAGCCAGATCTTCTGATTAGCATGAGAATAGGGGCAATTCTGTATATATGTAGAGACAGAAAACATCCTACAGCTCTCAGTGTTCCCTAACTAGTCAAAAAGTCATAGGCCTTTTTCTGTCAAAACATACAGAAGATGACACCTTGAATCATGGAAAGATTCCATTCCCCCTCCCTCCCGCAACCATTTACATTTGTTCTGTAGATGGGGCTTTCCACCATAATAGCTGTGGGCACCTCACTCAGTATCCATCAGGCTTCCTGTCCCTTCTCATTATTATTTTACTTCTTACTGTTTTTATATTATTTCTTACTGGCAGGGTTACTTGCTTCAAAATGAAGCACTACATCCAGTGCCATCCTTAACTGGCTGCAAAAGACTGGGAGTTCATCAGGGCTCAGCCCCCACTTCTGCCTTGGGCAGGTTATTTTTCTTCTAGCTCTGCCAATTTGCTTCTTGGTAAATGTGTTTTGTGAATATCCGTGCCCATCATGCAAGCCACCTTGTGATAGGACAAGTTGCCGTGACAGCCATTGCATGAGAGGATCTGCAACATTCCCTCAAAGTTCCAAATGTGCTTTCTGACCCTAAAAAGTTAGAGACCCCTGAATGAACAACTGGAAAGGCCTATACCCATCAAGTGAAGGGGGATAAGGGATGCTATTAAAAGCTGTTGTGGGAAATGAAATTGATCAGAGCTAAATAGCTTGTGAACCACAATGCTGAAAACAGCCTCCTGTCAATGCATTATGGCTCACTATCTGCTCAATAACCCCCCCTTTTTTTTTTTAAACTCCTAGGCATGTGACAAAAACACAATGTCTATGAAGCCTCAAACTGGTGGATTGTGTTTGGCCTTGTGGGTCACAAATTATGCAGCCTTGCAATCAGACATTCTTCTTTTGCCTATCTGTGAGTTTGCTGCAAGCAAGCCTGAGAACCCCCAATTTTTAACAAAAGCAGCTGATGGGAAAAATACATCTACCACATTTCCCATCTGAAGATATCAATTTGCCTTACACAACATTGGCAACTTTTCTGATAGCTTATGTGAGAGCTTTTCAGACTCTATTAGCATGGGATGACAGTTTAAAGTGGATATTGCATGCATATCTACTTTCCTTCTATACTGTTTTGAGGGCAACTAAAGAAATTGAACACCTGGAAATGTAATATCGGTGGAATAGTTTGGAAAACTGTTTGTGTTTTAGTATAATGTCTGCTGGAAGCATGAGGGAAGATAAACAGTTTTTCATGGGCCAACAGGTATGCTGTAGGCCACCAACCTGCTCCAGAGAGTAGAAATGTTTTGATTTATATTTATTACTATTTATAGTTTCAGAAAGTAAAGAATGAACTCGAAAACAGACTCGCTAGTAGCTACTCCATAATGTCCACATGATGTCTATGTGACCAGAATGTGTTTTGTTTCTTCCCATGTTCAAGCTGTAAAATATGTATTTTTCAATCCAGAATGCTTTTTCAGTTTAAAATACATTTAATAAATTAAAGAAATTATTGAATATTTACATTAGGAAGGAAAAATAAAATATACTTTTCCAGAGAAATAAATTGGCATGTAGGTGATACAATGTGCATACATCACTTTTCAGAGCCATATAAAACCTTTACCTAACATTTGAATTTAGATTCAACCCCCACACATTACATTTAGCTTGCTTTTATTAAGTTGTTATTTGCAACATTTCTCATAGAAATGATATTTCAAGAAGGATTGGTTCTCCAGCCATGTGGTAAAAATGGAATTATGGGGAAAAAAAGATACATTCTTAGCAGTTTCTGATGCACCAACAATTACAACAATACTGTAAGCACAGCAAAACTCCACAGCAAAAATTATAAACATAATTTGAACGCTTTTGTTGTCTTTATTGCCTCTTTGGCTTTAGAGAGATTTTTAACAGAATTCTTTGTGATAAGTATGTCAAAGCAACATTTTAAGATCTTGCTACAGATAGAAATTTTATATAAAAATATGCTTAGTACTGATTGACTCACTCAACTTGTGCAAGAATAATGTGCAGTCAAATGTGGAACCAAAAGATTCTGCTTTTCTGTTACTATTTGAATTTAGGAAGTGAAAGGATTGGATACTGCCCATCAACCTGGAAAATCTGAGTACAAGAGAGTTCTTTTGCTCTCTTTCAAAAAAGGAGATATGGTACTAGGGTTGGGATGAACCCTTTTGGAATCATCCATCTAGCATTTGCAGACTTCCTCTCATGCTTGGCCTGGTCCTGCAAAGTGGGGCAAAGCAAGATGAAGTCTACAAAAGTTCACAGAACCCTCCTGGTTATGCAACCAGCAACCTTCAGGGGCAGCCACTCAAAGTCAAGGGGTGCTGTGAGAAGTTGTACCATTCCTGGCAACCAACCTATGGAATTGCCTTTCCCAACTACTGGCCATAACCATTAACTGAAATTTGGTGATTGTATTGGGTTGCATCAGTGTATGTGTAGTTTGAGTAGTTGAAGCTATGTTTGTATTGTGAATGAATATGAAAGTTCTGATGTGACAAGATGTACATAGAAAACTATG
The DNA here is from genome assembly GCA_023646645.1 of Varanus salvator macromaculatus. Taxonomy (NCBI): domain Eukaryota; kingdom Metazoa; phylum Chordata; class Lepidosauria; order Squamata; family Varanidae; genus Varanus; species Varanus salvator. Next base: position 36,480,240 of record JAIXND010000756.1, on the reverse strand, counting down.
ACACAGGGACCTGTGGAGGGAGTCAGGACATGAGAGAAGAATGGGTTAAACCTGTGCATGATGGAAACCACACAGTACTGTTTGTCATGACATGTGTGACCACTGTGTTATAATGATTCCAACCTTACCTGTGGGGTTGATTTGAGAGATACTTCCTCTAAGTAACTGTTTCTCAAGACCCCTGGCAATGGAGCTGTTCAGGCAACCATCTGGTCCTCAATCTTGTTTAATATCTATATAAAGACACTAGGAGTTGGCATTAGAAGCTCTGAAGCCAAGTGCCATTACTATACTGATGACACACAGCTCTGTCTCTCTGTGACAGCTGAATCAGTAGAGGCTGTACAAGATGTAGATCAGTGTCTGGACTCAGTGATGGATTGGATGGGGGCCAATGAACTGTAGATGAATCCTGGCAAGACAGAAGTAAGTAGGGTGAGTGATTCCTAGGTCACAGAGATAGGTTCATTCCTTTTCTCTTCAGCTTTCTCTGATCCTTTCTCAAATACCACACACCAGCCAGCAGATCTTCTCTCCCCCACCCTCTAATTCTATAACTGTCATGCCTTAACTGTCATTTCCATCTAGCTAGAATCTCCAGCCAAACAGAACAATATCTACTTAATCCAATTCCCATCTTACAATATTCAAAGCAATTGTCCCTCTCTTCACCTTCAGAATGTTACTAAGCAACTAGCGATGCTAACATAACAAGGCCTATGGCCTGCTAGATATAGTCTAAACTTACAGAGGATATACAAAGAGAACATTGTGTAATACTCAGAGTTTTATAAAGGGCATTTCATCACAGTGTTAGTGAACTCTAACCAGTCAACAGCTGGGGTAACCCTGGGTGGACCCCAGACCCAAAAACCAAACAGAGCCTGAGACAAGACTTAGAGCTAATTGCAGTTTTATTCTGGTGCACTATAGAATAAAAGGAGACAGAGGGGAGATGCTTCCCAAATCAGAGTCTTGAAAGAGGTACAGAGAACATACATTATATACCATATGTCATAACAGGTTGTCCGGATACAAAGTAAATTCATTTCCCTATTATTCTTAGTTCTATTAGTTAGTTAACAGAAAACTCTTTATTTATCCAGAGAGTCCCCTTTCTAATGTGTCTGTTGATTATCTCTGAAGTATTCACATCCGCTCTATGTTTCTCAACTATTAATAATTTATACGGCCTTTTGCTACTTTTATGGAGGCCTCACCCGGATTCCAACTGGTGCCAGGCTCCAAAGAAACTTCTCATTTACCCTCTTTAACATCCAGTCATCCTGTCCCAGGAGTTCACACAGGGTTCTCCATACCTCCCCGCTCCCTCCTGGACAGGAAGTACAACATGGCTGCAGATTTCAGGCTAAGTGGTTAGGCTAAGTGTTGTGAGGGAATATGTTTCAGATAACAACAACATTTAATAAAACTTGATATGTGAAATTTATGACTGGTTATCACAAAACAAACCAAATTATATATGGGAAGGATTGTTATGCTATGCACGTTCCATTGCCTAGTCACAAATCTGAAATTCTGAAAGGAGGTGGTCACACAACCCTCTGTGCACTGAAAGAATGTGCAAAGAGAGCATGCAGGATGGTCCTTCCTCTAATATGCTGGCATCCATGCCCACCCATCAATATTATTGCTTTGCAGGTCCCCATTTTCCATGTTTTGGGCACACTGTGAAAGGGAATGTTCACATGTGCTGAAGTTCAATGTTGTTGAACTCCTCCATGTGAAGGGGATCCTGATTGAGCTACTGGACACAATAGCAGTGGAAAGTAGGCACCTTTATTATGGTTCAAGTACCATTATGCTTATAGAAATAGAGGTACTATCACCCTTTTATCACCACCACCACCACACATGCATACTATAGATGGATAGATGAGCTATCTGGGATTTAGGGGCTGAGCCAGAACTAGAAGAGACACGCTTGAGATTCTTCACTGAAATTCCAAGCAAACCTAATGATAAGCCACAAAGCCAGTAAAAACCAGATCATATCTGGTTCTGTGAGAAACTCTGTTGAACGGGAGCAGTTAGATAGGAGGTAGGGGTAACATAATTTGTCATGTAGTCCAGCATCAGATCAAACCAGTTGAGTAGCATCCACTCAGCAGACCATTCCCATCATCTGGCTCATAAGCAGCAGGAAGGTGAAGTCAACTCAAGTTTGGTGGGAAAGGAGCAGAGGGATTGAATTTGGAATCAACTTCTTAACATGGGCTGCCTTTCCTTAATAGTTGGTATTCTAACTATGGTAATGCCTTTTATTAATGATTTTTACATCCCTATTTTGTATTATGAAGCCAGCCTAGCTGGCCAGCTTAAACATAATACAGGTTGCAGTTAAAGCTTCTGTTTTTGATCTGTTTGGAAGTAAAAGGGGGTGGGTGGGAAGACCATCCTCTGACATCTAGGAACTGTAGAAAGCTGCCTAGTGTTGAATTGGACTCTCTAGCTTACTATTGTCTACACAGCTAACACCTTTCAGAATTTCAAGCAGGAGGTCTCACAATCCTTTGAATTCTGGCCTGGACTGCATCTTCGGGACTTCACATGAGGAAAATCTGTAATAGATTTATGTAACATAAACTAAGTTTCCTTAGCAGACCAGAATTGTGGACCATTTTTTAACGTTCCAGAATTGTATGCAAATTTAGTCATAAAAACTATGACTGTACTAGTATATATGCCTTTAAAAGATAGAAAGAAAACCATAGTTTATAATCTGATCTTTCTTCAGCCTTTGCTATATAGCACTCTTTTTGTGGGGCTTTGCTCATTGACAGCATGCTCCACTAAGAAAGATATAGAAAATGTTATGTGCCAGTGGAAGTTACATATACTGTGGTATTCTTTTTCGTGTAATTTTATGAAGCAGGGAAATCTAGTGAGTGAGTAGATGATAGATACTGGGAATCCATGAAATAGAAATGGAACAGATTAATTAACATCTACATATCTCTAGTGCCTCCCTTCTCACTTCATGCATTTTTGTAATGCTTCCCTGTTTCTAAACATAAACAAGGAGATGGACACATGACTCAGCCAATAGGAATAAAGTGAGCAATGGCATATCTGTTGCTAGGGAACTGAGGGCAGTAGTGATTAAAGTCTAGGAATGGTGCCACTTTTGCTAAGGAACTCTACAATGTTGCCATACCAGCAATGGTAAATGGCAGTTCCAGGTCCAGATGACCAGAAAAGTTGTATGGAAACCTTAGAACACACCGTGGATTCTCTGCAGTTTCAAAAAAACTAAGCCTTCCGGAACTGGGCCCAGAAGACACAGCATACCCACAATGTTAAGATTGCATCATGAGTTCTTGTGTCATGCAAGCCTACCTAATAGATATGAAGAGATGGTCAACTTACCAAATAATAACTGTTTCCCTATTTTCTGATGAAAAGCAACTATATAAATTATAGTATTTGGTAATGGCTGTCTTCAGAGTATTACATGGTTGCTGTAGCTGTTACTGATTTGTCCTGTTATTAAGTGAAGACCTATTTAGGAAATGTTCAAAATATTCAGAATTGCAACTGAAAACTTAAATTAAAAACTGATAACTAAGAATAAAACGGATACATAAGAATGGATTCCTTAGAAGACAGTTCTGTGAGACTCTATATTCTTTCCTCCATTGCTGTATCTAAGGCAATCATTGGTAGTGTTGCCAATTGCAGCACCCCAAAACACCCCCAAAGTAGTTAGCCAGAGGGAGGCCACATAGTAAAAGCACCACAGATACTGCCCCAGAAGGGACGAACAAAATGAACTTTGTGTAACCCACAGCTAACAAGCTAGCCTGACCTTCAATACAGTAATCAGAGGAACAGTGGAAACTGATTCTCCACTGAGCCGCCAGAAAGTTGCAAATGTGCAGGGCGTAAGAACATGGCAAGCCTGTGTGAATCTCAAGCAAGTAAGAAATAGACATGAGAAATGCTCAGTCCTTGACAGAAGAAAAGACTCTTTGAAGCTAACAGCAGTGGGGATGTGGCTATATTGAGGTATTGATGTATTAGAAGTGTATTAGGTGACCTAATTGCTTACCTAGGCATAAAACGCATGTACTGGGGTGCAACTTTAGAGACACTGCTTTGGGCCAAACATCCCCTTTCATCTCCCCTTATTCTATAGTGCACTAGAATAAAGCTGGTTTTGACTCTAAGTCTCGTCTCAGGCTCCTTTTGACTTGGGTCTGGGATCCACCCGGGTTTGCCCTAGCTGTTGACTGGCTGAGTTCAGTACTGATTTTGTTAAATCTATCCTGTGTTTTGCAGGTTGTGAGGTCTCTTCCTCTCTGTTGCCTGCTCATTGAAGGAACTGGATTTTCTTTATCAGAGTTAGAAAGTGGTAAATGAGAAGGAGAATTATACATTAAAAACATCCTCCACAGTAGAACACATAGCAGAAAACAATTCACAATACCTTTTCAATAATTAATACCAATGACCAAGTAAACTGTGACAGAAATGCCTGACACTTTGTATGGGCATCTGTATTGGGCTGTATTATAATAAGAATTTTTCCAACCAAAAAGTTTAAAAGCCATCAGAACTAAAACAAGTATTTTATGAGTAAATTTCGCATAGGCCAATGCTCTAAGAAGGTTACAGGAATATTAGGATAAGGGCACCACAATTATGTGAAGAAGTCTGGAGAGAAAAGATTACATTGTTCTGACAACAACATTTTTGAAACATTTAGGCCTTTCAGATCATTAATTTAAAGTGCGAGATTAAATATTTTATGCAAATATTAGACAACAGCAGAGAGCTCTTCAACTTAGGATTTGAAATAAATTGAAAGCATGCAAGACATATTCATTTCTTAAGCAGTTTAGTTTTAAAATCTGCATTGTCTCTTTTAGGATTAACTGACAGTAACTCTTTGTGTTCAAATGGATTTAACTCCAGCATGGTTTGTTTTCCAGATATCATTGTCCTCCAGTACTCTGGCATAAAGGGAAATGCAAAGGCACAGATCAAGCAAAAAATATCTTCACATCATAAACACCAAATTCTGTTTAAATTTCATTACTAAATAGGATTTCAGCTTCATGTTCCATGCCTAATTCTGTGCTATAAAAGATATATAAAAACCTCTTGACAAATTATAACAGACTTTTGTGGAAGTTGCATATATTGATTAAAACATCAAGCAGTTACATACAAACCAATAATGAATTACTTCTCGAGGAAGATAAAACTTTGTGATATTTAAAATTACAGACTTGAAAGTAAGTAAAATTGCTGTTAATTATGCAGGAGGGAGCAACACCTTAGCAGTAAACAAGATAAGCACCTCAAACGCCACTAATAATTTTAATTAACGTTTCCTGGTTTCCTTTCACCTCTTTTCAAGGTCATCTACTGCCTTATTCTATGGCAATATTACTAGGCTCTGTTAAAAACTTCCAGCCCTTCATTAACTGTTGCGATAAACCCACTATATTGTTTTTCTTAACAGTTTGGATTTTTTGTTTGTTTGCTGGTTTGGTGTTTAAAAAAAAAACAACTTAGAGGCCAATCCAATACATGCTTAGAAAATAAAAAGCCATCTAAGCCAGTATGGGGCTTGCTAGGAATTGTAGGTCTTTTTCTGTCTTAAACATGGGTAGAAGTAAGTCATTAATCACACACACATACACCTTAATACAAATGTGCCTAGAATAATTGGCCAGTTAAGTCATTATATGAATGACTTCTTCAGCTAGTTTAATCTGGCTGGATCCTTTAGGACCCAGATTATTTATTGATGTGTCATATTACTATCCTTTTATGTTTCCTCTCAAGAACTGAAGGCAGGTTGCATAATTCTCCTCCTGCTCTCAATTTTATCCTCACAACAAGAAACCTGTGAGGTAGCTTGGGCTGAGAGTCTGTGACTGGCCCAAAGTCATCCAGTTAGTTCCACAGCTGAGTGCAGACTAGAACCTAGATAGCCTGGGTCCCAGTCCCTCACTCTTAACCACTACACCAGGCTGGCACATAGTTGATAATCCTGTTGCTCTGCTATCCATCAGTCAAGACCAAACCTAATTGTACCTGAACACTTAACCTAATTGTAGAACTGACCAAACCTAATTGTAGAACTGAAAACTTAAAGCCCAGATACCATGCAATTATAGTTTCTGAAACTGGAGGAGCAGTTGCAATTGCCTTCACCAAGGTAATGCCATCTTTGAAATTTCATATCTCTTTCCTCTACTGAATATGGCTGCCAGCTTCCCTTCTCACTAGGTAGTTTCACTTGTTCATTGTGCATATGTGCACAAGCATAGATTACCTGTGGCTGGAATGGCTTGACTTGGAGGGCAACTTTACCAGGGTGTTCCTCCACAAAGTCAGGATGTTGCAATAAAATAGCGATGAGGCATTGCTGCATTGCCAAGCATCCATAGCCAATCAGAATGGGTGATAGTGAGTTCCATATGGACAACTGAATGCAGATGGGGATCAGCCAAGCAGCCAGCCAATAGAAATGGTTGTGGAACTGGTTTGGACCCAGGAGACTGTATTATTCCCCTTTTTGTTGCTGTTATCCATTTTGCTTCCCTTTCCTTGGTTGGTTTAACATGGATTGTTTGTCTTTAGAAATAATTATTCATTGGATTTATTGCATGGATTAATGTTATGTATATGATTCTTTCTCTGAGTGAAGGAAGCAGTAAGTAAGTGTGTGGACACACGCAGGCATGAGTACTCTTATCATTTTCATATTCTTCAGCTTCAGCCTCTGCAAAGAGAAGAGCCAGACAGAACAGCTATAACCTGCACAACTCACATTCTTCTGTTCTTGTTATTCTTATGGCAGGGGGATTGCTGCTGTTGTCCATTTAAAGGTAATTGTATGTACATTTGCTGTGTGCCCCTGGATTTTTTTTTAGCAGCTCTGTTTATTATGGGGCAGTGGCATTATTTTTCTAAACAAGTCATAGCAGTGGGATTCAGGTTTTATTTTCATACCCATATCTTCATGCTGTGGGGCCATGATTTTTTTTCAGACCAATTTGTGCCTGCTCTTTGTGTGTGCATGCATATGTGGACATGCTTTAGTGGGCCTGAGATTGCAAACTATTGTTCCTTTTCACTATTTGGGTTTGTGATGCCAGGCGAGAAACCCAATGGGTGCTATGTTTCTTTAACAATTTCGAGGTGGATGAGGAAGGATGTCGTCCCTTGTCTGCGTCCCTTAGCTGCGGGCCGGGTGGTCCAGAGACTCCCTTCCCTGAGACACAGAGGTTTGTTTGTTTTGTTTTGTTTTGTTTTGTTTTGTTTGTGCTGTGCTGTGCTGTGCTGTGCTGTGCTGTGCTGTGCTGTGCTGTGCTTTTCTTCCAATTTAAATTTATGGTTACTTTATCCTTGTGTGTGTGTGCGAGTGGGTTTTTGCCTGGGAGAACTGGGCGAGTGAGAGGAACTGCAGGACTAACAAGGCAGGGGACCAAGGCAAGGTCTCGGAAGGGCTACCGATGGCAGACCAGGAGATGACCTTGGCTGGAGTCACGGGTGTTGCTGTCCGCTGCGAGAGCTGAGATATGTTTGCCCTTCTTCCCCAGGAGAGGCAGGGATACACTTGCCCTCGGTGCAAGATGGTGACCCTGCTAGAAGAGGAGGTGAGGTGCCTGAGGGCCGAGAGAGCTCTCCGGGGCCCCCCCCAGAGCAGCCCCCCTCTGGACAGAGGGCTGAGGGAGAGACCACGGGAGGAGCAGCTGCGGAGACATAGAGATATGTCACCCACTCCAATCTGGAGCTGGGAAACAGGTTCTCTCCACTTGGGGAGGTTGGGGCTGATGAGGCCTCAGGGGACAAGCAGGACCCCCAGCCTGGGACATCAGGTGGCAAGGGGGCCACTGCAGGAGAGGCGAGGGCCAGGACATGGCTGCCCACCAGCACCGGGAAGGTACGGCGGCGGGTGATTGTTGTTGGGGACTCCCTGCTGAGGGGCACTGAGGTGGCGGTGTGCTGCCCCAGCCTGGAGACAAGGGAGGTTTGCTGCCTGCCGGGCGCACGGATCCGGCATGTGAAGGACAGAGTGGAGCGTCTTGTTCGCTCCGGGGGTCACCAGCCACTCCTGGTGATCCATGTGAGCACAAACAACGTGGCCAGACAGGGTGTGGTCGGGATCACCAGGGATTTTGAGGCCTTGGGGAAGAAACTCAGGGAACTTTCTCCCTCAAGTGGCCTTCTCATCAATCTTACCTGTCCGGGGGTTTGGGCCAGGCAGGGACAGGTGAACGACTGGCTTAGGGTGTGGTTCCAGAAGGAAAGCTTCGGGTTCCTCGACCACGGCACTCGTTTTCTTGCCAATGGACTTCTGGCAAGGGATGGGTTACACCTCATGAGGATGGGGAAAAGGTCCTTTGGAGATGCTCTAGCGAGCTTCATCCAGAAGACTTTAAACTGAGCCAGTGGGGGGTGGGTTCAGGCCCCCCAGTAACGTGTCTGCACTGGACAAGTGTGGGGGGAGGATCGGGGCTCTGGGAGCAGGGCTTTAGAGATACTGCAGGGACTGACAGAACTTCTATGGAGAGGGGCCAGGTACCAGGGAGGATGGGAGGAAGGAGGATGCTGGGCACTCCAAGGAAAGGAAGCAGTGGGAAGGAGTTGAGGTGCATGTACACCAATGCTAGGAGCATGGGTAATAAGCAGGAAGAGCTTGAAGCTCTCCTGGGAATAGGAGGATACGATCTGGTGGGAATCACAGAAACTTGGTGGGATGAAAGGCAAGTCTGGAATGTGAACATAGAAGGGTATCACCTTTTTGAAAGGACAGGAAGGGAAAGAGAGGTGGGGGCATGGCTTTATATGTCAGGGAAGGGATAGGATGCAGTGAGATAGAATGCAGCACAGATGGGGATTCGGTCGAGGCAGTCTGGGTGAAACTTAGAGGTTTTGACAGGGAAAGAGACAGTGGGGGTATGTTATTGCCCTCCAGGTCAACTTGAGACCCTGGATGATGTCCTGACAGGCCAGATTCTAAGGATATCTCGTGGGAGAGACACAGTAATTATGGGAGATTTCAGTCTCCCAGATATTACTTGGGAGACTCACTCGGTGGTGACAGCCAGGTCACGTCGCTTCCTAGAAGCTCTAGAGGGAGGGTTTTTCACACAGAGGGTCCGAGAGGTGATGAGAGGGGGAAACATCCTTGACTTGGTCTTGACCAATAGGGAGGAGCTGATAGATGAAGTACAGATTAGGGGAGCTTTGGATGCGAGTGATCACTCCATCTTTTGCTTTGAGATCAGGGGACTGGGGATGTGCAGCAGGGCGAGCACTAGAAGCTGGGACTTCAAGAGGGCCAACTTTGGCCAACTGAAGGCCAGACTGGGGAAAGTCTCCTGGGATACGTTACTGGAAGGTAAGCGAGTTGAGGAGGGGTGGATGGCACTCAAAAGGGAGGTTTTGGTGGCGCGAGCCTTGACGATACCTCTAGTCAGTAAGGTGGGGAGGCGGAGGAGAGTGCCGCCATGGATGCAAAAGGAGGTGGTTAGAGGGATTAGACAAAAGAGGAGCCTCCATAGGAAATGGGTACTGGGGAAATAGACAAAAGGGTATACCAGGAGGAGGAGGCCCATTGCAGAAGGATTCTTCGCAAGGCCAGGGCTGATTATGAGCTGAGGCTTGCCAAGAATATCAGGAGCAACAAAAAGGGCTTCTTTCAGCATGTAAATAGGAAAAGGAAGGGGAGAGAAGTGGTGGGACCACTAAATAAGGAGGAAGGAGATCCAGTGACTGATATGAGGGAACAGGCACAGATGCTAAATGACTATTTTGCCTCTGTGTTCTCCCCAAAGCAGGATGGGGGATATCCGCATAGGAGATTAGATGAGGCTGGGGACTTAGGGGCAGAGATTAGAGTCACCCCCCTTGAAGTCGAGGGGCTTCTCAGGGCATTGGACATTACAAAGGCGCCAGGCCCTGGCGGGTTACACCCGAGAGTATTAGGAGAGTTGGCAGGGGTTCTCTCACGCCCGCTGGCCTCCATTTTTGAGGCCTCGTGGAGAACGGGTGAAGTTCCAGAGGACTGGAGGGTGGCATCGGTGGTCCCAATTTTCAAAAGGATAGTAGGAAGGACATGGGGAATTATAGACTGGTTAGCCTTACGTCCATTGTAGGAAAAACAATGGAAAGGCTCATAATAGAGAGAGATCTAGTGATGCTAGATAGGGAAGGGAGGTTGACAGCCACACAACACGGCTTCCGCAAAAACAGGTCCTGCCAGACAAACCTTGTGGAATTCTATGACAAGGTTTCAAGATGGCTAGATGGAAGGGATGCAGTGGATGTGGTACACCTGGATTTCAGCAAGGCCTTTGACAAAGTGCCCCATGATATCCTGGTGGAGAAACTGAGGAGTTTTGGGATAAACCAAAGTACTGTCCAGTGGATTAGGGCATGGTTGACTGACCGAAAGCAGAAGGTAACCATTAGCGGGGAATGTAGAACTCTATTCTTCTAAAAATGCAAAGGATTGTACTTGCATTTGGGGTTGTGAGTATGTAGAAGAAAGGCAATGGATGTTTTGTTTTAAAATAATCTGTAAGATGGAAAAAATAAAGATGTTCTCATCTTAAAATTCCTTGACGTGTCTACAGCAAAAGAAAAAAAAAATGGGAATCTCTTTACATTTATCTTGATGGTTTTTTCCAATGCAATGTGATGCAGTTATTTAAAAAAAAGCTTTAGGGTAATTCCTATCCCCACCTACAGGCGAAAATCAACTTTGTTTGATAGGTCTGCTTTTCTACACTGTTAATGCTGAAAAACTGATACATAGTTTGCCCTGATATCATTTGGGAGACAAATTCTGCCATAAACAGACCCTCCAAAAGATTTCTAACATGTGTTGCTAATAGCTTCCTCTCACAGAAAGTGGAGAATGAAACATGAAGTACGGCTATCCATGACATGAAACTAACCCACAGGGAAGGGGTAGTAGATAAAGTGACAGCTACAGGAACTCTGGGGAAAAAGTGACCATGCCGTACTTGAATTCTTGAAAGGATGCAGAAGCCAAATGTAGCCAAACAGGTACCCTGGATTTTAGAAAATACAATTTTAATAAACTCCGAACAATGATAAGTAAAGTCCCATGGGAAGAGAGTTTAAAAGACTCCCAAGATGGCTGGAAATTTTTTAAAAGGGAAATTCAAAAGCCACAATTACGAACAACTCCAACAAGGAAAAAAGAAGAAGACAACAGAAGAAGCTCATGTGGCTTCACAAAAAGCTTACAGATGATCTGAAAACAAGTAAGGATATGTAGAGGAAGTAAAAGGAACGCCAAGCTGCAAAGGAAGAAAACAGGCAGGTAGCACAGAATTGCAGGGAAGGCAACAAGAAGGCTAAGCCTAGGAATGAATTAAGGCTAGTGAAGGATGCTAAAAGCCTTCTTCAAATATGTACAAAGACAGAGGAAAGAAATGAGGGTTCAACAACTCATTGTGGATGGTAAAAAGCAGAAGCACTCAACTCCTAATAGCTATAGCTAATACCCTGGAAGAGAGAAAGAAGATTCAAGGTGATCTTGGCGCACTGGGCTGGAAACAACAGGATGAAATTATATAGAGACAAATGCCAAGTTCTGCACCTAGGAAAAAGAAACCACATGCATCACTAAAATATGGGAAATACTTGACCCAACAATAATGCAAGCAAGAAGGATCTTGGAATTGTACATCACAAGCTGATGGTGAGTTAACAATGTTATGTGGCTGCAAAAAAAGGGCAAATGCCATTTTAGGCTGCATTAGTAGAAGTATCACTTCCAAATCCTGTGACGTACTAGTTCCCCTTTACTCAGCGCTGGTTAGGCCTCACTTGGGGTATTGTGTCCAGTTCTGGGCAGCATCGTTGAAGAAAGATGCAAACAAGCTGGAAAGAGTTCAGAGGAAGGCAACAAGGATGATCTGGGGACTAGAAACAAAGCCATATGAGGAGAGATTGAAAGAACTGGGCATGTTTAGCTTCAAGAAGAAAAAACTGAGGTGAGATTTGATAGCACTCTTCAAGTACTTGAAAGGCTGTCACAAAGAGGAAGGCCAGGAGCTCTTCCTGATCATCCCAGAATGCAGGACATGGAATAATGGGATCAAGTTAAACAACCCTCAGATAATCCTAGAATAACCCTGGGATAACCTTCAACATCTAGCAATCACCAACAAGAACTGAGTTGGAAAGTGAAAATCAGGTTGTATACCTGTAACTGTTGTTCTTCAAGTGGTCATTTGTACATTTAAACACAGTGCCACACTCAGGAAGATTCCTCTATCTCAACCTAGATTTTTTGGCAGGAGCCCTGCACCCTCTTCCTTTCAAAATTGCTTTTGTGAGCCACTTTTGGAGTTTTTATGGTCATAAGATGCTATAGAAATAAGCTATTGTTTACATAGTATAACCCAAGCAGCTACGAGTATGAAGGTGTTACCTTTAAACACTGCCTCAGTTAATATATTTAATAATGCAGAATGATATCTGAACTGTTGTTTAATGAAATTCATAGGCATCACTTTAAAAAATGTAAAACTATAAACATTACAATTATAATGTCTCACAGTTCACTAGTCCACACTGTGATTTCAGTGCACTGATAGCTTTGCTCTTACATGCCATCCATTTATCTCTGACTTATGGCAATCTATCAATGAGTGATGTTCAGAATGTCCTGTTCTTTGCAGCTCAGCCCAGGTCTTGTATAGTCAAGGCTGTGGCTTCTTTTATGGAACTGATACAACAAGTTTCCTCTTCTTCCTCTGCCTTCATCTTTCCTTTGAATGATAGTCTTCTGTAATGACTCTTGCCTTCTCACGATGTGTCCAAAATGCAATGGTGTCAGTTTTGTCATTCTTATTTTCAGGGACAGCTCTGGCTTGACTTGATCTAGAACCCTGTCATGTCTATCAGTCCAGGATATTCACAGCTACATGCTTCAAATTCTCCTGTTTTATTGTATTTAGCTTTCTTCACTGTCTAACTTTCACACCCATACAGAGTGATTGGAAGTACAATAGCGTGGATGATTTTGTTGTATTTAAGATTTATGTGAAACTATTGCATGCCAATTTAAAACGAAATCAGAATTCAGGAACTTGTTAAGAAAAGGCTATTTGCATATCAGCTCTGTAGCAGTGGGATATAGGCCTCAGGAAAGTTAGGTTACACTGGTTTACTGTCCTTCAGACAACTGCTGCAATTACTTTATTCCACTAAGCTTTAACTATAAGTGTTGTTCTCTAGATTTATTAGTAATCCCTGCTTTCATATGACAGAGTTCCAGTTTTCAATTCTCAAGGAATGAATGCTTAAACTCACTGGGAAGACCTAAATCATTTTGAACTTCAGTGGTTTTATTGGTGAAACTAACCCAGTTTCTGCAGTCACTAATGACAGTATATCCCTAGGTAGAGGTACAAAGCATCTACAAGGTCCCTGCCCATGTACAGAGAGTTTTCTAACCTGCCAGTCACATACACAGATACTGAGTATTTGGTTTCAAGATAATGACAGTACAATGACATAGTGATCACTTCATACATGGAACAATACTTGAAATCGCTAAGAAATGCAAATACCTATGGCATGGAAAATATTACTGATTGAGCTTTATTAACATGTCAATTCAATAAATTCCTTGCAGTTTGGATCAGCCTCTGTATCTGTTTAAACTTGCAAATATATCTGAGGAACCATTCCGAAAAACTGGTTTGACAACTACACTGTGTCTAGTGGAATAGGCTGGCTACTTAACACTTACTTTCTGAGCTCCTGGTTGGCTCTCCGCTCTGTTTAAGTAGCAACTTGAGTGGATTCAGTGGTTTCATTCAGAAACAAATTCATACCTTTGTGTCAGCTGCCTGCAGCTGATGGGAACACTGTATTTCCTCATAAATAGTATTAGCCTAGCATTCCAACTTCTTAAAGTTACAGCAATGCTAAACAGTAACCTGGCTTGGACTTCTGCTTTCTGAGAAAAGGGGACAGGTTTGATTTTATAACACAAAGGCACATTATACACAACTTTTTTCCTACCAGGATTTATTCTGGATTACCCAACACAAGCAATGTTTTTTCTTCTTGTTTGCTTTTGTCAGTGTTTTGCAGTTTGAGGAATTTTATTATTTTATAAGTTTTATTTGCACATCGCCTTGAGTCCTCACTGAATGGAGATACAATCCAAAAACATACTTAAATAAACAGCCAGTGAAAGAAATACATTGGTATATCAGTAGTATATCAATGGGTTTGCTTCATGCCACAAATGTAATGCACCAGGTCACTTGGAGTATAATACGTAGTGAAAGAATCTCATTAGATGAAAATGAATGTAAAATGTGTCAATTTGATCCAAATGAGAACTGTAGTAAAACCATGTTTGATGTTCATGTGCAATAAATCTTTAACATTCGTCTGTAAAGTATTAGAGAATCCATAGGGAAATCTGTATTTGTGATAGCTTGCACAATTTCAATGATTTTTCGCTAATCTTTTGTTGACATTTAAAGCACATGGAAAAAAAGAATGTAACATCTTCAAAATACAAATTATGTAGTCCTTCCCCAAGCTAAACAAAATGGGTACTGATCACATTTCTACTCAATTTATGGATGTCAGTATATAGAAATCATCAAAATGTTTAATCCTTGATACTAAGAGGTACCATATTTATTTTCAGGTCAAGACTAGATTAACAAAACCAAATTAAAGATAATGTCATCATCTGCAACCATCAGTTCACTCTTAAAAATGCTTGATCATTATATTCTGCAGAGTTTTAACCATCCCAAAGTCTTATATTTAATCACTGATGCACTCTATTTTTTCCTCTGGCACTTTTATTCATTCAAAATTATTCTCTGTTTCTGTAGACAAAAAGACCACAATATTTTAAATGCTCCTAATATTTAGTTTTAGGTATCTGGGAAAAAAAATCTCAATCAAACTCAATAGGATGTCACACCACACAATGTGAGGGTAATGATGCCATATTTCTAAGTCCTTTGAGGAAGTTTGGAGAATGTCAGGTGAAATGTCAGAAACAATTAGCAATATGGTGTGGTCTAATTTACTTAGTGTAAGAAACATGACTTTTTATTGAACCTGAAATTCTACAAAATGTGGCACTACATCTGACTCCTAATTATCAGAATGTATTTTCCTTAAAATCTCTAAGGGCTCAACTTTATGCATTTTTAGACAGAATGAAATCCTACTATTCCCAGCATACCAGGAGTTGTGAGACTTGCTTTTGTACAATAGGATTGTTCCCTAAAACTCTTAAAATATTTCAAAAAAGTTTGCAGACAGTGTTTCACAGAAAAAAAACAAAATATATTCTTTCCATAGGAAAATGCTCGAGAGATATTGCTGGGATTTATTATATCAACTGGTGATAGTGTGAAATTTGGTAGGTGCATTCTACTTTTTTCCTTTTGAAAGCTGCAGCCTTCTACATTTATCTGGGACTGAGGTTTATGTCTGAGTCGGCATGTATAGGATTGCTCCTGAAGACTCGTAAGTCACTTGCTCCTAAACTGAGCATGAACACTGACTGAAAAATTTGTATAGGTTCACTGAAGATATACAGAAATAAATCCACTTAATTTTTCTTCAAATGCTACCCATGCCTGTAGCATCAGTCCTTCTAATTATTGTTGTATAGAATTCATTACCAACAGCAGTGGTGTTTTAAAGATGGTTTTCCTTGGCTTGCAGTGTTTCCATCAAAGCCACAGCATACTTGATAGTTTACCCTTTTGCTCCCCTTCTCAAGGAAAAACACTGTGAATGAAACTATATCTGGTGTTGTACAATCTTGACCAGATTCTGAAATATTACTTAGTAGCCTGTATCCCAGTTGAAAGTGATTTCACCATGTGAGGAATTGTAAGTGTGTGGTATTTGTGAAAGCAGCTTAGGAACATATACTTTTGTTTCACTGCTGCCAATTCTAGTCACATTAATCAATTACGCATTATTAGTTACTATGAAAACTTTAGAATGCATTTGGTACATTGCATATAGCCACATTCAAGTTCCTTAATGGGTGACTTTTAGCATGACTATGTGTTGCAGAAGGCACTCCTCTATTTGAAGTACTCGATGGCCCAAGTCCTGTATAAAGATCAAGGATGTAAGAAGAAAGAACCAGGCCTTGAAGCTGTTCCTCAACAGCACCTGCCTAGCTGACTGAGCAAGGCACGTGTGTTATCTGGTCATACTTTTCTACACTATCTATTATACTTTTATTTAAATTATTATTGTTGTTAAAAATGTATTCATACACTTTCTACAGTTTTTAGGTAAATCTAGGTCCTCTGATAATATGTGTCTTTGCTTTTAAAGATTCATCAGTGGCCATTAGCAAATTAGCGAGTTTTCAAATTTGCAGATAAGTGAATGGATTTTGTTCTTACTAAAGATCTTAGGGGCAAGTTATTTATTTCACTACCTGTTACAATTCAGTAACTTTTTCTTTATTGTCATGTGGTTATGCTTATGTGGTCCTGAGCTAGATCAGAACTCTGGTGCTTAGAGAGAAGATAGGTGAGCTTAACTTTTTCCCCAACCCATTTTTCATTATAGAATGCTATCACCACCCCACAGAGTTAAAAAAGTGAGAGAGAAATTTCCATAGAGCTTAATTAAGTTTCCCTTCCCTTCCTTCCCTTCCCCCTTTGAGTGAAGTGGGGGCATTTCACGTTGATAATAGGCCAAAGGTTTCAGCATTCCTTTCCCAAAATGCCATGGTCCAGTCCAGATTGCATGCATTTACATGAGCGTGAAAAAACAAGTGAGCTTACAGCATTGTGATTAATAGAATGTATTGTTTGGTTCTGAATGACAACCAAACACATTGCTGAAATGGGGAGAAATTCTGCACCTTAAAAGAATCTTCCAAGCTCTTAATTCTTTGCACTGTGTTGCTTGGGTTTAGAAAAGAATAACTTGGAAAGTGGGGCCGTGGGCTTGTTCTTCATTGCATTCCTTCCTTCCGCTCTCTGTAATGAAAATATTTGAATGTTATTTCAGTCTTTAAAAAAATTGCCTATTCTTGTATAGGCTTTTCCCATTTTGCAAGGATTGTCTACAATGTACAATGTAGATTTTGCAAGGATTGTCTACAATGTACCCTATTTACAAAATGTCATCTCCCCTTTCCATAGCCCAGCTCACAGCAACTCTGGTTATGACTTAGTTTGAATCTTTGCATGAAATGTCAACCAGTTCGTCTGCTAAGCATCTTTCTACAGCAACGTTGTTCCCTGTACTGCACAACTTAATCCATAATGCCTTGTTTATGCAAAACCCAAGGCAGAATAATTCTTAAAGAGTGAGATGATAGACATTCTTTCTGAAAATACCATAATGCCTTCATCACAGGAATAAGGTCATTTATATCTTACAAACAGTAATGTGCCAAAATTGGGCATGGAACTATTTTCAGTAACACTAAAAATCTCAGTCTGCAAATCTCAGTCTTCTAATTTCTTGATTGTAGTCTCCTTTGAAATGATGATTGAGCCGAGGAGTGCAAAATCTTTCACAATTTCATTTTCTTCAGTTTTGACAGTAAAGTTATGTATTTCTTCTGTAGTCAAGATTTTTGTTTTCTAAATATTCAGCTGCAGTCCAGCTTTTACACTTTCTCCTTTCAGTTTCATCTGGAGTCAATATGTTGCTGCTTTCTGACAGTAATATGTTATCCATCTGTATATTCTAAATTATTGTTGAATCTTCTACCAACTTTCACTCCTTTTTTTTGGTTCTTATCCAGCTTTCCTTATGGTATATTATGGTCTGTATGCATACAGAATGAACAGACACAGAGATAAAATGGACCCTTGTCTGATTTCTTTGCCAGTAGGAAAAGACATTTGATTCTATATAACACCCTAATAATAGATTCTTGTCCATGATACAGGTTACACATCAGGACAGTCAAGTGGTGATGCACACTCAATCCTTTTTGGACCATTCATGGCTTCTTGTGATCCACACAGTCAAAAACTTTGTTGTAGCTGATAAAGCATAGACTGATCATCTTCTGAAATGTATTTATTTATTAGAGTTTATTCCACTTTTTCTCATAATGAGGCCAAAGTGTCCTACATAATTATCTTCCTGCTGCTCTTGATCTTATCTCTACAAGAACCCTGTGAATAGGTTGGGCTGAGAGATTGTAACTGGCCCAAAGTCACCTGATTGGCTCCACGGCCAAGTAGGGACTAGAACCCAGATTGCCTGAGTCCCCATCCTGTGCTTTTAACCACTATACTATACTAGCTGCATTCCAGTAGCCCAAAGTATAATTGTGATAGGATCTCAAGTGCCTCTTCATTTTTGGAATCCAGCTTGAATGTCAGGTATGTCTTGCTCCATATAGCTCCACATAGGGTAATAGTCTTTGTTCGAACACTTTGAGCATCACTTAGTTTGCATGGGAAATTAATGCAATGACTGTATGGTTGCTGTACTGTTTTGCATCTCCTTTCTTGGGGATTAGAATGTATATTTCCAGTCTGTGGACTATTATTTTGTTTCCCATATTTGTTAGCATATTCCTGTTAGGATTGGACTCCTTCAGTCTCTGCAGCTTGAAATAGTTCTGTTGATATCCTATGTACTTCAGGTACTTTATTCCTACATTCAGAGCACCTTTCAATTCTTGTTGTAATATTGCAGGCTCTTCCTCATACGATTCCACTTTGAAAGAGTTTCTAATCTTTTTCATATCTTTGGTATAATGCTTGCACCTTCTTTTTTTTTATAAAATTTTATTAAAATTTTAAACTACAAATTTAAAATAATTCAATCATCAAATACATCGGACAAGCTGGGTCAGCCCCCTATAACATATCTTTTAACATTCTGTGATCATAATCAAATCAATTTATAGAAGTTTAAAAACATCTTTAAGTTTATGCCAAGTCCCGTTTCTCTAGCCAGTCGTAAAAAAAGTTCCAGGTTTGATAATAGTCCGTGTCATCCTTTTCCTTCAATGATAGAGTCAGTCTATCCATTTCTGCACAATCCAGAATCTTTTTCAAAGTCAGCTCCTCAGTGGGTAATTCCTCACTCTTCCAGTATTGAGCAAGTGCGATCCTCGCCGCTGTGATTAAATGTAATATCAAATACATTTCTTGTTTATTAATATTTTCTGGTATAATGCCTAACAAAAAAACTTCAGGTTTAAAGGCTAAAGATTTTTTTAGCATTTCCTCAAGCCATTTGTGTATTTTAATCCAATACTTTTTCACATAATCACAGGTCCACCACATATGGTAAAATGTACCTACACCATGTTTACACTTCCAGCATCTATTAGACATATTTGGAAACAGCTAATCGATTTGGCGACAAATATCATCTATAAAACATTTTATACAAATTTTCTTTATACGAGGTTGCTAAAGTTACCTTAGTATTTCTCTCCCAGAGCTTTTGCCACACCTTCTCTTTATTTTCTCCTAGTTAGATATCATGGATTCACAGAATTCTATAAGTCATTCTTCTGTATTGTTTCCTACCCTTAGGTCAATGAAAATGTCCCACTCCAGTCTACTTTTGTTTGCTTACCCCAAAGACTGTGATATTTTACCATTCCATTTCTTGATTTATGTTTCCAGTTTGCTTAAATTGATACTTCCATGTTTCAACTGCATGTTTTGTGCAGCACTGGACTTTTCTTTTGCCTTAGTCTATATCAACCACTAGACCTGCTTTTGATTTGATCTATTATTATCATTATGTTACATTTATAATTCACTTTTTCCCCTTGTGAGGAACCCAGTGCAACTTGGAAAGTGGGTTGTCCTCTGTAGCAGATTGCTATTTTCAAAAGAATGGTGTAGGAAGGCTGATAATGTATCCAAAATACTGTGTTTAAGTCTGTTAATTAAGTCTGTTTCTTTCTGAAAGAGAAAAAAAAGAATTTGAAAAGAGAAAAATGGAACATAAGAAAAAAAAATAAACATGCAACCATAACACACAAAGTCAGCCAAATGTTTAGGTATGTGTATTTGCTTGTATACAAGAGTGTCTATATCTTCCATATAAAGACAGCATAATCATAGGCATTCATGTATGAGTCCTATAGAGTTCAACTCCCAGATATATAGCATTGTAACCTATTACAATTATTTACTTATTTATGTATTTAATATTAAAAGCTTTTATATATCATCCACGACAAGCATTTTGGGATGGTAAAATTAGGATCCTTTCAGTCTTAGAAACTTTACATTTCAGTTTAGAAAATCTATTATTAAAGGAACGGGTTAGTGATATAAAAATAAATATAAGAAAACATTCTGCTCTAGCTCTAGTCACACTGTCAGAAGGAACTTATACCTGACAGAATGCGCCAGAATCCAGTTGAGAATGTATGTTTGCATTTGAATGCACATCCCACTGGAAATAGTGCAGTGCTGAGGGATGGCATCCATAATCTGGCACATATTCTAAAGCATCTGAACGTATATCTAATTTGTGGTTGCTGATCCACTACTCCCATGCCTAGTTCTCTGTAGCTGGATCGTGGTGGTAATACATAATGCTGCAGCACTCTTATGAATACTAAAATAGAAGCTCTGGTGCATCAAAGAATGCTCACTTCAGAAGTCTGGGCTGTGAATTTATATCTGGAGTGAAAATAATGTACACTAATGTTATTCTTAAAAATAAAGCTTGAAGCTGAGGAAAGTCATTTCAATTTTTAAAGAATTAGAGTAAAAGAGCAAAAAGCTGCATTGTACCTACCATAAAATTTGTTAATATTAAATTAATATAAGTACATTTTTAAAGAAAAGAAAGCTTATGTTGAGGAGATTGGAGTAGCAAGGACCATCAAGATGCATACCTTAAAGCTAAAAGTCTTTATAGTTACTTAAACTGCTAGAGATCATAACACTAACAGAGTAAACACCCAATCCTGTGCATGTTTAGACCAAAAATGTCCTACAGCCCCAAGCATGGCCCAGTTACACTGTTTTCATTGCACACAGGACTGTGGCCTAATTTGATTAGCACCCTATGCAACAGAAACATCCAGAAGCATCTAAATGGATACTGTCTCATGACATAAGAAACACTGAACTCTGAGCAAAGGAAAACTAGCATGTCATCTTTTCTTAACTGTAGAGTGGTGCCAGCCCGTCCATGAACCACAGTTTCTCATGAGGTGTTACTATCAGGCAGATTTTTTTTAAAAAAAACAAACAAACCTTGATTTTGTTTAACTGGTGATAGTGAGCAGTTAAACTGAAAACAATGAATTGCTTTCTAGAAGCCAACATGGATTCCTCAGGAACAAATCCTGCCAGACTAATGTGATATCAGTTTTTGACTGGGTAACCTCCCAGAAGCACTATGGGAATTCTGTGAGCATAATCTATCTTGACTTTAGCAAAGCTTTTGACAAATGCCCCATGACATCCACTAGCTCAAAGTGAGCTAGATAGAACAACTTTTAAGTGGATCCATAATTGGCTACAAAATCAGACTCAAAGAGTGCTCATCAATCGTATCTTCTCAAGTTCAGAAGAGGTAACAAGTGGGGTACCAAAAGGATTCAGTCCTGGGCCCAGTGCTCATCAACATTTTCATTAATGATTTGGATGAGAAAGTGCAGGAAATGAGTTGTAATCCATCAGATCCAATGAGTCAGATCTGGTTGACAGAGAAGGAGCTCTTTGGACACCTCCATGTTGTTGACTGGATTGTTGGGGGATGGGGGATCTGTGAAGTGTCCAGCCCATGCTCAGGGAGTTGGAGTGGTCGTGGGGACCAATGTTCTACAGACTAGAAGTGGAGCTTGTGGCCACATATGTACTTGAGGGTCTGCGACTCTTAGCTGGGAAAGTACTGTCCTGGGAAGGGGTATGCAGCCCAGTAAAGGTTTCCCCATATGAGTGTACCATCAGTTTAACACTGGAGATGGAATGGTGGATGGATATTGGTGATGGGTTGGTGGATGCAGGACCAAATGGATGAGATATCCGAGGTATCATATATCATGCCCAATTTGCAGTGGGGTGTGTGCGCCAATCAGGTAGAGAAGGTTGAGCTGTTGGAAACTGGATCAGAGAATTGCAAATCTCCCCCTCTGAGAATAATGTCAGTCCTGATGACTTGGCTTATAACCTGGTGTGGTTTGTTTGGGCTGGAGTGGCAGAACAAAGGGATGGAGAGGCTCAAATTAGTAGCATGGCCGTGTGGGTAATGCAGTCAGAGCAGTAGCTCAGATTAGTGAGCTGCAATACTTAGCTGAAGACATCTTCATTCCATACTCCATACACTTCCAAAACACCAGTTTTAGTGCCATCAGTGGAAAAAAGAGAAATCAACAGGGTAAGAATATTGAGGGGAGAGGCAATAGAAGGGTTGTGGGGGGGTTTGTTTTTTGGTGAGGCAATGAGGAAGGAGGGGTTGTGAAAATGGGGAATAAGGAAGGTCATGAGAGAAAGGGTCTCCGAGAAAAGCAGGTTGCTTACCTGTAACTGATGTTCTTCGAGTGGCCATCTGTGCAGTCACACATATGGGTGCTGCGCCTGCTCAGTGCCTTTGGCCAGAGATTGCAAGCTAACGGTTTTTGGCGGGAAAAAGCTCTGCTCCCCTCCCTCCTAGGCCTATAAAGAGCGGAGCATCCGCCATTTTGTTCAGTCTTTGCGACTGAACATACGCCCCCTAGCAGGCAATTAACCAAATAAGGAGGATTGGTACCGGTAAGAGAGGAAAAAACATCGGTACTGACCTGAAGATCCACCTACCAACACCGAGCGGGGCCGGCGGGTGAGTTGTGTGACTGCACAGATGGCCACTCGAAGAACATCAGTTACAGTTAAGCAGCCTGCTTTTCTTCGTCGTGGCCTCTGTGCATCACACATATGGGCAGATTAACAAGCTTACCACAAAGGAGGAGGGAAGGTGTCCTCATTGAAGAACAGAGGAGAGCACCGCTCTACTGAAGGAGCAGTCCTGTCGGGCCCAAATGTCAAGTCGGTAATGCTTGGCAAAAGTGCAGGGGTTCGCCCAAGTAGCAGCCCGACATACATCATCATGCGCGACTCCAGATGCAAAGGCAGATGAGGTGGCCACTGCACAAGTTGATTGACTTCGAGGAGTCGACGGAAGATCAAGTTTGGCTAGCTGGTAAGCCAGAGTAATAGTTTGGACTATCCACTTAGAAAGTCTTTGAGAAGAGATAGCAGCACCTTGGTCGTTGGTGGAATACTTAACAAAAAGTCTATTAGTGCATCTGATGGACTCCGTTCTGGACCTGTAAAAGGCTAAGCAGCGTTGGACATCGAGTGAATGCAATGATCTCTCCAATGGAGTAGATGGCGATGGAAAAAAAGCTGGTAAAACAATATCCTGTCCCAAATGGAAGGAAGTAGCAACTTTAGGCAAGAACGAAGGGTCAAGGCGTAAAATGACTTTCTCCTTGTGAAAGTTCAAATAAGGAGGGTCTATACGGAGCGCACATAGTTCGCTGGCCCTCCATGAGGAAGGCTGTCTTCCATGAGAAAAGGCGTACGTCAACCGTTGCCATTGGCTCGAAGGGAGTCCCCGTAAGAGCCTGCAGAACAACAGACAAGCTCCATGTGGGCATAACCGGTCTTATTACTGGATTCAGGTTATGAAGGCCCTTCAAAAATCTTTTAATAAGTGGTTCAGAAAAAATAGAAGATCCATCCACCAGCCCTTGGTGATATGCGATTGCCACCGTATATACTTTAATTGAGGATGGCTTTAGTTCTGAAAGATGGAGGTGCAATAGGAATTGAAGAATTTGTGGAATGGAAGATGTCAGCGGAGAAAAAGAATGAGACTCGGCAAAGGCAGAGAAGCGACTCCACTTAGCTGTGTAAGACTTTGGCATGGAAGGTTTAAGCGCTGACTCCAATATATGTTGAATATCTGAGCCTATGTCCTCTGGATGCGACGAAGCATTGGTTGGATTCAGCATGGCGCAATCCAAGGAAGAGCTGTAAAGAGGGCCACGATGGATAACATCGGATTCGACAGTCGTGTTAATAGTAGTCAACATCGGTACCGACAAATTAGTATCAGTCGTTGAATGTACCAAGCTGTCAGGTTGAGCGAAGACACGTCCGGATGCCAAAGCGTACCGCCCTGCTGTGTTATGAGGTACGGAAGTAGTGGAAGATGTTGACAGTCCCTGCAAATGTGTAGAAGCGTCGCGAACCATGGCTGGCGAGGCCACCAAGGTGTTATCAGAATCCCTGTAGCACGATCGTGAAGAATCTTTGCAATGACTCTCGTCAGTAATGGGATTGGTGGGAAAGCGTAGAAATGCAGGGTGTACCACAGTATCATGAAAGCGTAGCCGAGGGATCCCTGTCTCAGGCCTGCCCTCGAGCAAAAAGCTTCGCACACCCTGTTCTGATGGGTGGCGAATAAGTCCACGTCTGGGAACCCTCACCGATGGAAGAGATTGTCAGATATCTGAGGGTCCAGCTCCTACTCGTGAGAGGTAAGTATGTGTCAACTGAGGAGATCTGCTTGAGTATTGCCCGTGCCGGCCAAATGAATGGCCAGAAGCGTAATATCTTTCAGGATACACCAATCCCATATCGTCATAGCTAACCGGGCTAGAGTCGGAGACTTCGTCCCACCCTGCTTGTTCAGATAGAACACTGTTGCAATATTGTCTGAAGTTTTCTGAACTATTTGATGACAAAGGACGTCCTCGAAAGAACCTTGAGCTTTGAATACCGCCAGCAATTCCAAAAAATTGATGTGATTCATGGATTCTTGGCTGTTCCACGTGCCCTGGACACGGAGGTCGGAGCATACCACTCCCCAGCCCAGAAGAGAGGCATCGGTCCCGAGTGTTATCGATGGGGACTGAGGGCGGAAAGGAACTCCCAGAGTGAGGTTTTCTGACACTGTCCACCAAGTTAATGAATGTAGCACCGAAGATGGAATTCGGATCGGTTTCGATGGTGGGTTCCATTGTGGATGGAACCAGCCATTGAAGAGTAACTGAAGCGGGCAGAGTTGGAGTCTGGCATATGGTACTACCGCAACCGAAGAAGCCATATGTCCCAAAAGTCTTTGTATGGACTTCGCTGGGACCGTGCCCTGTCTTCACATCCGTCGAACGTGGCGGACGAGTGTCTTCTGTCTGTCCCAAGGAAGGAAGGCTTTCTCCATTGTCAAATCCAATCGGGCTCCGATAAAGGTGAGTGTCTGTGTTGGAGAAAGAGAGGATTTGTCCATATTAATGCAGAGGCCCAAGTTGTCGAGCAAGGCACATGTCGTATGGATAGATTGAAGGAGTCCATCCCTCGACTGGGAGACCAGCAACCAATCATCGAGGTAAGGGTAGACTTGTATGCCCCGGAGATGAAGGTAAGCGCAAACCGGGGCCATACACTTGGTAAAGACCCTCAGGGCAGTAGCTAGTCCGAATGGTAGAACTGTGAATTCATAAATGTCGGGACCGACAGCAAAACGAAGGAAGCACCTATATTTAGGATGAATAGAGACATGGAAGTAGGCATCCTTTAGGTCCAAGGAGGTGAACCAATTCCCTCTCCTCAGCAATGACAAGATATTTTGAAGAGTGGTCATTCGAAACTTTCATGCCAGAATAAAGCTGTTCAAGCTGCGTAGGTCCAAGATCGGATGTAGACCACCATCCCGTTTAGGGACCGTAAAATATCTGGAGTAGCATCCATATAGTCTGTCGGAGTCGAAAATCTGACGAATCGCTCCCTTACGAAGAAGTTGTAAAATCTCATCGAGCAGTACCGGGGAAGGTGAGGTAATCCGGATCGGACTCGATGGAGGAACGATGTCGAATTCTATCTGATAACCACGCTGTATGATGGACAATACCCACTGATCAGATGTGATGGACTCCCAAATGGGGAGCCGGCTGCAAAGCCGGTCCCCAGATGAGAGGGGGGTGGGTATTGGAGGAATAGGAAGAATGGTTCGCCAGTCCCGTCAATGTTGGCATCTATCATCAAAGTGACGGCGGCCCTGCTGGTACCGTTGTTGAGGTTGCTGGCGTCGATGCTGCTGCTGCTGAGACCAATGTTGGGGTTGTTGCCTGGGCTGATAAGACTGACAGTATTGCGGACAGGTCCATGACCACTTATGTTGGGGTTGAGTCTGCAGCTCCATCTGACGTGCCGTCATTCTCGACTCATGAAGTTTCTTGAGGCGGTGGTCTGTCCGAGAATTGAAGAGGCCAGACCCATCAAAAGGCATCTCCTCAATTCATCGCTTGGTTTTTTCAGGGAAATTACAGCTGTGGAGCCAAGCGTGTCTCCTCAGCGAAACAGCTCCAACCAAGGCCCTCGAGTCAGTGTCCACATGATGTCTTGCTGTGGACAACTGCTGAATGGCAACTTGCATCACTTCCTTCAAGAGGACCTTGGCCAGATCTCCTTGTTGGTCTGGGAGAGTGGAGGCGACGTTGTGAAGCCGTTGTAAAATGAAATACTGATAACGGGCCAACGTCGCCTCATAATTTGATGTGCAGAGCCCCAAGCCTGAGGCCGCATAGACTTTCCTAGCCAGGGAGTCAATTTTTCACCCTTCTTTATCCCTGGGCGCTGAGTGTCCCCTGGCCTCTCTGCCCTGTGAGGATTTGATGACTGCCGAATTGGGCTTCGGGTGGTGAAGCAGAAAAGGAATGTCCTCCTCACGGATGCGATACATCCCTTCATAATGCCTTGAGGTAGGCTGGGGGTTGGAGGCCAGGTCCCAGGGCTGTTGCATGGCTTGCCTCAGAGTCATAATGAGAGGCAAGACTATGGAAGATGACTGCTCTCCACGGACGACGTCGTAAAACCTGTCCATGGAGGGGCCCGGGTATTGAATGGCATCAATCTCCAGAGATTGCACAAGCCTGCCCATCAGCTTGGCAAACGAAACATGGCTCTCGTCTGGTGAAGAAGGGCCTTGGGATGAGATGAGCACATCCGGAGAGGTAGACTCCATGTCAGAATCATCGGAGTCCGGGCCATAATATGGTGGAGCAGAGGATGACGACTCCACTGGGGAGAGAGACTGACTGCTCTCCTCCCTAGGTGGCAACGGCGAAGGGCGCCTTGGGCCTGACGACCTTGGGAAGGGCCGCTGTGATGGAGAGCGGTCCCGAGGTGGGTAGTACCCAATGGAGGCTGCTTCATGCCACGCTTCATAGTAGCGGCGGTGACTCCAATCGACAGCAGGCCGGTCAATAGAACGACTCCAGCGAGCCTGCAGTGGAGACGTCCCGATAATTGGGTCCACCGTTGTTGGGGGCATAGGGATCGGTGACCTAGCCCCGGGAGGTGTATCCTCGATCTCCCCATCGGAGATTGATCCTCTCTGGAACACAGCAGGAGGGTCAGATGGGCGATTGGCCGCTGGACGAGGGGATCCCCTCATCGCCTCCTGTAACGTCGGTTCCGGCAGCGTCGGAACAGTAGGAGGCGCCGGTACCGAAAGGCATGAGCTGCTGACTTCACTTTTTATGAGCTGCTGACTTCACGAGTCGGCATGCTTACGCTTCTCCTCCTTTTTATTTGGAGAAGCAGATGCCGCAGGCTCATTAGAGATGCCCTCAGCGGACGGGCGCTTAGATGGAGCCACCGAAGAGGAGCTCGGCTTAGCAGTAGACACCAGGGGATCAGACTACATTAATGCACAATCCCAAAGCAGCCTCTTCAACCGATTTTCACGGTTCTTTGTAGCCTGTTTTGAAAAGGCTAGACAGTGCAAACACTTATCGGTTCTGTGCCCCTCTCCAAGGCAGAGGAGGCATAGCTCATGCAGGTTGGTTGGCAACATCTTCGAGCCACACTCCGCACATTTGCGGAAGGCCGCTCGCTGCGCCATCGCAGAAAAGAGAAATAAAGATGATACTGCAGAGGGGAAGTATACATTTTTGGTTTTTTTGTTTTGTTTTTTTTTATAGAAAGAAGAAGAAAAAAAGGAATGAAGAATAACCAGAGAAAAAGAGGAAGTATAAGGAAAAATGGGGAATATAACTTGGGAATCTAACAAGAACAGACCAAGTAACGTCAGAGCGAAAGTCGAAAGCGGCACGAGGCACAGTGAACGGCAGTCACAAAGACTGAACAAAATGGCAGACACTCTGCTCTTTATAGGCCTAGGGGGGAGGGGAGTGGAGCTTTTTCCTGCCAAAAACCGTTAGCTTGCAATCTCCGGCCAAAGACATTGCGCAGGCGCAGCACCCATATGTGTGATGCACAGAGGCCATGACAAAGAATAACAAGAATAAGAAAAAGAATGATATGAGTTACTGTGAGCTAAAAGGTTACAAAAGGAGCTAATGATTCCAAGGCACTGCAAATGGTGGTCAAGGTGAACTGAGAAAGTGTCAGGAGTCCACCTATTTATATAATGGGAAAGGGGGGATGGAGTTCCCACCAAAAATTTTAGGCTTAGCTAGAAGAATCTTCCCGAGTGTGGCACTGTGGAGCCGCAGCACTCATATGTGTGATGCACACAGACCACAACAAAGAACCAAAGTTATACAGTTTTTGAAAGGCAACATTTTTCTTAAAAGTTTTCTTATTTTTTGGAAGGGGAATCAGATACATTTTTGGCCTTAGTAGCTTTAGTCAGCAGCCAACAAGTTATTCATGTTATTCCATAATGCCAAATTTGGCATTACATTGCATCATCTTATAACACAGGGTCCCCAAAAAATTGACATCATTTCGTAGTCTAATAACATAGCCAATTCTCACTCAACTGATCTGAAATGTTAACAAAAAGTGTAAAAACAGTACTCTGGTACCTTGGCTCACAAACTTAATCCATTCCACGACTCTGGTTATGACCCAAATTGGTTGTGACCCAAGTCAAATTTCCCCATAAGCTTCAATGTAAATAAGGTTAATCTGTTCTGCAACTTTTTTTTTTAATCAGAAAAAATTGAAACAAAGTGACAAAGAACAACAAAGTAACAAAGTGCTGTACCGTACAGTGGAGAACACTAACCTAGGTGCGGGGGGGAGGTTATTGTTTTGAGGGAGAGTCCCCCTCCATAAGGATATTGGGGAAATCTCTTTCAGGGGTTTCCTATCTTCTTTGTCTCTTAGCTGCAGGGTCAATTTTGGTGTAAAATCTGTCTATAGTAACTTGTTTTTTCCTGCGCTGCATAACTCTCCAGAAATGAGAGACCATGTTATCATTCATCAGATTCAACATTCTGTTCATTACAGTTATGTTGGGGTGGTGCTTCTCAAAAAAATCCTGGCACTCGTTCCATTTTTTCATAATGGATTGTATCACATCACTGCTAACCTCCTCCCTGTCTTCCTCTTCCTCGGTGGAATCCTCCTCAGCAAGTGCCTTCTGCTGCTCACTCTGGAGTTCAGTAAGTTCTTCTGTCGCCAGCTCCTCTATGTCTTCTCTGCATGAACGCAACTGCGATCGTGGCCAACTCCCCACTCGGGGTGGGATGGGGAGATGGCCATGATTGTGCTGGTTGGGGGGGGGGGAGATGGCTGAGATTGCACCCGTTTTTCCTTCAGGAGCATGCGCATGATCATGCACGTCTTCCCTGCATGAACACAACTGCGATCGTGGCCATCTCTCCACTTGGGGCCGGAGGGGAGATGGCTGCGATCTTGGTTGCCACCCAATGCAGAGTTCATGACTCAAGTCAAAATTTTCATGAAATGTTTGTTCATGACCTGATTTGCTTGTGAACCAAGGCATTTGTGAGCCGAGGTACCACTATAATGTTAGTTATGCAATGTTACGCAAGACATGCTACAGTGTGTTTGGCAGGAGGTGGACTACCGACTTGACATGTGTCGTGTTTGAATATTTGAATATTTGTGAAGCTTTGTGAAATCGGTTATAAAATCTACATCCGTTTGAATTTCTTGCTCGAATTTTGATAATAAATCTTTTATTGTTCAACATGAAGCCTATTTAATTTCGTTTGCCTAAGACATGTAGTTACTCAGATATTCACATTTCAGATATTGTCAAATCTTTTGGGGCACCCTGTATAATTTCAAATGTATTATGTATGGGGGAGAAAAATGGTGTCCCACATTTTTGTGGCTATCCTAAACACACTGAAATGAAATCTGTTACAGAGAACACAATGAAAAATGTTTTATATCAAACATTCACCCCCAACATAGTGTCCTGATATTGTGGGCTACAGTTTGCAGAATTCCTGATGACTGGCCATTTTAAGTAGTGCTGGTAGGAGTTGGCAAAGTTGGGAGCAGTATGTCGGGGGAAACAGCAGAAAATCAATTGCATAAACAAATAGATGAAGAAACAACCTTAACATATTGCTACTGGGTCTGGATCTTCTTGTTTGATAGTCTTTGATACCTTCCTTAATTCACCTCTTTCAGGATAACTTACTTTAGGGACCTTTCTCCAAATAATCCTAACAAAGAATGCACTGGAAATAATTTAGTACTTCAATTTTATGGTTATTTTAGAGTTCCTGAATATTATTATTTTGCAAAATGACTTTTCCTCTCTTTTACTTTGCTATGGTCTCCTTTTATGACAGGTGAAGAATTTTTATTGGCCAAGTTTCCATTTTTTGTTTCATATACTTAAATATGCACTGGCTAAATAAAATCTGAGGGCATGTAATTTATTTTCAAAGATAGGTTACTTTGCTGTACGTTTGGGAGAGAGCACTGTAAGGCCCACCAAGATGGTTCATTTTTCTTTTCAGCACTTTTCCCCTCTGTTTGTTTTCTTTCTTTACAACAATCCATTGCATTAGGAAGCATATCATGGAAGAGTTGCAGCCTCATCTGATCATGTGTTTGAGGTAATACAGTCAACATTTTACCTCAGAAAAGCCAAATATTAAAAAGAAAGAGAACGACAACAAAATGAAACAATCATTCTATGAAAAGTGGAAGGCAGAAGAAGAAACAGAAAGCCAAATATAAGCCAGATTGACTCTATAAAGGAAGCTACACCCTCGAATTTATAAGAGCTGAGCCAGGCGGTCCTGGACAGTTTGGAGGGGATTCATTTGAATGATCTCCATAAGTCACAGATGACGTGATGGCACATGGCAATGAACCATAACAATTAAAAAGATCTAAAACGGAAACTTTCACATCTTGCAGAACTATTCAACAGATTTCAGAACTGTGCAACTGGTAGTAATGCTTTTATGATTACAAAACAACAACATGGATAATATGCTAAATTCATAATGTATCTGGGTGCCTCATATCTGAATAGTCTCCTGTCCACAATCAATTCCACTAAAGTAATTAAAACCCTAGTAAATTAATTCAAGGTCTGTTCATCAACTTACATTCTGTCTACAAAACACTGTTTTTGAACAACCAGGCCCTTCCCTGGTATTGTTCCTTAGACTGCTTCCTACCAGTCCTTGAGACCAAGGCCTAATTCTCACAAACAATGGAAGAATCTGCACCATTGGAAGCTGCGATTTGATCTGATGCTTTTCTGTGCATAACTAAATGAAGTATTGCAACCAGGAGTTCCAAATACTCCTAAGTTAATGTGTGTTCTGCTTCACTTACTACAGCTGTATTACATTTATCTGTTGCTGCTCATGTTTGTCTCTACCAAATTTGGGTAGGCACACAGTAGGAAAAGAGACTCAAATTTTGTGTGCACAGGAATGAAATCCACAAATCTCCCCTTGGCTCATCATACCTCCTGGTGACTCCTTTATTACACCTGGAGTTGCCATCCCCTTACCACTCAAATGCTACTCAGAACAACATTATATCATGTGCAGCATCACTCCTGGAAAATTTGGAAATCAGCAAGCTGATGATGACGATAAGTAATAATTAAAAGTAACATACTTTACATTGGTATGAACATATTATCTTAAATTGATCACTGTTTTGGTGTTGAAGAAGAATAAGATTATGGTGTCACGACTGATTCTTCCCCATGCACATAAATGCATATATTGTCTTTCTATCTATCACTCTTCAATGCTGCTGGTCCTGGCATTTAAATAATTGCAGTGCATTTGCAGCAGACTATCTTAGTCATGGGATAAGATATTGTCAGTGGTGACATCTAGGTGCTAGCATTGTTTTCCCTAGGATGTCAATTTGATTCACTTATTCACAACCTGAAAGTGTCAACTGAATAGCAGGGATGTGGCAAACACTGTTGACTAAAGACTTTTCAGCAAACTTAGCATAGGATAAGAGGAGAAGTCCACACTTACATCTAATACTCTCATAGATTATCTGGAGTTAGGTATTAGCAATAAAAATGACCTATGAGTGGAGCAAGTCCCCTTTGAGAAAAGGTTACACTGTCTGAGCTTTTTAGTCTAAAAGAAAGTTAAGTGAGTGAGGCGGGAGCATGGTAGAGGTACATAAAATTATGCATGGTGTGGAAAAGAGAGAGATAGAGAGAGGTATTTTCCTCTCTTATATTATTAGAATTCAAGGTTATCCCCTGAAGCTGATAGGAGATTTAAGTCAGATAAAAGGAAGCACTTCTTCACACAATGCATACATTATGGAAATTGCTGTCACATGGTACAGTCAGAAGAAGTTGCTGGAGAACATGGGTGGGAGGCTGCTGTTGCATTTATGGCCTTGTTGGCTCTCTGGGGCTATGTGGCTGGTTGCTATGAGGACCAAATGGTGGCCTAGATAGGATGTGGTTATGGAGACCTTCCTTTATCTCCAGCTCACAACTCCAAGTACTTTATCATGTGATAGACAAAATCAGGAAATCCCATGCTTGTTCAAAGCAATATCATTTCCTACTTTTCAAGTCTTTCCTAAAAATGCCTCACCTGCCACCACTAAACCTCAAGTCCCCTATTACCTTTCTAAACACCTTATTATATTTTGCAATATAAAAATAAAATGAAAGCTCATAGACCCAACACGAAGCAAACCTAACTTAAACCATCCTTCAACAATTACATCCTTCCTTTTTCATTTAAGTTGCATATTAATCTCACTGGCATACTTTTCCTTGGTAGAAAATGTAAAACACTTCTTAGTATGAAACTGAAAAGACTTTATGGCTATGGAAATATAAACATAACAACAATAATATTTGCTAACAATATTCCTTTAGGCTAAAGACTGAACTCTAGAAACACCCTATCTCATGCCCAAAAAACCCAGATGCATACTTTGGATCTTTTTTTCAAAATTACATACACATTTTCATATATGTAAATCATATTAAAATACATTAAATTGAGTTTACACATATAAATACACACACACACAAATCTTGCTCATTATTTTAAATGTAATATTAATGGGTTCCTGATAACACTCCGTTAATATTTCCAATAATGGCACTAGTTACTTTAAGTATTAAGTATTAAAAATTCACATTAGGAATTCCCCTGTCTATGTGTGAAATGCACTATTTGCATTATAGATTGCGGACATGACTGGGTATATGTTTTCTTTTTTCTTATTTTAAATTATCTTTCTTCTTGTTTGCAAATGCACAGCAAATGCCAAAGAGATTAGTGATAAACTAGGTCCTAACACTCCAAAATTAAAAGCTCGTAATTATCAACTTTAAATAAATCCTTATTGTATGGCAGAAATAATTTCTCATAAAGTGTTTCTAACATTCAGATAATGCTTTTAGAACATACAACATTAACATAATTTTTTCGACTGGAGTTCTCTCAGGACATCTGATGAAGTCTCTACCCTTAATTTTAATTGCATAGGCTGCATTCTTAATTAAAAACTGTACAAATGGATTTTATGCCATGCCAAAAGAAATCTGAGTTCATTAGTTATAAAAACCTTTTAAAAATTGATGTAAATATGTGAATTCTTTAAAAGTTTGAACTCTGAGTCTTCATTTTATGTCGAATACCTTTTATCTAGAGAATAATGAAGCCAATATGAATTGATAGTCTATGTTTTTTCTTCCCTTGCCTTTCCCCCTCCCCTGAAGGGATAGCATGATAGTTGATTTGATGAAAAGCATGTCTTTAAGTGATAATGCACTTCCTTGTAGAACCTGCTTAATTTTACATTTAAGGGGAAATTCAAGAAAAGCTTTTATTGACCCCTTGTGCTTGAGTTACATAAATAAAAGTTCATATATCATTTATTAATTCTTCCTATTAAAACACATGCTTTCAAGGCAATAAAATTAATGGAATTCTGTCTACCTTTACAAGAAACCCTGAGCCCAACACATAGAAAGACTTTTTCCTTACTGATTTTTCTTTTTTAAATGGTGGCCTATGAATTAAATTGCTTTTCCATAACTTGAACAGAAAAACAAATGAGAAAATGCAGATAAATAGGTTGTTTAATTTAACAAGCCTTGTGTCTCTTGCAGGGCTTACTTGCTTTTGAATTTTGAATTTTATTTTTTCTAGGTTTGACTCACTGACAGAATTGATAGAAAACTAAATGTAAGGTCTCTTGTCATGCCTTGCCTACTTTGGGTAGAAAGATTTTCATCACAGGCCACCAAGAACTGAATTCACATGTGGTACTTCACATGGGGGCTTCATTTCTTAGTCTTTTTCTATGTGTTCTAGCCTGATTGCACAAAGAGGCACCAAATTGGTGTTCTTTATTTCTGGTTGCCCCTTCATGGATCACTGCCTTGCCATGCCAAAGGGGCTTGCATAGCACAATGAACCTATGAGCTATGTCATGCAGGGGCACCCAAGACAGACAGGTCATAGCAGAGAGCTCTGACAAAAGGTGATCCAGGAAATGGCAACCCACTCCAGAAGAGCCAGAAAGAATGAAGCAACTGAGTCAAAGCTGAAAGGACACCTGCTGGTGAATGGAAAGTCCGATGCTGTAAAGAACAATACTGCATAGGAACCTGGAAGGTATGATGTATGAATCAAGGTAAGCTTGATGTGGTCAAATAAGAGATGATAAGACTGAACATCAACATCTTAGGAATCAGTGAACTAAAATGGACAGAAGTGAGTGAATTTAATTATACTGCTGCGGGCAAGAACCCCCCAGAAGAAATGGAGTAGCCTTCATAGTCAATAAAAGAGTAGGAAAAGCAGTACTGGGATACAATCTCCAAAATGACAGAATGATCTCAGTTCAAATCCAAGGCAAACCATTCAACATCACAGTAGTCCAAGTCTATGCCCCAACCACTGGTGCTGAAGAGGCTGAAGTTGACCAGTTCTATGAAGGCCTACAACACCTTCTAGAAATAACACCAAAAAATGACCTTATCATCATGGGGGATTGGAATGCTAAAGTAGGAAGCCAAAAGATAACTGGAATAAAAGGCAAGTTTGGCCATGGAGTACAAAATGAAGCAGGGCAAAGCCTAGCAGAATTTTATCAACAGGCTGGTCATAGCAAACATAGAAACAGAGTGAGTCAGAAGGGGCCTCCTGGGCCATCTGGTCTGACCCCCAGCACCAGCTGGGTCACTCATGCACTCATGTCACTCATGCACTCATATGCATGTCCAGCCTATCCTTAAATGTCCTCACTGTTGGGGCTTCAACCACCTCCCATGGAAGCCCATCCCATATCCTAGGGGTCCTAACTGTCAGGAAGTAGTTTCCGGCATCCACCCTAAATCTTGGTTGCCTGAACTTTTCTCCATTGGAATGTGTCCAACAACCCAAGAGACGACTCTACACATGGACATCATGGTCAACACAGAAATCAGATTGACTATGTGCTCTGCAGCCAAAGATGGAGAAGTTCTATACAGTCAGTAAAAACAAGACCAGGAGCTGACTGTGGCTCAGATCATGAGCTGCTTGTTGCAAAATTTAGGCTAAAATTGAAGATTTTGGCAATCCCCAGAATCTGGATTAGGCTCACAGTATCTGAAAAAGACCATGACAGATATACCTGACTAGCACAGTGCCGTACAGGATGCATCCACAATCCTTTTAAAAGATGTCTAAGAAAATGCTGAGATTAGCTTCCACTACAATTAGCTTCCAAATAATCTGAGTGAAAAGTGACTTTTCTAAGTAAAATTCCTGCTCCTTCATCTCCTCAGTTTATCCATGTGTGAGTATGGTACGAAGCATATAAGATACCAGTGCCAAAAGACCTAGCTAGTTAACGTTTACCGAGCATGTGGCTGAAAGAAGGCATAAGTAAGGTAGCAGCTGTACTGTTCCATGCTGTGGGCTGCGGGAGACCTTGTTAATGATTCAATAGGTGGCCCTTGTCTCTTTGATTCAGTACTGAATCGTTGTGCCAAAAGGAGATAGAGAGGTATTCTCTTGCTGGAGGTGCTGTCTTTAAAGTGAAAAAGCAAAATTGGGGTTCTGACCAGAGCTGACCATGGGATTTTTTTGCATGATAGAATACTGAGATTGGGAAGGATGTTCAAAGGACTGAAAGAAACATTTCAGGGTTAAGTGAACTAATTTGTGTATTCACTTGCTTCCCCTATTCAGAAAGAAAGCTTGTAAGACTTAATTAGTTAAATACTTTGAGACCTTTGGAAAAAAGATTAGACAGAAATACCAAGCATCATTAAGTACCACATTCTGAAGTTGTTCCTCTCCACTTCTTTTGCTACACTGACTTTAGGCAAAAATCATGAGAAAAGACTAGGTTTTTGGCCTCTCTAAACAGGAAACATTAACAAATCCCAAAAGTAATGAATGATTTGTCCAACCAAAGTATCACACACACACACACACACACACACAGAGAGAGAGAGAGAGAGAGAGAGAGAGAGAGAGAGAGAGAGAGAGAGAGAGAGAGAGAGAGAGAGCCTGTCGTTCCTTACTATAAATTTGGGACTGTTCGTACCCTAAAAATAAAATGCATGTCAATGCCTCTTTACATGCTTACCCACAAGCTTACCCACAAATATAATTCTGTGCCATAAATCTTAGCCTACAAGAGGAAATTATTGTTTACTTTTTTTAATATGAAAAGATTAGGTGAGGAGAAAGGATTGACCAATATTAAACATCTCTCGAGTGAGTGTGCTTTTATGGATGTCACAAGTTTGAGAGATTATGATGTCCCTTGGGATTCTGAAAGTGTCTTTTGCCTGAAGGGCTACACAATTCCAGATGTTGTACAGATTCCACATGTATGCCAGAGTGGCTTATTTGAAAATTAATGCAACTGCTTGGAATGTTCCAGCAACCTTTCCCAGATCTGACCACTTTAGTACTGTCCACAACTCTTGCATGCTTACTTGAGAGTTTCCTGAAATTATCTCTCATGAGAAAGTTGATTTAACCTCATAACAACAACTCCTTTTGGAAATCCTAGGTTTATTTTCTTGCACAGTGGTTCAGAAAATGGATATAGAGCTTTCTTCAAATTAAGTTATATTCTCTGATCTAGTAAGTCCAAGCACATAGACTGTGGCCAGTCTTCTCCTTTCTGTTTTAGCAGAACTTACGAGTGTGAGTTCTCTTCTGGGTCAGCACATTAGGTGAGGCATTTGTCTGTAGTTCTGCAAATAGGCTTTCCTGATGACTTTCTTATTTTAACATTTGATTTATGTTTCATTTTCTCTCATCTCTAGCAAAGTTTCAATGTTTTCTTTGAATGAGTATATTTAAAACATTCTTCTTGAAATGCAATGATTAATGTACCAACTAATCAAGTTTCAGAAATGTAGAGCTATTTATGGCCATTCATATCCTAAAAATAAAATTGGATTCCAGGAAATGCTTTTAGTACACTTCCCTCTTATATAGAATAAATGACATATTTAACTTAGTACATGTGTGTGAAAAGTTAAAATGGGTCTCTAGTACAATCCATGTGTGTGTGTGTGTGGTCTTCCCCCCCCCCCCCACTCCATTGAAAGTGGCCTTTTACCAAATCAGATTGCTTGCCCATCTTGCCCAGTACTGGCCACTCTGACAGGCAGTAACTGTCAGGCAGAGACATTTCCCATCAGTTGCTACCTGATCTTTTGATCGGAAATGTCAGGAATAGGACTGCTGTGCATAAAGCATGTTCTCTGCTCCTGGGTTGTGCATGGGATGCGCATCAGATTCACCTGAAGCCTGTATCCCAAGCCAAACCGGGCTCCTTCATGCTGTTTCTAATGCTTCTTGAGGCAAAGTAGGCTTCCTGCCAAAGTTACCAGAATGAAAGCTGGAACTTGCATGGAGCTTTATGCATTCCAGTTCCAGAAACACGGACTGCATGCCAGCCCAAAATAGCATCTTTCACTTTTATTTCACTAAATGCTATTTGGGAGAGGGAACAAGTGGGTTGAGTGACTGATAGGACCACATGCTCCTGGAGGAACTCATATTACTGTGTTTTAAGAGACAGCAAGGATGGAACTATGAAATGGTAATTCTTTGAGTGACACCACACTCCACTATGAAAAAAGCCTTATGCTGGATTTCAGTCATGGTAAATCCCTGACCTCCACACTTATCCCTCTGAAATGTCACAGTTTCTTGCCTGGCAATACTTCTGTCATTTTCATTTAAATTGCAACACACAAACACAGGCCACCCTACAAGAAGAAGGAAAGGGAAGTGAAATGTGAGAACTCATACTCCATTTAAATTATTGTATCTCTCTTTCCAAAACTGCAATTTTTACTTAGGGCAATCTCCATGCTATCTGTAATTATCAGAAGAATATTCCACAAGGAAGAATATAGGGCAATAAGGACAATTTTTCTTGGGGGAATACCCTGGAATTGTGAAACCTGTGTTAATTTATCTGAAAGTTGGCATTGATGATCCCCTTGGAAGGGACAACTAGCACAGCAAATTCCATTCAATTCTGGCAAGATGGAAAAGTTATGAACAGTTTTTAAAACAAACAAACCATATACGTGTTGCTCAAAAAGTGCTGCACTTATTTCTTTGAACCTGGGCAGCCATCATGTTCTCTCAGCAAACAACCAAATCTATGAGTTTTATCCAGTTTGAACATCAGAAAAGGGCTTTCTAAATTATTTTTTGGAAATGGTATGTGCAATGTAAAGAAGTTACACACTGCCAGCCCTCCAGCAGCAAGAACATAATGGGAGTGCAGAGCTTCAAGAACAGTCAACTAGAGGAATATTTTCTCTTGCACAAGCTTAAATCATGTGGCTATTGTTAAACCGGGAAAAGCATAACTGTGATGGTGGAAGATTCCTAGCTGATCATTAAACTGTCAGAAAATGCACATGTGATCTCAGCTTACATACATTTTGCAGCTCAACGTTCTTTTGAATTAAACATAGAATGAAAAGAAGGCCGTGCTTCTTTTCTTTTCTCTTTTCTTTTCTTTTTTTAAGGAACACTTCTAGGCTAAGGAAATTTTCTTATTTAGTGTCTCTATTTCCTAGCAAGAATTGGCACAAGAAACAGGCAGCTCAAATGAACTAGGAAAGTGCAGCCGCAAGAGAATTTTAATTTATTGATGGTTCTTGCCCTACTGTACATTCACTGCTGCTATTTGAGTGTAATGGATGAAGCAGATGTTTGACACTGCAGCACCTCTTCATAACTTCACTCTTCAAAAACAGTTTTACAAGTGCTTACTCGTATTGCTTCCCATTCAGCACAGGAAACTGAGGTCATCGTGAAACATGAGGCCCAGGCAGGAGTCATGTGCACTGCAGCTGGGCCTACATCGTCTAAGCACGTTAGCAATTTATGAAACAGCCATAATTTTCAGCTTATGGACAAAGAAATAAAAGTGTTGACACCATTATTGTAACATCTGTGAAGGGAAAAATATGAGTCCTCTGCTAAGTGAACAAATGGTACAAGAGTTATAAAGATTCTTTTATGCTTAATTGTATTCATTACCAGCAATAATTATTTTTAACATGTGCAATTTCATCAGTGTTGACCTCAACCTGAAAGGTTAGGATTGTACAATACAAGGGTGCTTTTTCTCCTGAAGTTGACTTTGTTAGCTGTACTCGATACAACAAATTGGCAAGAACAAATTACCAATCTGGTCATTTGCTTTTAGCATTCCCTGCTTTGTTAGATTCATTTAATTTCTTTTTGATTATCTTAACATATACTCTTCTTGAAAAGCTTTAGGTTTTTTACCCAATCACTTAAGTCATTTTGTAGCTTACTGTAACGAAGATAAAGGTTCATCTATTCCCTCAGATACAGCCCTTTCCACTGAGAATCCAATTAATGCTTTGTTTTATTTATGCCCAATAGCTGGTTTTGCAAACTACTTTGGACTTCAAACTCATGACATATACCGTATTTTTCGCTCTATAAGACGCACCTGGCCATAAGACGCACCTAGTTTTTAGAGGAGGAAAACAAGAAAAAAAATATTCTGAATCAAATGGGCACAAAATCACAGGCACATTCCCCATCACTTCCCCATGGGCTGCACATCTGACAGACTTACTGCACACACATATTCGCTCTATAAGACGCACAGACATTGCCCCTTACTTTTGAGGGGGAAAAAAGCGAGTCTTATAGAGCAAAAAATACGGTAAGCCTCAGCAAGCTGTTTAAGGACCTGCTCACAGGTTACAGTTTGAAGTAAAATAACCAGTAGCTTCCAGACACCAATAGCCTTAGAGCAAGTTCACAATGCAGAATAACATCTCATATGGTTATGTGTAAGTGTACATGAAAGTATGAAGAAAGGTTGGTAAGAAGCAGGTTGCACAAGCATAACCCTAGCCAACACCGTGATCATGGCCTAAAGCATGTGTAGTGATGCTTACTAAAAAGGTAGTTAAATAACCATATATAGAGCCTGTTTTACGTTAACTTGGATCATGGGGAAAAATTATCATTCTGTGAATATGGGCTCAAATACATATCTATTTAGCAGCGGTGTGCATTTGGTAGTGGTGTCTTTTGTTCATTTTTACTCTAGAGAAGGCAAAGGAGCTTAAAAGAGTTTCCCAACCACCTACACTAATGTCCAGTCAGAAGTGGACTCCCTGCACCGACTCCAAAATGAAAAAAATCAAAAAGTTGCTAAATGCATTTTTAAAGTAAGTCTCTTTTGGCCCCACACAGGTCCTTGAGAAGTGAATGGATAGTTCCCACCCCATGTAAGCAGTGTAACAACGTCCTGTTCTGGCATTGTTCATGGGAAAGGGCAATGCCAGAACAGGACATTCAAATGCAGTGAAATTGGGGAGTAATGTATCTCGCCATTTCCCAAGGATACATGTCTCCTCCCACCCTTTCATGTGTTCAAGGATAATTTTTGTAGCAAGAAGTTTTCTTTGTTCATGATGCAATTAAGAACTCTGAACGTATTAGGGTGAATATTAAGGGTAGATCATGTTGAAAAACATGATTCTGTCTGCTCAACTTGTTCCCTGCTACATGTTCTTTTATAGCTAAGGAACAACCCTTGAAATCTCTAACTCTGTAAGTCGTCCCCAGATGTTTGTAGGGCACGGGATAGAAAAGTTTTTAGTAAATACATACATACATACATACATACATACTGGTATGAATATGTGACAATCATGGATCATGTACCCACTCTCAACTCCCGCAATTCATATGAAAGGACAAATGCTATGTGCACAGGCTTTGTACAAACATTTAAATCAAGATTGTTACGGCTTAGAGCAAACTAATAAAATTATACTTGCTACTAACTTAACACATTGAGGTCATTATGCTAATCCTTCCATTCTTAGAATTTAGCCACTTTAGTAAGAACATAAGAAGATAGGAAAAGCCATGCTACATCAGATCAAGGGTCCATCTCACCCAAGATTCTGTTCAGACAGTAGCCAACCAGCTTCCCACTGAAAACACACAAGCAGAACATGAGTGCAATAGCATGCTCCTACCCATGCTCCTCAGAAACTGGTTTTTATTGAGTAGTATATATTATCAGAACTAGTAGCCAGAATAGTCCTACCCTCCATGGATTTGTTCAATTCTTTCTTAAAGCTACCCATCACTATATTTCATGGAAGTGAATTCTAATGTTTAACAAAGTGCAGAGTGAAGAAGTAGTTCCTTTAATCTGTCCTGAATCTTCCATTGACCATCTTTAAGCGTTCTTAAGCATTATCAGAAAAGGATAGCATCTTTAAGCATTATCAGAAAAGGAACAAAGTATCTCCTTCTCCACTGTCCCCACACCATGCATAACTTGTTACATTTCTATCAAGTCTCACCTTACTTGCCTTTTTTTCTGAGTTGAACAATCCCTGCTGTTGTAATCTATCCTCATTACAGTACTTGTTGCAGACCCTTGATCATTTTAGTTGCCCTCTTCTGCATTTTATAACTCTACAATATCCTTTTTAGATGCAATGTCCCAGGCAATACACCTATATTGCAAA
Source organism: Varanus salvator macromaculatus (assembly GCA_023646645.1). NCBI lineage: Eukaryota > Metazoa > Chordata > Lepidosauria > Squamata > Varanidae > Varanus > Varanus salvator. Next base: position 36,437,982 of record JAIXND010000756.1, on the reverse strand, counting down.
CATGGTTACCCCATGGATTTTTTAAAAGAATGTATGATACTTTATTTTTAATTGCTTTGCTAATTATGCTTAACATGGAATTTGCATTTCAGCTACAGCTGCGTACTGGGTTGTCATTTTCTCTGAGTTGTCTGTCACAATCCCAAGATCTTGTTCTTAATCAATCCCCACTAGCTCAGATACCATCAGTTTATACTTGACCAATGTACATCAGTTTATACTTCTTTACAGTGAGCCTCATCTGCCATTTTCATGCCCATTCTCCTAGTTTGGAGAGATCCATTTATTTATTTATTTATTTATTTATGTATTTACACAATGTATTTACAACTTCATATTCCACTCTGGTGATTTTGAGGTAGTGAACAACAAAAGGTAAAATAGATAAAATAATAAAATAGTATGTCAAAATCAAAATTATTAAACTGACTGGTTAGCTAAGGAAGGCTTCCTGAAATCAAAGTATTTTTAGGAGACATGAAAAACTACAACATTGGCACCTGCCTCAGGCTGGGAATTGCTACAGTGCAGGCTCTTCTCCAGGCTGAATCCTCATGAAACTACCAGGAACATGCTATCCAAAGATTTCAGTGGCTGAGCAGGTTGGTAAGGGAGAAAACACTCTCTTAAGTGCCCTGGATTCATGTTGTTTAGAGCCTCATACACTAATAACTAAACCTTAAGCCTGGCCCAGTGGTAAATTGGCAGCCAGCGAATTCCTCAGAAAATGAGTTGCAGGATGAAATGGGCCAGCTGCTAACATTGAACTGCTACATTCTGCACTAGCTCTAAGCTTCCAGATGAGCCCCAAAGACAGTCCCACATAAAGTGCATGTCAATAATTCAGTCTTGATGATACTAGTGCCAGTACCACTGTGGCAAAGCTATCCTGTCCAGGAGATACCACAGCCAGAGTACCAGTCGAAGCTGGTAAAAGCAGCTCTAAGCTTCCGCAATCACTTGACAAGTCAAGTGACAATGATGAATCTAGGATTACCTTCAGACAATGAACCTGTTCTTTGAAAGGAAGTGCTATGCCATCAAACGCAGGCTATAAGCTGCCTCCTGAACTTGAAAACCAGTCACCAACAGGGTTCCATCTTACTAGGATTCGGGTTCAATTTATTGCTGATCATTGTCACCAATCCAGAAGTTTCATAGCATCATCTGATTCAGATCTCACAAGGAAACAGAACTGTGTGTCTAGCCCACTGATGACTCTTGCCTGCAAACACCCTAATGGCCAATTCCAACAGCTTCTTATGCATTTTAAACAACACTGGTGAAAAGAAGATACCCCAGGAACCCCAAAACCAAGGAAACAATGAATAGTCATCCCACAAGAACAGTGCCTCCAGTTCCTGGTCCACTGTGTCAATCCAAGCTTTTGAAAGACTGAACAGAACTAACTGTGTTGCACTCATTCTGTTCCTTCATATTCAGTCACATAGCCAGGTCAAATCCCAGACTGGTAATTAGAATCCTCCAACATTGTCTGCAGTTGCTTTGCCACAATTAAGTACCTTCCCCAAGAAAGAGTATTTGCAACTAGGCAGTGATTGCCAAGGATCATCGGGTTCACAGTGGGTTTCTTCAGAAGTGCCACAAATTTGATGCTGTAAATTTGGGTGGGAAGCAGTGTCAGACACTTCAACAAGAGCATCAAGTTCACAGCTGAGACAGGTAATTTTGTCCTTGAAGTTTGATGCAATGAGTCTTAGAGAGGCCTTGAACCACCTGAAAGAGCTTGGCAAGGCAGTTACTTGAGGATGTAATAGAAACAGCAACATTTCTTTGCTGCCCACACAGCCACCTAATTGGCATGATTATGTGGCGTAGACTATGCTTCGTCATCTTCACTTCAAAACTTATCTCAGCTACACTATACCTAATGTTCTTCTTATTTCATTGACCACAACTCCATGGTATACCAAGGAAAAGAGTGTACTCTATAGCACTGGAGAGGGCATGGATGCAATTTGTTTGTTTCTTTGTTTATAGCTTTTATAGACCACCCCATTACTAGCGTCTCAGGGCAGTTTCCATAATGAGGAATGGTCTGATGGATCATGAATTCTTTCCCCTGCATAATCCCAAGTTTCCTGGGGCAGACAATCCAAATGGGTTGTGAAAGCCTGCAGGATAAAAGCAATGCTATGACTTCAAATTTCACCAGGAAATGATTTGGCCATGCCAGTGGAGTTACTCCCTCTCCTCGTAATTTTCAGATTACTCATTTTATAGCTTGGAACAAAGTCCAAATCAAAGGTATGCCCTGCTTCATGTGTTGGGCTGATGACAAACTGAGACAGCTCCATCAGCTCCCAAGCTATACTCAGGAAACAGTCTCAGCATAGAAATTGTGGTCACCCAGAATCACCATCCTGTGTTTCTCTAACACAGCATCTGGGACCACCTCTGCCAGCTTGGTCAGGGAACTTACTGAGTAGGAATATGAGTTTCAGCAGCATCCCTAATATGTATCTTTGGTCCAGCACCAGGTATAATCCTCAAGACTCACTTCAAGCTGGAATGGACTCCTAGTGAAAGAGATGGAAGTTTTGTGAATCATGGCAACTCCACACACACACCCCACAGCCAGCCCTGCAGCCTATACTGGTGCTATACCAGCATGCCTAGGTAAGCCGAGCTGAGTCAGGTCAGCCCCATCCAGGTCTCAGTAATACACACTTTTGGAGCGCCTTTCTAAAAACCACCCTAATAATCTGGTGCCGTCAGAAAACTTGGCCTCTTCACAGCTTGCTTCTAATTTCAGATCATTTATGCATAATTTGAAAAACACTGGTCACAGTACTGATCCCAGTGAGACCTCACTCTTCTCTCTACTTCCTGTTCTTTAATTTCTTACTTATTTACAGGAGGACCTTTTTTCTAATTCAAAATTCCAAGTTTGCATGCTCAAACATGTATGAGTTTCTAAGTTGTGCTTGAGTCTGTGCTTTGTTTTGGGAGGCTCCTAAGAAACTCATCATATTGATAGCACAAATTTCTTAGACATCCCTAATTGGATGTATGATCAAAATGCCTACCTCAGTTCCCCTTGCAACAATTCATCCCTGCCTCAAATTCTCACCTCACTCCTATACTGAACTCCACAATTGTCCTCCCATTTTATTTAGCAATCCTTTATCAAACATTTGCCTTAAAGTTAGTTGATGATGATAAAAATCCTGGCCACATTTTGGATAATGGCTTCTGGGCAGTCATCTGAGTGGGATAGTGGAAATTGGTGACTTGCAACAGCAGGGTGTTGGACCTCGTAGCCTTCTTGGCCCCTTCCAAGCCTATTATTCTATGGTTCTGTGATTATTTTACTTCAGCACTACTTAAGATATCATGATGTAATGTAAACATAGGTTCACACAAGCTGAAGATGTGGATCTCAAAAAATTCCTTTGCCATACCTGGCCAAATCTCTTCCAGGTTACTGTCTTTCAGTTCAATTGATATCTATAATTGATGTTTATTGTTATGTCAGCTAGAGGAACACATTTTAATTCCAAAATAACTAAGATATTAAAAATATTTCAAAATAGACAAAATTTGATGGCTGCTGTTTGAATCACTCTGATGTTGACTAACAGGAAATGGCTTCACATAGTAATACATTTTGTTTATTCCCATTATTATGGCTCTGTGAATGAACAGGAAACACTTGCATAACTATTTTATATAGAAAAAGGAATAATGCTTGAGGGAATCAGTCTAGTTTAATGCAGTAGACACATGGTGAAGTGGGTTACCTACCTACTGACATAAACTGTCTTTGTTCTGCCCTCCACAGCAAATTTCATCTGATAATTAGTACTCATTCTTTCAGCATGTCTACAGTACTCTATGAGTGGAAGGTACAAGTTTAGAAATCTTCTGTGAGGCTATTGTTGCCATGGTAACCACTCCTTTGGTACTCTCATACTCATACCCCATCAGGAGCAGTAAATCTGTTCAAATATATATAAGAGGTACAAACACCAAATTATAAGACAAATGTAAAGGGGTGAATGTGAGCCAGAGAAAGAAAGTTATTTCAAGAATGGAAAAGATGTGAGGAATCAAATTTATTGGCGTCAGACTTTCATATCCATTTCCAAGAAGGTTCTTCAACTAAGCTGAAGAATTATATAGGATGAATTGCCTCCTTTTCTGCTTTTGTCCACATCTTGATCAGGCTCTCAGTGGTTGCTATTTCAAGTTTTTTAAAAGTTTAATGCAACTCAAAGTTACTTGTTTATTACATTTATATCCTGCATTTTTCCTTTTGCAGTGAACCCAAGGTAGTATATACAATCCTCCTTCTCTCCATTTTAACTTCACATCAACCCTGTGAGGTAGGTTAGGCTGAGAGTCAGTGCCAGTGAACCTAATGGCTTGAGACTAGAATCAGATCAAAGCTTGCTCCTGTCAAACTTTCTAACCACAGTACCATACAGGCTCTCACTAATGTATATAATGTTGCACAGAGTTTGCCTCTAGAGTACTGCAGAAAATACAATTTTATGTTATGTGTGCAAATGTGTTTTCCCAGTATACACATAAGTGTGTAACTGAGAATGTGTGCCTCTTTGATATAAGATCAAATGGCAGTGTCCCTGCTCCTCTTGCCCAGAAATACTAGAACTTCTGGCCAAGCTCCCTCACCTGGGAAAAGCAGGCAGCCCCAGGGCTCCATGATTCATGCATTTCCTCACAGGATCAGACAAGTACTGGGGAAGCTGCACTCCTTTTTCAATGTGAAAATACTTAGCCAGCCCACCTTTGTTTTAAGGAATTGTGCCTTGATTGCAAAAAACTTCTAAAAAACTGTCTGTGCTTGGAAATTTGTAGTTTCTGGGTGTACCTCTACCCAGCAGCACTGCTGTAAGTTTGGTCTTTGCACAGGGTTTCACCTGGGTTGTTATCAACAATAAAACTGCTGAGGTTGGAGGTGTAGGTATCTCCATTTGGATCCAAGCGAGCATTCTCCTGGGCTGCTAATCTGGGATTTCCTGATGGTAACTTTTAGGACAACTTCATTGGGACTATTCAAAAGCAAATGGTCATGTATATTCCATTACTGGTCATAGCCAGCCAGCCAGAACTTCATTCATCATAATATTAAAAAGTAGAGCTGATAAATAGATGGGTAGAGTTCAGAAAATTGATTTCATAAAAAGAGGAGAAAAGAGTATAAACATATTATTCAGATATTATTCAGATGCATTAATTTATATTCATGAATTTATTTGGGAAAAGTAGATGTTTGTTGCCATATGAAGCTTTCAATCTCTGTGTCTCTCTTGCTGGGATGGTTCTTTGAAAAGTTGTAGAATGGTATGCCATCTCATCTCATCCAACCCCTCTTGGAGCATTGTACAAAACTGTGCTTATGCTGTTGCATTTCAAACTGGCATGCATGCAGCTAGGATACCAGTTTTAAGTTTTCTTTGAGCAATTAAAAAACACTGAAATATATAGCAATGCTCCATCTAACTAAGGGAAAAGAAGATGATGTCTGTAAATTTAAATATAGCAAGAATTTGCTGAATAAGTTTCCAGAAACTTCATGTGGGGTGTGAGTATACTAGTAGCCTTGGAATAGATTCCCTTGTCTGATATATCTCTTCTCATTTTTCTGCTTTAATCTATTTGCCCAGTCAGTGGTTGCTGTTATGGCAACTGCAATGAAATCTCCTTATCTGGTGTTAGACATTTTCACTGGTTGTTCACAGTAGTAGCCATGAAATGGTGCTATTGTCTGTGGGCATCTCACCACATCAAACTCCATCACAACCAGAGACAATCTACCATCTGCTCAGAGAGCTTATTAAATGGTTCTGGGCATGTCTTTGAGATACCACCTGCAATTTCTTGATTTGGTGTTAATAAAGATTCACAGTAGGATAGAAGAAAACCAAAGAAAGTAGAGCCCAAAGTCTTTGTTGCTCTTGCTATTGATTGAACGGACTAGAAAAAGTCAATGGCCTGAGCTGACATGAAGAGCCAGTGTGGTGTAGTAGAGTGTTGGAATGCAACTTGGAAGACCCTGGTTTTAGCCCCCAATTGCCCATGAAGTTCACTGGATGACTTTAGGCCAGTCACAGAATCTCAACCTAACTAACCCCATGAGGTTTATGTGAGAATACAATGGAGAGGAGCTATCTTAGGTTCCTTGCAGGAAAATGGCAGGGTATAACTACAAGTAGTGGCAGTAGTAAAAGCTGTTATTGGCATAGTTATAATATTGCTTGCAACATAAAACTTTGGTCTAAAACATAGAGGTTTAAACCAATAGTTCCCTGAAGAAAAGGGGCAGCAGGGCTCTCCTCAGGACTTCACAATCCAGTTCAAATAAGCTGCTACTCTCTCCAGAACCTCAGGCATCTCAGCAGATAACATACTTTATCCATATCCGACCACCCTCACATCCTTTCTAGAATAGGGCCTAGGTCTTTCTTATGAAGACCTCTATGAAGCGGGGAGTAGAACAACATGTGTGCAAGATTTTCAGTACTGTCCATCTCATAGGAGCATCACTTTTCATCATAGGGAGTCCCATTAACTCTAACATAAAACAATGCTGAGGGCATGACATTACATCCACCAAGTGAAAACGCTCTGTCTTCCTGTGGACGTTTCAGGCAATAAAAGAAGGTAGCCAATTGGCCATATTTAATAGGAATGTGTGAGTGTAGCAGGGAAGATATTTTATTAGATACATTCCAAAGTTCCTGCCTTTCTATGTCCAATATTCTATTCTTGATCATTTGGAAATTTTCAATTTGACTTAAGGCTCGCAGTGACTCTGTGTTGATTCCCATGGATCTTGATTTCTTTTACAAAATCTATAGTGCCTATGGGCAGGTCGGAGTCCAATAGAAGTTGGTATATCAAACTAGTTTGATCTGGAATATAATATATTCTTAGCCCAAATTGAATTGACCTTAACAATACCAGAGTCATTAAAGAGATTGGCCAGTTTCCAAGCAGAGAGCACCATAGGGAATGCAACATGGTAGTCCTAGGACTTGATGTAAGAAGGAGGCTTGTACCTGCTCAACTGAGTGAATGATGGTGCTTCACCAGATTGGGACACCATACAAAACCTTTGGTATGATTTTGGCCTTGAATACTGCCAAGACTACCAGTACATATCTATTACCTTCAGTGTAATACAATTGCATAATAGCTTGAGCTGTGAATCTGGCTACATTTATTATTGCTTTACGATGTGCCATGCACAAGTGATTATAATGAAAGGTAATATCAAGATATTTGTACCATTTGACTTGCTCGATTTTGTTTCCATTTTAATTCCAGCTAAGTTGTATCCACTATTTTGCAAAGACCTTTTTTAAATTTTCATAATTTAATTGTAAGTTGTTGAATTTTAAATACTTCACACTTCTGTTAATCATGCACTTCAAACTGATGTGGATCCAAGAGAGAAGTGCAGCAATGTCTGCATACAGAAACAATAGAACATGCCCAGTAGGGCAATGGTCATCAACTCCCTCTATATATGGAGCTAGATCATTTAGAAAAAACATTGATCAGTAAGGGAGCAAGAATACAGCCTTGTTTAACTCCCCTATTTCCTAGTATCTATTCAGTTAATTCCCCACTCCAGGAAGATTGAATCTAGCAGGATATATTTGCATATCATACTCTATTAAGGAATAGAAGTCTTCTGTCCATATCTAATTTGTGGAGTTTCTTCCATAATATCTCCTTGTCAATTGAGTCAAAAGCTCCCTTTAGATCTGGAAAGGCTACACAGAGTTTTGAATTTGCTTCTTTCCCCTGCTTGTTGATAATATGTGACAGAATTAGGCAGTTACCAAGAATAGACCTGCCCTGCTGGACACCTGGAGCATGAATTGCCTGGTTTCTGGTCCATAAGAGAAGTTTGTTTAGTAAATATCCCCTGTTCACCTTCCCAACGACCAATAATAGATTGATAGGCCTAACATTTGATGGTAGTTTATAGTTGCTCTTTTTATAAATATAGAACTATAAGAAATAACTAAATAAAAATGTCAAGGAAAGTATCTGGCCTTTTTTGGTTTATGCAGTGGTAATGATCCTGAAAATATGAGTTAAATACCAAGATATTTGTACTTGTACTTTGACAGGCACATGGTTGGCATGTCATGAGCAGAGCTGGCTGGAGCCAGGGGTCAGACTAGATGTCCCCTTCTGACTCACTCTGTTTCTATGTTTCTACTACTTGGTTACATACCAAAAAGCTACTCTGAAAATATGTTTTAAATCATCTGCATATATTAAGGAAACTGAAACAGAACTAGTTTATGTAATGGTAGGAAAATTTCAGAAATGACATCGTACAAAATAATTGGCCATCCACACAACTAATCAAACATTTATTTATTGATAAACTGATGACACTAAATTAATGTCAAATAGGAAGTTAGAGGCTTACTCTGAAAGTTGAACATTCAAGTCAAGCCTTACAAAATCTAATCTGTAGTGTCTCCTGTGAATGCTCAGAGGCATTCTTTCATCTGCCACCACTTCTGCCTACCCTGAAATCCTATGCATTCTCCTGCACTTAACAATAAAAAGAGGGAGGGCCACCCTGTAACTGTAAGCAACATGTTGTGCACTCTCCCACATACACTTGAACAGTTTCCTGGCTGAGTATTCACTCCCCTAATCTCCAATTTAATTTAATTTAATTACTTTTTACTCCTATTAATTCCCTGAAAATGTGTGAATCTTTGGCCCTTATGTGTCATCGATCCAATAACTTGGGATGAAGGAAAAGAAACGCAAGATCAGATACACAAGTTATATGATGATGATGATGATAGACCTTCAACTCCCAGCATGCCCCAGCCAGTAAACTCAAAGATGCAAGGTTTTTTCTTATTTAAATTTGGATTGTGCCCCTAACCATCTAAGCAGTATAAGTGTGAGCAATGTGGAATTGTGGTGACTGCAGTCTCTTCTCTGTGATGAGGAATACTGCGCTTGTTACATAGAAACATAGAAACAGAGCGAGTCAGAAGGGGCCTCCCAGGCCATCTAGTCTGACCTCCGGCACCAGCCGGCTCCGCTCATGACATGCCCACCATGTGCATGTCCAGCCTGTCTTGGAACACCCTCACCGATGGGGCCTCGACGACCTCCCGTGGAAGCCCATTCCACACCCTCGGGGTCCTAACTGTCAGGAAGTGCTTCCTGGCATCCAAATGGAACCTTTGGCTCCCTGAGCTTTGCTCCATTGGAGCGCGTCCTGCCTTCCTCTGCAGGGGAGAACAGGCCTCTCCCCATCTCCATGTGACACCACCTCACATACCTGTATGTTGCCAATATATCCCCTCTGAGTCTCCTCTTCTCCAAGCTGAAGAGACCCAGTTCCCTCAGTCTTGCCTCATACGGCATCCCCTGCAAACCAGCCACCATCCTTCGCTGCACTGACTCCAACCTGGCTATATCCTTTCTGTAATGAGGGGCCCAAAACTGAACACAATACTCCAGTTGTGGGCGCACCAGAGTCATGTAGAGTGGTAGTAATACCTCTCTTGATCTAGAAGCCACACTTCTGGCTATGCAACCAAGGGTGGCATTCGTCCTCTTGACCACCGCATCACACTGCTGTTGTTGTATTTCTAATAACCAAGTAAGAGATATGAACTTCTCTATGACTCTGCCTCTGACATTGTGCTGTTTATTCACAAGTGTATGACTCATAGAAGCATTTATTTATACAGATATTCACTGAAAAGCAATGCCTACACAGGGTGAGAGAGAGAAAAAACACCTTTCCTTACAACAGTGACGTCTCCAAGTGAGATACTGGAGTAGAAAATCACAATGAATGCTCCATGAATTATCTGGAGTCAGTCCAGATTGCTTCAAGGACAGGAGGACCCAATCTGCTTCTATTAGTGGTTATCATTCATAACATAATACCAGCCTTTATGATTGCAGTAACACAATTATGAACATTTCAAATGAATACAACAATAATTTAGGTCAATTAAACCCTATGCCAATGCATTTCTGGACCTTCTAGATAACAGCCATTTCCACTTTTGGGCACCATTATGTTGAAGTATGAGGGAGAAAAGACATGTTTCAGATGGGCCCCAAGAAATCCAGCAACATTCATTCTAATGCAGAATAAACTAATGAAATTAATCCAGAATTTATTGGATTCTGGATACTTCCCATCAAAGTCAAATATGATTGCCCAACTTTTATCTTAATTCTAGCCAGTTTTATCCAATATGGCAAGTAAGTGGATACTGAAGAAATAAAATCATTGCCCATACACACAAATACCAATATTCATGTAACTTAAAAAATCATAATTCTATCAATGTTTAGGTCCAGACTCCAGTTTACATAGAGATAACTGGCTAGCAGAACAGCAGCAAGTCAACCACAGAAATTTTTGCTGGAGTTGTTCTTTTCCTAGAGATCAATGTCAAAATTATTCTTTGAGGCTATACTTTTATAGGCAATACAATATTCCCAGTAGGGTTTTGCTTCAACAAAATTCTCAGTTCATGTACATCAGCATAGTTCTATTAACTTTCATGGGGACACACCACATTGCTCCAGCTGATGCAATCTGGTACACTGCATTCAGCATGATTTCCATTGGATTTTTAAGGAGGAAAAAGCTATCTGTTATTTGTTCAATAAAGTGGGAGGAATATGCACTACATTTTGAATGGCAAGATACATAGATACTTAATTACCTGAACTAGGCTGAAATTCGGCCATACTGTATATTTTTATGCAACCATGACCAGTTTGCACTTGCATAGATACAAACTTATGCAATAAAAATTCATTGGGGGATAATAAATGAGAGAAAACATGTCTACATGTGCTTTTCTTTTCTACATCCATAGGTGCAGTTTGCAGGAAGAGCTGCAAAGAATAGTAGGGATTGCTTGCTTGCATGTCTACTGTTAGTTGACAAGATATACACAAACTGATCATTCAAAGTATTTGCATTGACCCAGATAATTTGATGTATGGATTGACCAGTTTAATTAGGTACACATAACAGGAGAAAACAACAACAAAGACTTTGGTGGCACCTTAAAAACTAATGCAATTAATATAGCATAATTTTAGTAGACTATTCCCATCAAATACATAAGTATTATCATGAGTTAAAGGTATATGTGCTCAACATGGAAGGAGGGTTAAACACTAGGATCAGATAAAAATGAAATGCAGAAAATGGATTTCAGAAAATATAGAAAAAACCCTTGAAGAAATGAAATCTATCGCTGTATGCTGGACCCTTGCCCTTCTTGGATTATCAAGGCAGTCAGCAGAACTGGCTATGTTGGCAGGGATAGCAGTGAATGCCTCTTTATGGCATGATAAGATTCTGTCTTGCCTACGGAAGGCAGTGGTGAGTGGCTGAAAGGGACAGGAGGTTGAAGACAACTGCAGTGATGGACTAAATAGGGCAAACAAACTGATGCTTAATCCAGACAAGAAAGAGATGTTTATGGTCAATTAAAAGGAAGAACATGGAGGATTCCAAGATGGCGTTGGAACGAGACGGATGTGATTAATGAGTTCTGTTAATACGCCGGTATCACTCGGCAGCGAGTTGTGGGAAACTCATCTAAGCCCTGTCGGGGTGAAGACAGATTACCTGGGCACATTTTTGGCTTGATATGAGATGGCAATCTCATATCTGCTGAGAACAATTCAGGTATTTCTCAACCGAGTAACACAGGGGGTGGTTTCAGCCCCTTCAAGTTCTCAACATCTTAGAAGATTAGTTTAGGATTTTTATTAGCCAGATAAGCATTGGAACTGCTGAGTAAATATATATATAAATATATATATATTTAAATCGTATTTTAATTGTTAAATTGTTTATTTGGTTTATAGTTTATTGTTGGTACTTATGTTTTATTTGTTGTCTAGTTTGGTTATTATTTGTTTATAGTTTAATTGTGTTGATTTATTTAAATTATGTGGTCTATTGGTCTTTTGTGTATGATTTTGTACTCCTAATTTGTTGTATTTTTAGGTTTGCCGAGATGCACCAGGGGGGAGGGATAGACATATAGGTTTTTAATTATACAAATGTGTTTGTATTTTTATGCTGTAAGCCACCCTGAGGCTTTGTTGCGATGGGGCGGCATACAAATGTTTTAATAAATAAATTAATAAATAAATATATTGTAATATTACCTGTGGAAAAGCTGCATTTGTTTATAATTTGGCACTAAGAAAAGAGAAATCCTCCAGATGTGTAGGCAGCGACTAAGATAGGGAAGTGTTGAGGCTTTTGTCCAAGTTGAAGCTGAAGAAAAAAACTTTTTCCTCTAACCTCTCTAAGGGTGTAAAATTAGTTTAAATTCTTACGGTGCAATTAGGAATAGAGGTTCAAAGCTTTGACTGATTATTTTGGATATTTGTTTGGACTTCTGCCAAGATCAACTGCACACTATTGTTGGATACTTTCTTCTTTAGTGTGACGACTGTTTGGGTGAGCATTCCTATTTTCTTTTTGCAGTACTACTTGTGGAATGACTATATCTGTTGTTAATAGGCATAAGAAAAAGGAAGGGAAAAAAAAGAGAAAAAAGAGAAGTGGAAGGATATAAGAATCTCCATTTTCTCTCCTGTGTTTCTGGGACCTCTGCCAAAGTATTTGGCAATTTGCCAACCTTCTGACTGTTAGTATTATTGGAATTATGGCAACGATGGAAGAATATCTTTTGGCAATAAATAAATTTATAACAGCTTTACAAACATCACAAGAGGTGTTTTTGATGCAACAGGAAATTTTCTCTATTGAACAGAAAAAGCGCTTTGATAAACTTGATGCTTTTTTCGAAATGGGGGTTGGTGTACAATCCAAAATTGAACAGAATATACAGGAAATACACCAAGTATATGAAAAATTTGAAAAATTTGAAGCTGTGGATAAAGAAACAAAACTAGCAAAACCAATAAATAACCTATCATGAAATTTATTTGCTATATTAGAGAAAGAGAGACAAATTTGGCCACTAAAGGAAGGAACTTTTTTTCTGAAGGATGGATGGATCCTGAATTAACTATAATTGACTTTGAGGAAGAAGAAACAGTGAAGGTTGATTTACAGCAAGAAACACAGCCATTGGGAATAAATAATGACCTTCAACAAATGCTACAATTACTGAAGATAAAGCAGGAAATAGTGAAGATTGAAATACAGACTTTGAAGTGGGTCGATTTTCAACAAGTATCATCAAGACGAGAAAGATGGGGTGGAGATGTAAAGTTGAAAAATATTGATTTTCAACAAACCTTATTAAAACAAAAGCGGTGTGGCAGAGGGATAAAAAATAAATGAATTTATTGTTTTAAAAAGGAATGGTATAAATGGGTTGGCATGTTTATTGTGGTATGGAAAGGCTAAGGTGTATGATTTTAATTGTGGAAGTTTCTCTATATTTAAATGTGTTGAATTATGAAGAGATGTGGGTGATATAAGGGAAAATGAGAGATTCTTTTTTTTCTTTTTTCCCCTTTTTTCCCTTTTTTTCCCTCTATTTTTTTCCTTTTCCCCCCTCTTTTTTCTTTTTTTCCCCTCTATTTTAAAAATGAATGACCATCTTTGAATTGCTATACTAGAAAATGACTATTATGGGAGTAGGAGGAGCTGTACTAAATAGATTTCTTTTTACAAGCGAGATATATTAAAGATTGTAAGGAGCTGGACTCTTATAAGGAGGTAATTGTATGTAATTAAGTGAAGTGTAAGCTAGATGAAACTTTAACAAATTAGCTTAAAGAAAATTTGTTTAAAAGATATCATAGATAATTGCTTTTATCAAATAGATTAGATAAGATGTCCTTAAAGATGCTAAATGGATGTTAGACATGTGAACATAAATTAGGGTTAAAAAGTCTTTAGTTTCTTTTTTAAGCTTGGAACTTTTCTTCTCTTTCACTTTCCTTTTTAGTGGATATTAGACTGGAATACTAGTAAGCAAAAAATGTATTTGATCGTATTTGTAATTATTATAATGAGGAGTTTATCTGTTTAATATTAGAAAAATGAAAAGATTTGGAATTGTGTAGAGTTGGTCAGATTGAAGCTACTATCAAAGAAGAAAGAAGATATTGACTTTTACAAAACTTGGCGAGTCTTTCTTTTAGTATTGGTCAAGGAAAACAGGACTGTGTAAGAAATGGATGGACTGATCTTACCACAGAAGGAGAAAGAAGATAGTGACTTCTATCAAATTTGGAACCTTTGTTTTTTATTGGCTGGAGAAACAGGACTTGGTTTAGATCTAAAAATGTTTTTTAAGATTTCATAAATGGATCTGAATATGATTACAGAATGTTAAAAGATATGTAGTAAGGGGCTGACTCAGTAGTTCCGATGTTTGTGATGATTGATGTTTTTAGTATTGTTTAAAAAAAATTAATAAAAAAGGAAGAACATGGAGAAGGAATTCAACCTGTGCTGAATGTGGTTCTTCCCCCTGAATTGGCAGCCTTGCACTTTGGATGTACTTTGGGCATGGCCCTGAACCTGGAAGCCCAGGACTCAGCGGTGGCCAAAAGTGCCTTTGCATACTTGAAGCTAGTGTGCCAACTGTTCCCATTCCTAAAGATGTCTCACCATGGTCATGCATGCCTCAGTTATATCCCACTTGGACTACTAAGAGCCCTTTATGTAGGGCTGTTATAGAAACAATTTCTAAAACTTTGGATGGTCCAGAATGCTACTGCCAGACAATGACTGAGGTGTTTTAACCGGGAGCATGGGACTAGGATGAGTGAGGAATCCAGCTTGTGAGTGGAAATCCATTTGATTTCCTGAACTTGGCTCCCTAGACTCAGGCCCATTTTCTCTCTTCCCTAAGTATCCATGTCAGCACCCAGCAGCAATTGGGTTCTGCTTCCACAAACATGACTTGAGACTGTGTGTACTTTGTAGAAAGAAGTATGTAATTCCTATATTTTGCACAACCAATCACCTACTTTGTATATCTTTCACAGATAATTATGTACTTTGCATACTTTTCACAAATGATCTGTTAGCACTTGTGAGTGTTTGCAGACTTGGTCTTAGCTCAGTTTGCTTCCTTGGCAGGGCAGGGCATGGGAAAGAAGTCTAGCAAGCACAAGAAAGTCAGATTCCCAACCTGACCATAGTATACTTATAAGTTACTCCCTTCTTATACCAGCTCCACTGGCTACTAGTTTGTTTTCAGACACAATTCAAAATCCAGACCTATAAAAGCCTATAAAGGAGAGATGTGTGCAAATTCCACCCTGTTTTCCTCACAAAACAGACAAGCATGCCTCTTTTGAAGCTCTGAACACAAGAACATATCCACTGAAAAGATTTTTAAGTTGTCAAACCCATGCTTGCCTTCTCATTCTCATTTCCCAATTTGATATGTACAAATTTCCTAATTTGATTTAGACTGAATCAACCTTACTTTCACCTATGGAGGAAGGTTATACAAATTTGAGGAAACTGGCATAAAACTCCAATGTGATCACTGCTTGATTGGAACAAATTTCTCATTCACACAGAATGAACAGTGATCATAAATATGATGGGCACAATTGGGCACAGGACAAACAGTGAGATGTTCGAGGAATCCTGGCAATCTTGAGTATCAGTCATTCACTCATATCTACCTATACAGCTTGGGACCAGAGTATGTGAAATACATCTTCTCCCACATGAGCTTACTTGATTCCTAAATTCTTCTGGCCTTTCTTTCAAAACTATCACCTTCAGAAGTGCATTTGGCAGATACCCTTGCTGGCTACTCTAGGCTGTGGTACTCCTCCCAAGAAAAGTTAGGCTTGCGTCCTCTTTTTTGTCCTTGTGCCAGCAGACAGAGCACTTTATTTAAGACCTCTGCCCTATGTTGGCTCAGTTGTTATTGTTTGCTTGCTTGCTTGTTTTCATGCATTTTTATTCTGCAGTTGTTATGTTTAATTGTATTTAATGCACTTTTTATGGTTTGAATTGATTTTAACTCTTTAATAAGGATATTATTAAATTGATTTTAACTGTTTAATAATATCCTTATTAAAGCCAGAGGTGACAGAATTAAACTTCTTCTAGCCAATTCTGTCTACTCAAAATTAAGACCCACTGAGTTCAATGCAGAATTCAGAGAACTGGCATAGAATTATAACCTAAATGAGTTGCAGTTCAGTAGTACACAATTGTAGCCTTGCTTTGAATCTCCTTTTTTCAGGATGGGAACTAAAATTTAGATTGTGTCCTAGTAGGCTAAAATATTTCCCCACTGGTTTTTAAATTCTGCCATTCCTTATGTCGAATGTGTGCCCTTCTATTATTTTGCATAGGAAGCTCTCTTTTTGTCCTATGCAGAATGCAGAAAGTAATTTCTGGCAGATGACATATTTGGAATATGAGCAGCCCTGGATCAGTAAGACCAGAAAGAGAGTGGGAAGAAACGTAAAGTGTGATCCAACAGGA
The DNA here is from genome assembly GCA_023646645.1 of Varanus salvator macromaculatus. Taxonomy (NCBI): domain Eukaryota; kingdom Metazoa; phylum Chordata; class Lepidosauria; order Squamata; family Varanidae; genus Varanus; species Varanus salvator. The sequence goes on along the minus strand of JAIXND010000756.1, from coordinate 36,421,505 downwards.
TTCTGAGTTAGGACCAGTGCTTTTCAACTTTATCATGAATGATCTGGAATTAAGAAAGAGTGATGAAGTGATGACGACACTATATAGGTGATTTAAACCAAAGGGAATTGTCAGGAGCTCTAAAGAGATCTCTACAAGCTGGGAGAATAAGTATTGAAATACCAACTACAATTCAATATAAACAACTGTAAAGCAATGTATGTTGAGGCAAAATAAAATATCCAAGAAGTGTAGGCTTCTTGATTTCAGAAGAGATCTGAACTAGCAGTGACTGAGCGAGAAAGGGATCTTGGTGGTATGCTGACTGCTTAATGAAAATATTAACCCAGTGCACAGCTGCTGTGGAGAAAGAGAGAGAAAAAGAGAGCGAGAGCACCAGTGTGGTGTCAGGGTAAAGAGTACAGGACTAGGACTCAGTTCTGGGTTCTAGTCAACACTCAGCCATGGAGCTAACTAACTGGGTGACTTTGGGCAAGTCACAGAATCTCAGCCCAACCTACCTCACCAGGTTGATGTGAGAATAAGATTGAGAGGAGTAGAATTATGTAAGGCACCTTGATTTCTTTGACAGCAAAAGGTGGGATAATAACTAACTAACTAACTAATAAAGGCAAATTCCATGATAGGCATAATCAAAAGAGGAATTGAAAATGAAACTGTCAAGATCATGCAGCCCTTATACAAATCTTTGGTGTGACTGCACTTAGAATGTTGTGTACAGTTCTTGTCTCCACACCTAGAAAAGGAAGTTATTAAGTTGGCAGTGTACAGAGGGGGGCAACTGAAATGATCAAAAAATTGTGGTGACTCCTCTATGAGGAATAGTTCCAACAATTGGAATTGTTTAGTCTGAAATAAAGGTGAGTAAGAGTACAAATGTCAGAGTAGTCCAGAATTATGAATAAAGTGGAGATGTGGATACTTTTCTCCTTCTCCCATAATATTAGACCCTGGGGTCATCCCATGAAGTTGATTGGTGAGAATATCAGGAAAAATGAAAAGAAGTAGTTCTTTATACAGGAGATAGTTAAATTGTGATGGCCATCACTTTGGACAGCTTTACAGCTGGAATGCACAAATTCATGGAGAAGATGGCTATCAATGGCTGCTACTCTTAATGGTTATGTGCTACCTCCAGTATCAGAGGCAGTATACCTGTGTAACCAGTTCCAGGGAAGGAGATTTTGTACCCATCCAGCTTGAAGGTAGGGCTGAGACAAATCCTGTTAGAGTCTGTTCCTCCAGGGATTTGCAAGCTTCTTGTGGTCAGCACAGTCTTTCAAAGCAAGCCTAGCTGAGAGGAAGTCTGTGAATGTTCACAGGCCCCCAGCTGCACAACTGGCAACCTTCTTCAACATCTGAAGCTGCCCAAAAGGTGGCTACAGCCGATGTGGAAGAGGAATGCTGTTTTCTTGGCAAGGCCCTCACAACCAGCCTTCTTTTGGCATCAGCTATTGCTGCTCAAACAGTGGCTGTTCCTGCTGCAAGACAGAAGCACTGTTTGTGCAGCATGTGGGACCTGATTCCCTGTGACTGCTCACCCAGAGCTATGTAAACTCAGGGAATCTGATGGCTTCCCATCCCTGAAGAGATTCCTTACACATCCCTACTAGAGGTTTCCTGTTAGCAGCTAGTTTGCTACCATGTGAACAGAATGCTGGACTAGACAGACCTTTGGTCTGATCCAGTATGGCTTTTCTTATGTTCTTATGTAGTTGCCATCCTTTGAACCTCTCCCAGATGAGGTACTTGGAGGATGACCTCTCAGATTCATCATCATATCCTTAATATATTTAGATTGGGCAGAGGGTTTTGGGGACAGGAACTAAGAAAGCATTCAAGTAGAGATGAGGGGAAATTTCAGTTTAGATCATTTTCATAAAGACTTACTAAAATTTCTTCATATACAGAATGGAAAGAACTTCATATTTTTAGTTTAAATAAAATATAGTAGAAATTATCCATCCGGACCCAAGGATTTCAAAGCTTAGCTTTTAAAGAGCTGGCTGTGAAATGTTTTTATTCTACAATGGTAGCAATTAATTAGGGATGCCATGTCTCCCACAGTTCCTCATCTGGAAGATACAACATGGTCCCCTCCACGATAACAGTTGTTCTGATGGGTCAGTGTGGAATGTTGAAATTTTTGCTTGTTTTGTTTTGATAAGAATTTACCTAAAATCACACATTTCTTTATATTCAGTATGGAAACAACTTGACCTAATGAAAATGAAAGCAAAGCGGACAGATTCAACTATCCTTAGTCCTACATCCGCCATCAAGATGTTGACTATTATGGAGCCATGAAAGCACCCATGGCAGTAATATTGATTACAAGATAGATATCTTCCCCAATACAAAGAAGAATACTTTGTTGGCCACTATTTGTTGATACTATTAAAGAAAAAGACTCACAGCTTTCTGTTCTACTGAGTATAAAGTGTGCTTCAGAACCCTACACAGTCTCACAGAGGGTAGGGGAGACAACTGTGAGATTGCAAGTGATCAAAGAGGCACAGCGGTGCAAGAGAATTTCATTGCATGTTGATTTTTATAAGAATTCACCAGAATTCATGCAGTTCTCCATATTTTGTACAATAATTTCTTGATTTTTTAAAAATGTGACATTGAAGGTGACAGATTCATCTACCTGGGCCTAGGGCTTTGTGTGTCTTGCTCTTAGAAGTCTGAATCTGAAACTCTGTGTGTTCAGCAATGTGGACTTAGTAGCTCCATTGAAAGTATCTAGCTTAATTTAAAGAGAGCAAAAAATAAGAAAAACATGGTTATTGGTGTCTATTACCAACCACCCAGTCAAAAAGAACAAAGATGCAACCTTTGAAAAGCAATTTGCCAGCGTATCAAAGAAGAATGTTGTAGTCATGATGGGGGACTTCAATTTCCCTGGTTCCCCTCCCCCCGCCCCCAGGAGACAATTTTTGCTAAACATGACCCTTTCAAGTGATTCCTAACATGCATTGCCAACAACCTTCTCCAGCATAAAGTAGAGGAAGAAACTAGACAAACATCTATTCTCAATTTAATAGTAACTAACAGGGTTGACCTAGTGGACAAAATAGCATAGGAACCCCAGGGGAACATGACCAAGCAATACTTGAATTCTGGATGATAAAGAAGGCAACGGTTAACTGCAGTCACATACCTGGATTTCAAGAAAGCCAACTTTAATGAACTCAGAACATTAATAAGTGAGGTGCCGTGGCAACTCACTTTTAAGGGAAATGGAGTCCAAGAGGGATGGGGAATCTTGAAAAAGATTTTCAAAGCATAAATACAAACAATTACAACAAGAAAAAAAGTGTAGAAGACAACAGAGGAAGCCCATGTAGCTCCACAAAAAGTTAAGTAACATCCGGAGAAGAAAAAAAGAACATGTACAGGAGGTAGAAGCAGGGCCAGTCCATGAAGGAAGAACAAATACCAGGAATTGCGGGAATGGTGTCAGGAAGGCTAAGGTGGAAAATGAACTGGAATAGCAAGGGATGCTAAGAATAGCAAGAAAGCCTTCTTCAGATACATCCAAGCCAAAAGACATGTGAAAAAGAAAGTGTCCAACTACTTAGAGTAGATGGCAGAGTGATAACAGACAACAAGGAAAAGGCAGAGGCACTCAATTCCTACTTTGCCTCAGTCTTCTCCCAGAAGAAAATCTACAACCAAGAGGAAGTACAAGCTGGAAGTGAGAGATGGCAGCCCAAGATTGACAGACGAATGGTCAAGAAATACCTAGATGGAATAAACATGTTCAGGTCTCCCTGGCCTGATGAACTCCACCCCGGTCATAAAAGAGATAGCGGGGGAACTCTCAGAACCACAGGCTATTATCTTCAATAATTCTTGAAGAACAGGAGAAGTGCCAGATGACTAGAGAAGAGTTAACATTCTCCCTATCTTCAAAAAAGGGATAAAAGAGAACCTGGGAACTTGAGACCAGTTAGTCTGACATCAATCCCTGGAAAAATTCTGGAGCAAATTATTAAAAAATCAGTCTGCAAGAAACTTGAAGAAAATGCAGTGATTAATAGAAGTCAACATGGATTTATCAAAAATAAATCCTGTCAGACTAATTTAATCTCATTTTTTGACTAGGTAACTTCCCAAACAGACAGAGGGAACATTGTGGACATAATCTATCTTGACTTTAGCAAGGCTTTTGACATAGTGCCACACAACATTCTGATAAGCACATTAGCAAAAACTGGACTAGATAGAAAAACTATTAAGTGGATCCAAAATTGGCTGCCAAATCAGACACAAAGAGTGCTCATCAAGGGTACCTTCTCAAACTGGATGGAGGTAACTAGTGAGGTACTGCAAGGTTTGGTCCTGGGCCCAGTTCTCTTCAACATCTTCATTAATGATTTAGATGAGGAAGTACAAGGAAAGAGAATCAAATTTGCAAGACTGGGTGGAATAGCAAACACCCTAGAAGACAGAATGAGGATTCAGGGCAATCTCCACAAACTTGAATGTAACAGAATGAGATTCAGTAGGGACAAGTGCCAAGTTCTCCATGTATGGAAAAGGAAAGGACCTTGAAATTCTTGTGGACAACAGTCTAAATATGAGCCAACAATGTGATGCAGTCGTCAAAAGGGCAAATGCTATTTTGGGATCCATTAACAGACGTATTACTTCCAAATCATGAGAAGGAGTAGTTCCCTTATACTCCTCACTAGTCAGACCTCATCTGGAATACTATGTCTAGTTCTGGGTACCAACATTTAAGGAAGATGTGTAAAAATTAGAAAGGGTCCAGAGGAGGACAACAAAAATGATCCAGGGATGTTTCCAAACACTGCCCTATGAGGAGAAACGGAGAGAACTAGGTATGCCCTGAGAAAAGAAGGCTGAGGAGGTACATGATATCACTCCATAAGTACCTCAAGGTTATCACAAAAGGGAAGGTCAAGAACTTTTCTTGCTGATACTAGAGTGTAGGGCATGGAATAATCAACTCAAAGATATGACAGTCCAGATTCAGGCTAGATAGCAAAAACGTTTCCTCAATATGGCAATGGAATATGACAGTGGAACCAGTTCCCTAAAGAGGTCACAGACTCTTCCACACTAGAGACATTCAAGGTGAAAGTGGACAGCCAACTGAGTGGGATGGTGTAAGTTGGTGTCCTGCAACTGCAGGGGGTTGAACCTGATGGCCTTTGTAGCACCTTCCAACTCTTCTATTCTATGATTCTATGACAATTGAAAACTAATTTTGCTGACAGGCTTCTAACAGTCACAGTGGTAGGGCAGGCTGATATATCATGGTCCTCTTCATTCCAGTATTGGCTACAGCCACTGAATCTGGCTGTTGTAGATGGGTGAGAATTAATTTGATTTCATTTTTACAAGAAGTGACAAATATTCATAATTTTCTGCATATCAGAAAGAGAAAGAACTTTACTTTTTAAGTGAACACAGGAGAGTGCAAACAGATTCATTCCTTTCTAAATAGGTATTCCCTAGAAGGCAGGGCTGGGGAAGAAACACATAGATACAAAGTGGTGGCAAATACTATTAGTAGAAGGAACCAGGATTTCATTCACAATGTGACAGAAAGCTAGGGAACAGGAAATACTTCAGGGAGTGCTTGCTACCCTTCCCTACCTGTTGGAGGCACCTGTCTTCCCCAGGATGCTCTGTGACATTGTGGAATCCTAGGGAACAGGGGCAGTTCTTGACTCAGCCTCTGCTTCCCTGAGCAACACCACTGCTGTGGTTTATCGGGTTGCTTGTTCCTTTGGGCCAGCCCTGATCAGGTTCCCCATGTTCTTAACTCCATTGGTTTAATTTCTGCAATTCATTTAAGATGCCTTAATGTAATATTTTAAGTATACTCTATTTGACATGGAGCTCAGGAGCCTGTTTCCTTAAATTATTTTAACCTTAGTAATTTAGAGAAGAGGTTTTTTAAGTATTTTAGAGAGTTTGCTATTAAAAAGTCCTTTTAGTACAAAACTGCTAGAGAGTCTTATTAATTTGACATGCATAAAATGTAATGTTCCTTTACCTGAGGCAAACTTTTGGCAGGTCAGACACAACCCTTCATGGCAAGCACAGAGAAAAACAAAGAGGTAGAGAGTAAGAGAAAGAGGAGAAAATGGACTGTCCAAGCTGAGACAGACACAAAGAACTCATTTGTTCAGTATTCATGTCAAGAGCCAGAAGGCATCTCTTTCACCTTTAGCTTTTCATGGGCACCAATATGTAGCGACAATGCCTAAGGGAATGGCATTTGCAGGGCAAAAGCCAGAAAGAAATCTAGAGCCTTTTCCACAGTACCATCTTGTAAGACTGTGACAAGTTGCAGGCAGTTCCTTCCAAATTATTTTAAAGGTTAAGCTGCAAGACTGAAAATCCATTAGCAGCTTTGTTAGCACAGGTTGGTCCGTTCACTTATTAAGTTATAATATTTATTGCCCACTTTTCAGGGCAGAGGCCCTCTCAAGATGGTGTACAGCAATAGCCCTTATCTACAATTAAGCTTTTTGTGGAAATAGTCCTTAATATGACAGTGATTTTAACCTGGCTGCCATAAAGCAAGCAAACTTATATCAACCTTCTCCCATCTGTTAATCTTGATATTTTGAATTTCAAGCTCCCATCAGCACCAGCCAGCATGGCCAGTGGTCAGGAATGCTGGGATTTTTCATATAAAATTTCTGGAGGGCAACAAGTTGAAGAAGGCTGTTTTACAGAATTTTAATCACCTGTGTGGTTCCATCTGTAATGGTCAGCCAACAAACATGGACACTTTCTCATTCCCTGGAATGCCAAGTAAACAATAATACAGTTTAAATGGAATGAATGTTTTCTTTCAGTTAGCTAAAAAAGGAAAGGGAACTTTATATTCCAATGCTCTCTTCATACATGCCCAGAACAAAGATCTGGCCAAGGATGAAGCAGTCAGGATGTAGTAAGAGAAAACATTGGCAGCACAGTGGCTCGGTTCACACAATATCATAAATAACCATGTGCTGTTTCCACAGTGCACTGTTTTTCATGATTTTGTGGTTATCTGGGCAGTGTGGTTTCAATGCTACATGCATCTTCCTTCCAGCCTTGCTATGCATCCCAGCTGCCACCACTGCCCTTTCCCTATTCTTGCCTAGGTCTGCTGCAGTCCTGGGGTCAGTCCCTTCATTCTGCCCCCCAGTGTACCTGCATGCCAGCAGCATTCCCTAGCTGCTCTAAACCACACAGAGATTTTTATTAAATGAATGTAAACAGTTTCATTTCGATGCCCCCTTCTCCCCACATGTATTTTCCTTCTGTCTCCCTGTTTCCCTAAGTAAGTCAATGGGAATAAAGTGACCAAGGACAATTCTGTTCCTAGGGGGCTCAGGACTGTAAAGAGCAAAGGCTAGAAGTAGCCACTTCTGTAGACACTCTTGCCAGATTACAACAAAAATCTGTATCTCCTGATGCCCTGTAAATAACATGTATTTAGACCATGTTTCTATCCAGAGATCTGTAGGATTGTGTACCTGTTTGCACCCAAACCAGTTAAGGGGCCAGTCAGCAGCCAGCAAATGCTACCAATTTATTATAGTAAAGGATAAGTACATTCAAATCAGAGGCAACATGCTCCCATCACTATGAGGTGACCATGAAGAGATATCAGATCTTCCTTTGGGAGAAAATGGGTGCCGTAGCTGAATTTTCCCCAGAGCAACATCATGATCTTGCTAGGGTTTTCCAAACAGAGGTGCTTTATCTGTCCAGGCAACAGATCAACACCCCTTATCACCATGTCAGCTGTGACTCCAGAGCCCTCATTGGCACAGTGGTGGTCCAAAGACATGCCTGGCTACAAGCAGCAAGCCCCTTGCAGGAGGTACACTCCTCTTTTGAAGACTTGCCCTTTGACAGGGAAAGGCTCTTCAACGAGAGGAAAGATAAGAAACTCAGCACCTCCCAGAAAGCACACGTCATGGCTAGAAGAATGGACTTTGCAACCTCACAACTGTCCAGAGCCCATATGTGGCCATGGGGTCCTATAGCTACTTTCCAACCCTGGAGCCAATTCCACCATTTCATCTGCCAGCAACAGCATCAGTTCATCCATCAATGCTGCCAAAATGCTTGTTCACATTCAACAGGACACCAAACAATGGCTGAACAGCGAAAAATGCTAACTTTGACTTATACGGTGGACTAGTCCACCTCTCTTGGCATCAATTTGGTTTGAGGGTCACTGTGAGGAAGTGGAGGGCTCACCCATTTTCTTGGGGCATCCAAAGAAGCAGGGCTGAAGACAACAGGGCACAGCTGGGAGTCTGCTTGGGCAGAATGATGCCCAGGACTGCAACGGCTGGGATGCGTAATTGGGTGCACAGCTGTGCAGAATTGTTTGCTGGTAAAGGAACAGCTGGGTTGGGTGGAGTAGTGTGCAGAAGAAAGATATAAAGGGGAACCAGAGGAAGGGAGGAAGAGAGAGAGAGAGAGAGAGATATGGAGAAAGATGGACTGAGGAAGAGACATGCATGTAGATTGTGACAGGCTGGCTTTGCCACTACTCAAAGGAGCAGTGAGGGGAAACCCTGTGACCAAGACACACAGCTCCCTGTCACTCCATGAGTGAAGGAAGGTCCGAAGGAAGGTTTGAAGCAGGTGAGGGCTTTGGCACTTTGGGCAGCACAGCTGCAGAAGAAGTTGTAAAATGGCAATAGAGAGGCCTGGTGAGTGAACTGATTTCCTCACATGTTTTACAATGGAAGTAAAGGAACAAGGTGTCTTTAGCATGCCCCTCCCTCCTAATACAGACACAGCCACCTTAAAAAGTATCTTCCTGAATGGGAAGCCATGACATTGGATCAGGAGGTTCTATCCATTGTGGAATGTGGATACTGCTTTGTATTCAACACCCTACCACCTCTGTTTCCACAACAGCACCTTTTCCTGCCTTGACTAAAGAGATCAATACTCTGCTGTTGAAAGGGGTGATCCATCCCATCCTCCCATGGTTTCTGTTTGTGGTACTTTACCAATCCAAAGAAAGATGGCTGCCTCTGTCTCATTTTAGACCTAAAGGATATCAATTTCTTTATTTCGTTGCCAAAGTTCAACAGGAGAAAACCAATTGTATCCTTGGTGACCTTGTGGTGGGCCCAGCGACCCTTTTTCACATACCTTCGATTGTTGAACAACACCTTCCTCCACCTTCCCAAAAGACTGGACATTGTTTCATGGAACTGAGGCAGCATTCTACATAACAAATATTTCACTATTTGGAACCATAGAAAATGTAACTATTGGGACTGGCACACGTTACTTGCATTGTCCTGATAATCTGGTGGCGACAACTTCATGGAATAACTGCAGTTATCTAGCAAAACAGCAATAAAATGTTGCTCATTGAGGGGTACTTTTTGGCATTTATCCTGTTGTATTTTAGTTTACATTTTGCTTCTTTTGATACCAGTCCCTCAAATAAATTCTAAAAATCAGCATGGATTGAAAGCATTTTCACATATGAGCATTATCTGGCACATTGCATAGCCGATGACTGGCTTGCACTCATTTTACTTAGACAACACTATTAAATAATAACTCAAATGGTGGAGAAGTTTTATGCATATGTGTATTTTCAGAAATAATAAACATCCAAGCAGGGACTAGCTTTGCTTTGCGATACAAAAATGTTTCAAATGTTATGATAGATGGAAACATATTTCACATATTAGCATTTACAACCAGTACAAGTGCAGCATAAGCAAGCACTATAATGAGCAATCACTACTAATCATCTCTTTCTCCGTCTCTCATGCACACAATTTTTGAAAAGTATATGTTAATTTCTTGAAAACATCTGAAATTTAGATTTCTAGCTGTGCTTGAGAGGAGACACAGAAAAATGTATCTTTCAGCTGAACTAATCTTAAATAAATGAATATCCATTTTCATATGCATTTGTTTGGGAAAACTGAAACAGCAGTAGAACCTATTGATTTCATTATCTGTATTTAGAAATTCTGCAGCTGTTTGCTGTCAAAGTTGAAATCTGCTATAACTGCATTGTTAATACGAATTTCACCTGGTAATGTGTTTTGCCTGTGTGTGTGTCTAAGCACACATATAAAAGGGTCATGGAACATATGCTCCTGTGAAGAATAATACAAGCAGAAGGGGTAACAATACTTTCACGTGCGCTCAAGTTTAAATTTTTTTCCTGGACTGCTTCCAAGAAGCTTTGTTGCTGGTTTCTTGACCTTTTTGGAGTTTGGAATCAATGAACCGCATTGCCTTCCACAAGTGTCAAGCACAGAATAAAAAATTGCATCACATCATTTTTCATTGTGGCCAGATGAGGTCTGAATGAAGGAACAAGGAACAGGAAAGCAGGAACATCTGAAAAATTGACTATGTAAGCTGGAATGTGATCCGCTGTAAGGGGCAGCTTTCCCTTTTGCCAGAAAAGGCAGCTTGTAGACAGATCTGGGTTTTCGCATGCCACCCCAAGGGCCCCAATGTCAAGAAATAGTGATAGAACACCGCTCATTTATGCAACATCTGTAACACATATAGAAAATTATTAATAGCTCAATATGCCAATCTGCCACTGTGCATTCTGAGGTGGTGGGGACCAGGAGCATGGAAGTTCTGTAGCACAGATGTGAAAATAGCAGCAACTATATGTAAATCAAACTCAGACAATTTCTGTTTGTCTGTTGCAGTCTTCAATTAACCATCCAGATGCAATTTTCCTCATCTTCCATAGTTATGTCAAATAATTGAACTTAATGAGCATAGCCTTTGTCGATGTAACAAACTTTGTTTGCCTATAGAACAGTATTAGCAAGAATAGTAATTAATTAATTAATTAATTAAAAGCATTTCTACCCCATCCTTTACTGAGGTCTCAGGATGGCAGAATATCAGGGTAGACTCTTTCCTGATTGAAAGGAAGCCTCCCCCCCACCCCCCACACACTAGAAGGAATTCAACATAGCATAGACTAGCTTTCTTATATATGAACAAACTGGTGTTGTTTCCCTACTTGAAACTGATCTGTTTTGTGAATGGGAATGGGAGTAGGGAAGACCAGGATGCTTCTCTCAAAGGGTTTTTGTTGTAACTGTAATCTATATTTCATTTTTATAGCAATTTTTGCACTAAATCGCTTTCTCAAGAAATGACACATGCCTTCTGAAGGCTCTTTACATTCTTAGACTGGATTATAGATGGTGTGAAGATGCCCATAGAAAATAACAAAGAGAGTCACTTAATTGTGATTAAAAAGGAATTTCTTCATGTATGCATTGCATCATGCAATAATGTAAATGTGTTACTTGGCACCATTGAAAAGTATGTGTTCTTTGCAATGCTATCAGATGATAGAAAACTTTTTGACTGTATCCTGTGTTGGCCATGTGCTGGTACATGGGAAAACTAGCAGATACTGGAGCAGTCAGAAGTGAGTGAAATGCACATTTCCTGAATGGGGAAGTTCAGTAGAGCTTGCAGAAGGAAGCTTTACTGATTTGCCCCAGTCTGGAAATGAATGTCAGAAGCACTAATCCCCATTCAGCAAGTAGTGGGTCCCACAAGTGTAAGGGAACCAGTGGGAGCAGAACAACCATATGGAATAGCATCCATGGTCTGGCAACTCTGATCTGTGCCTTAATTCACATTCAAGAACTTCTGTGAATGGCCCATTCAACTGTAATATCAGAAGAGCATTCCTCTGTCTATTTTATTTTCATGGAGGGGAAAGATGATTAGTTGTAGGGAGGAAGAGCAACAGGGTCTGGAGATTATATATTAGGAAAAGACATGTGCTTGGTTCATACATACAGCTTAGCATGCTGTCTGGAAATGACCATCTGAAGGCCATTAGTTTGGGGAAGGCTGATTTAGACAGAGGGCTTCCAGAACAGCTCACCAAAACAAACAAATAAACCTAAAACATCAGTGTTGTAATGGTAAGGCAGTAGACTATTAAAACAATATATTAATATTAGCACTAGGTAAAATAAAACCATTTGTTAAAACATTACTGAAAAAAAACTGGACATTAAAAAAATAGTGAGCTGGCATCAGTAGGATAACAAAGATGGTTCCAGGTAAGCCTCCCTGAAGAAAACATTCAATAGTCAAATTCTCATCCTTCGGCCTCTGAAGAAGATTGCAACATCTGGGCATGTTCATTAGAACAAACAATCCTAGATGACCCCAATGGCCACTTGACTCTATGACTCAGGATGATTCTGAGCAAAAGATCCTGCCAGCTTGAGCCCTGCAATGCCTGCCATTACCACTTAATATTGGAAACAATGGGAGTGGAAGACCACGAAAGACTAAGTTAAGGAACACATTTCAAAGCAGCAGATTGTACAGGGAGCTCTACTTAAGTTCAAGTAAACAGAACTCCCTTTCAAACCTTATCAATTCAACAGGGCAAGATCTGAACTGAGGGGATAGGGTGGTATACTGGATGCAGAGCAGCCACTTTCAGCCCTTGCATATTTAGGCAAAGGAAACATGTATAATTTCCAGTATCAAAAAGCAGTGTACCTGGGTACACCAATTGCTGGGGCACTTTGGCAGTCAGATGCTCTTACACTCATATGCTGCTTGTGGGATCCTGTGGACAGCTGGTTTGCCACTGTATGAACACAGTGTTAAACTAGATGGGCCACTTGTCAGAGCTATAATGGCTCTTATGTGCTTGGGTCCTAAGTGTGCACAGGGAAATGTGCTCCCTATCTTTTTATGTTTTGTTGAGGTGAGGGGTCACAGCTCAGTGTTTAAGCACATGCAGAAAGCCATGTGCTCTGCTCCTGGCAGTTCTAGCAGTAGACCTGTAAAAACTCCTGCCTGAAACCCTGGAAAACTATTGGCACCATTTTCCCTCTGCAAGGGTGGAGGAACCATTAAGATGGTCCTCCCCCAGAGACTGATGGATCCAGAGGGTTTCCTTAGGTCTCTGGGGAAATATCCAGCTGACATGATTGGTGTTCCTGTCAAAGCCTAAGTGGCTCTGTGGAATGTGGAGATGACCTGGGCAGTTAACACTCTCTCTTAAGCATCCTCTTCCCTCTTGAAGAGCCCAGCCAGCTCCATGGTATATGACTGAGCTTTGGGTGATAAAGCAAGTGGGGAGATGACTAGAGCATAGGTGAAGGAGATACCAAGGTGAATCTGACAGAGCATGGCTTAGTGCCCATTATAAGGCCTATTCTGTGGCAATAAAAATGGCAAAACACTGATTTCTATTTCTAGATATTGCAGCCACTTCTATTGTGTCTTCTCAGTGTCACCCAGCTGATCTTTTCCAAGTGGTTTAGGGTTTCTTACATAATGGAAAATCTGATGAGACCTCTGTGACCATGGTAGTTCGCTGTGACAAATTTGCTTTTCACTGTCAAAGCAAAGTAGCTCAGATATGCCACAGTTTGGATTCTACAGTTGATCTAGTCTCATTGAGAGAAGTGTACAGAGTACCATCTTATCTGACTTTGATGGATGAGTTTCAATTATTGCAGCATGATGATGAGGACAAGGTTCTTGTCTCTGTTTGTGCCACCACTTGTTTACTTGACCCTTGCCCATTTTGGCTTATTAAGACATCTGATGTAGGGGTTCACATCTGGGTCGAGGAGGTTGTCAGTGACTTGCTAAGAGAGAAAGTGGTCCCAGCCTCTCTGCAAGGGGCTGTGTAAATCAGTTCTTAAAAAACCAACCCTGATCCAGGGGCCAATGTAAATTATAGGCTAGTTGCAAACATCCAATCTTGGGTCACGGTGCTTGAGTGGGTAGTGGCTCAGCAGCTGTAGGCATTCTTGGATGAAACAGATTATCTAGATCCATTTCAATTGGGCTTTAGGCCAGGGTTTGGTACAGAGACTGCCTTGATCACCTTGTGGGATGACCTTTGCCAGGACAGGGACAGGAGGAGTGCATCCTTGTTGGTTTGCATGGACCTCTCAGCAACTTTTGACACCATTGACCATGGTGTCCTTCTGGACAGGTTGGCTGGGTTGGGACCTGGGGACACTGTGTTGCAGTGGTTCCATTTCTATCTGGCCAACCATGTCCAGAAGGTGGTGCTGGAGGACAGTTGCTTTGCCTCATGGCAGTTGTGCTCTGGAGTTCCTCAGGGCTCTATACTGTCTCCCAGGCTGTTTAATATCTGCATGAAACCACTGGGAGAGGTCATTTGGAGGTAGTGGCTGAGCTGTCATCAGTATGCTGATGACATCGAGCTCTACATCTCATTTTCATCTAACCCAGGTGAGGCGGTCTCTGTACTGAATCACTACCTGAGCTTGATAATGCACTGGATGAGGGTCAATAAATTGAAACTCAATCCAGATAAGACAGAGGTATTCTTGGTGGATGGTCCATCTTCTCAGAGGGTGAATCTTCAAACTGTCCTGGATGGGGTTGCACTCCCCCTGAAGGACAGGGTTCACAGCTTGGGGGTGCTCCTGGATCCAAAACTATCACTTAAGCCTGAGGTAGACTCGGTGGCCAAGAGTGCCTTCTTAGAGCTGTAATTAATTTACCAACTGCAGCCCTAGCTGGACAGACAGAGCACAGTCACATATGCTCTGGTAAATTCTCAGCTTTATTATTGTAATGTGCTACAATAATTACAACATGGGCTGCTCCTAAAGATGGTCTGGAAAATCCAACTGGTACAGAATAGGGCGTTGCAACTGCTGGTGCAATCAAGTTCATGCACCCATATCACCCCAATATTATATCAGTTACACTGGCTACCAGCTGAGCTTCAGGCCTAATTTAAGGTGTTTCTGCTAGCATATAAACCCTAAACAGCTTGGATCCAGGATAGCATATAAACCCTAAACAGCTTGGATCCAGGATACATGAAGGACCACCTGTTCCCATATATAGCTACCCAATCCCTAAGATGTGGTGAGGAGGCCCTTCTGAGAGAGCCATGCTTTAAGGGGATGAAGAGGATGGCAAATAGAAGAGGGACCTTCTCAGTGGCTGTGCCCCATTTTGTAAGAATGGTCTTGCAAAAGCAGTTCACCTGGTGCCATAAAACAGTCCTCTTCTCCAGACATTGTAATAATTGATTTTATACTTGGATATTACAATACTGTTGTTACCCTTAGTATATTTTACTTTATTGATACCTGACTTCAGCTGCATATTCCTCTGATTTATTGTATGCTTCTTTTATTATTGTTATTTTATGAAACATCATTATTTTATGCAACACTGTAATCTACTTGGAGAGTCTTTGGACTAATATTGAAGAATTTAGGTGAATGAATGAATGAATGAATGAATGAATGAATGAATGAAACCTTTGCCAGTCAGAGTCACCAATAATACATGATAAGGTCAAGTGGTCTGACTCAATGGCTGGGTTCAGAAAGCAAAATAACTCACACTCAGTAGTTAGGTATGGACTGAGTCCGCTTCATGGATCACTGCCTTGCCATGGCGAAGCTATGAGCTATGCCGTGCAGGGGCACCCAAGATGGTCAAGTCATACCAGAGAGTTCTGACAAAACGTGATGCACTGGAGAAGGGAATGGCAACCCACTCCAGTACCCTTGCCATGAAAACCCCATGGACAATATCAACAGGCAAAGAGATATGACACCAGAAGATGATCCTCTCAGATTGGAAGGTGTCCAATATGCTATTGGGGAAGAGCAGAAGGCTAGTACTAGTAGCGCCTGAAAGAATGAAACAACTGGGTTGAAGCCAAAAGGACACTCAGTCGTGGATGCATCTGGTGGTGAAAGGAAAGTCTGATGCTGCAAAGAACATTATAGCATAGGAACCTGGAATGTAAGATCCATAAATCCAGGTAAGCTGGACGTGGTCAAACAAGAGATGACAAGACTGAACATTGACATCTTGGTAATCAGTGAACTAATATGGACCATTCAACATCACAGTAGTCCAAGTCTATGCCCCAACCACTGGTGCTGAAGAGGCTGAAGTTGACCAGTTCTATGAAGGCCTACAACACCTTCTAGAAATAACACCAAAAAATGTCCTTATCATCATGGGGGATTGGAATGCTAAAGTAGGAAGCCAAAAGATAACTGGAATAACAGGCAAGTTTGGCCTTGGAGTACAAAATGAAGCACGGTAAAGGCTGGCAGAATTTTGTCAAGAGAACATGCTGGTCATAGCAAATACTCTTTTCCAACAACCCAAGAGATGACTCTACACATGGGCATCAGCAGATGGCCAAACACCAAAATCAGATTGATTATGTGCTCTGCAGCCAAGATGGAGAAGCTCTATACAGTCAGTAAAAGCAAGGCCAGGAGCTGACTGTGGCTCAGATCATGAGCTTCTGGTTGCAAAATTTAGGCTTAAATAATAAAAGTAGGGAAAAGCACTAGGCCACTCAGGTATGACCTAAATCATATCCCTGATGAATATACAGTAGAGGTGACAAATAGATTTAAGGAATTAGATCTGATAGGCAGAGTGCCTAAAGAACTATGGACGGAGGTTCACAACACTGTAGAGGAGGTAGCAAACCACCCCAAAGAGAAAGAAATGCAAGAAAGCAAAATGGCTGTTGGAGGAAGCTTTACAAATACCTGAGGAAAGAAGGGAAGCAAAAGGCTTCCCTTGGACTTCAAGGAGATCAAACCAGTCAGTCTTAGAGGAGATCAACCCTGGCTGCTGTTTAGAAGACCAGATACTGAAGTTGAAACTCAAATACCTTGGCCACCTAATGAGAAGGAAGGACTCACTGGAGAAGACCCTAATGCTGGGAACAATAGATGGCAAAAGAAGAAGGAGGCAGCAGATAATGAGGTGGCTACATGGAGTCACTGAAGCAGTCAGTGTGAATTTAGGTGGACTCTGGGGGATGGTGGCGGATAGGAGAGCCTGGAGAAATGTTGTCCATGGGGCCGCAATGGGTCGGATGTGACTTCATGACTAGCATAGCATAGCATATGGGCTGAGTGTGGATCATTGCTGAATTGTAGGTTGTTCCTGAAACATGGGATAAAATAGTCTGAACTCAGCTTGGATTACAAACTACAGTGAGCAACACTCAATCACACCTAACAACAAACCTTGGTTTGTTTTCACAGGTTTTTTGTGGGTAACCTATGACTTCTGCGTTTAAACAATGCAATAACTCATGTTTTAACTATAAGGCACATTTCAATGATAACTCACACTCAACCTTTCAGTGTAGATTATCATATTGCATTAGGCTTCCTATTTTTCCATGATGTTTCCCTTTAAAATAAATGTTTGGATGAAAAGAATCTTCTTGAACAGGGGGAGGGGGTAATCCCCAATTTCCACTGCTGCTTGCTGTTCTACATATCAAATCCCAACCATTTCAAAGAGTTTCTCAGTCCTCAGAAATAGTTTTTTTTTCCCTTTATGTAAGAAGCATGTGATGCTGTAGCATGGAGTAGATTTCATTCTGCAATTGGAACCCCATTGACATTGCTGGGAACCAACCCAGTAGTGTTGCCTGAACCACAGAGTCTCACATCTTTACATCATTCAAATAAGGAGGAAGAGGAATTGCTTGTCTTTTCATGTTCTAAAAATGGCAAAACAAAATGAGCTGATTCTGCTCAAGAATGCAAAGCCCCTTTGCTTTAGTTCTATCCTATGACTGGAATATTTTAATGGAAAAATGAACAGAGCAAATGTAGAATCAATACTTTTCACAACTCCCCTCACACTAAAGTATTCTGATACTTCAGAAGTATTAATTGGTGTATTAATTGGTGTCACCAAGTACCAATTAATAATTTATAATTAATTAATTTATGTATGTCATATTTTATTGTATTTTATCTATGTGAGCCATCCTGAGGCTTTCGCGACAGGATGGCATATAAATACTTTAACTAAACTAAACTAAACTAACTAAAGGGATGCAGGTCTCAAATGTTCATTGTACCTTTTAACAAGAAGTTTTAATCAATGTAAGAACAACAACAAAAATCAAAACAAAACTCTGGTGGTGTTGTGTTACCGAATGAGCTATGGAATGCCTTCTGAACAAAGCCTTCCACAGTGTGGCTGATCAGGTCACAAAGGAAGGCTTCTGTAAAGCCCATTTACACTGAAGAGATGGTAGTAGTGGTGAAGTTACTTTTAAAAGCTGAGGGAAAATGGCTTTTACAAAAAATTCTACTCTTGAAATCCTTGATTTAGGGGCATTGTCTGCAAAATCAGGGCCCTGTAGACATGCATCAGTATGAAGTTTGCTGATGCTATTATTTTACGAGTGGAAATAAATAATTTGCTCTTGCCCATATTTCATTTATGTTCTTTGTTCAACATTTGTCTAAATCCTATACGCATGTCCTTAAATGCCTGCAGATATCTTAGGGTTCTCTCATTCCCACTCCCACCTTCTCTTTATTTCCAGGTACAATCCAACATCTCTTTTCTATTAAGAGGGAAAAAAAGAGATGTAACATAATACATGTTTCTTGTCAAACCCTAAGTCTTTCTGGCAAGGCAGAAAATCATTACAGAAAAGTGTAGCCAAAATAATTGCAACTCTCCCAAGTTTTCTGTTCCTTCAGGGAATTTTGTGTGGGCAAGTTTGGTATGGTATGATGCACAGATGCTAACAATGAAGAGGAACAATATGTAAAATAAGAGACCCTTCTCCTTCACAGTTGGAGCCCCAAAGAGAGAGATAGCAAGATGACTGACCAAAAAGAGAATTACACATCCAGTTAGCACTGGTGGTGGCATCAGGTCTGACTGTCCTTTGCTTCAGGCAAGAAAAAACCTAGTACCTGGACTATAGTACATCCACTGGGTATACAAATTACTGACATGCTAGTACAGCATCCAAATACTTGGGCCACACAATTCATTTTTGAAAAACAATGCTGATTGCATGGAACTCTTCCGTAAGCTGGGGTTGTTCAGGCAGCAGCATTACATTAAACCCCCAAGAACATCACTGTCCATGTCCTGATATTCCCATTGTGATCAATCCCTCTTGAAGAGGAGGTTTGAATTACATAGAAACATAGAAGCAGAGCGAGTCAGAAGGGGTCTCCCGGGCCATCTAGTCTGACCTCCGGCACTAGCCGGCTCCACTCACGATATGCCCACCATGTGCATGTCCAGTCTATTACATGGGACTATGTCCTATGCTCACTCACATCACTGGTCCATCCAACTCAGTCTTGTCCAGTTGACAAAGTCTCTTCAGGCAGAAGTCTTTCCTAGTCTTAGCTGAGATGCCAGGGATTCAACTTGGAACCTTTTGCTTTAGTTAAGAACTTTTGCTTAATATGTCATAATCAAAACTGATCTGGCTAGAATTTAATGTCACCTGATTATTTTAGGAAATTTATAACTTAGGAGCAGTAACAGCACTTCCATCAATGAGCTGCCAAGTCCTTTTCCCTTTGCTGAATTGAAAAATGCAAAACTGGCAGAGGATGTGGCAGAAAATTTAGAACAGATCATCTGACCCACAAAATGATTGATGGGAGCAATTGAACCCCCAACTTAATTATGGTCCTGTACCTCTATACAGTCATTTTAAAATGCGTTGGTTTATCTTCTGTAATGCCATTTATTTTACTCAGATTCCCTATATTGTGTATTAGCAAATTCTCTGTGCTGTATAACATTGCCTGACTCTAGCCAGGGCACTCTAGAGACTGGGGCTGGTGGGGGACAGGATTGCTGCATGGCACTGTAAGGTCTCCTGCTACTGCAACTGCCCCACACTCTTCCAACTTCCAGCTTTCCTCTGACCCCAACAGGGCAGAGTGTCTGTACCAAGACTTGGCAATTGCGGCAGCACCGCCTTGGCATAAAAGCAGGCCTGCTGCTGGGTGGTGGACCAGAGGGGGCACACCAAATGGGATGTGCTCCTTTGAGATGCCCCTTTGAGATGCCACAAGGGTGAGGATGCTGTAATAAACTCACTGGGCACATTCAGGGGAAAAAAGTCTGTGCTCTGGTTAGCTCTACCAGTGGATTAGGGTTGGGCCAGGAAGGAAGGGGTAACTAGGTGGGCCAAGGAGGTCATAAATGCCTTCTTTGTACAGGCCTGTAAAGACATCCCTAGTCATTCTGGGATGTGATACGATTTGCCAGGTGCCTTTCTTTTACTCTTGGCCATGTCTTTTAAAATTGTTGTTTATTGTCTTTTAATGTTATTTTAGGTTCTTTATTTTTTTAAAAAAATATTGTTTTTATCCTTTGTTGTAAGAGAGCTTTGGCTACAAATAGTATGGAAACAAACAAAAAAAAACCCAAACAACAACAATTGTTGTCACTCTCATCAGTACTGGATATCCAGGCAGAAGTTACTCTATTTGCTAACTCAAGAGGATCAGAGATTCAAATATATAATATCATGTTTCAGTTTGGACTTTTAAAGATTTTTCTTCAGTAACTTCTCAGCCAAATCAAAGTGATCTAATGGAATATAGAACCTGTTCATACCTTGGAAAGCATTCAGATCACTTCTGCACATAACTAGAACATTTTTAAAAGCTTTGGTACTCTGTAGTATTGCCTGACCTCCGATAAGGTTGTCACACTAGCACATAGACTGCTATGATTGATACATTTTATGGCACATTAAAAATACAAAATACTTTCCATCATTTATTACAATGGATCCCCAAATCCATGATCATGCAGCCACAGCTCAGGAGTATCCACTAGTGCCCCAATCATGTTGAATTATGTGTGAGTAAATGCCCTTTCACAGGCATTCGTACTGAAAAGGCAAATATCAAAGGGCCCACTCTCATATGGAACATGTGAAAGCTACTTGGGGAGCAACCAGATGTTCTCTTCAGACATATGCCTAAGAGTCATGAGTATTGACTCCACCTACCCAGTAGCATGCCAGAATGGTCATATGGATTGATCTCATCTGAATAAGAATATTAGGTTAATGAATCTCCTCTCCCCAAGACTGGACCGAATATTGCTTCAGCGACATATCATTATGTCAGATACTCACAGAACAATGTAGCCATATGACTGCAGTGGAACTGATTGGGAGAGACGTGCGAGGATCTTGGTTGTCTCTGTCAATTAGAACTGGCTGCTACTCATCTGGATGGCATTTGGTACTTTACTAACAGGCATTTGTCATTCATGAAGCAAGAACAAATGACAACCAGAGGCTCTTGTATACAATTCCCTAATAAAATGATGATGCTCCTAGTAACATACAAATATCTCAGATTGTCTGTGCAAGTGCCATAGCTTGTAGTACAAACTTCAAGGCAGAATTTTCAAGAACAGCCTTAAAATAACTTTTGACTATATGGAGAAAGAAATGGAAACTTGTACTGCTGTTGAACAGGATCAAGTGTTCTATTACAGAACTTTATGATTATGTATAAAAATATATATGGTTGCAGGAATCATCTATTCATCTAGCAAAAGTACTAATAAACATGTCAGAGCTTTAAATTAAAGAGAGAGAGATTCTGATTTTGCACTTGTACAGACTGTACAAGTATGGTAACAAATACATTTACTCTAATCTTTGCACAAATACCTTTGACACCATAAGCAAATAGAATATTAAGCTACCAATGTGTTGCAAAAGGACTGGAAAATTCCTTCTGCAATCACTTGGTGAATAAATGCATATTCATAACAGAGAGTTAGAAGTTGAAGTCCTTTGTTTTTGTAAAGGTTTCAAAGAAAAGGGTATGAACATATGCCATGTTGCTAGGACTGGCAACACTGAATCATCCTAGTTTACTGAATTGCACAGGGCTGCAATCCATTCTGATGGGCTGTGCAATGAAGGCCATAAGAGAAACAGAAGGTAAGACTTTGCATTCGTCCTGTTGCAAAAATAAACTTACACAGTACTAAACAAAATAGCAGGCTGAGATTCTCCTCCCCTACCTTCTTTTTTTTTTTTTTCTTTTTGTTTCTAACTTTCCCATAAAAAGAGTCAGGTAAATGTAGCATGACGAGCCAATTTAAGCCAATTTCAAAGTTATTTGAGTAATTGGTTATTAAGATAACACTCTCAAATTTCAATTCAGCAATTATCCTCTTAAAGATACAGAATGTAAGTATAGAAAGAAAAGATTGTGCATTAAAGATACAAGGTCTCCTTTCCCTTAAAAAAAGCATGGACACTTGAAAAAGCTGTGTTGCTCTTAATCATACTGAAAGGAGACTTATCTTCTAACATATGCAGCCTTTCTAAGTTGAGAACAAGTGTTTCTAAATTTTGGAAACAGAGTTGCTATTATGGAGGTTCATAAAGACTAAGAGACTAGCAGAAGACCCTCCTTTTAATACATGTAAGCATCTTACTAATAACTTAAGAACCACAAGGGGACAGAATATTGTCTTCTCACAAGGCTGCTGTGCTGACTGATGCAGAGTCTGATGATGGAAATAATGGTTTTGACAGAAGTACTTGGTACAATGCCAGTTTTTCCATCCTAATGGAAAAAGCTTTATAATGGAGGGGGGTGGGGTGGTCTTAGCTTATTCCCATTTAATCAACTCCTTAGAATAGATGGCCATGACCAATTATTATTTGAAGCTACTGCTGGTTAATCAAAAATGCACAATTAAAACAGAATGTGTGTATAGCTATTGGGTGCTAAAAGCACAGAGGCCCTGAAAATGTTCATCAGAAGATTATAGTTATGCAAATAATTTTTAAAGTTTCAGATCATTTGCCATTTGCCTCTCAAAAAGGTTAAGTGTTTTTTGCTTTCAAAAAGCTGCATTCAATAGATTTGTGGTTTTGGAGAACCATCTTTTGTGTAATTAGGCCAGATTCCAACAGTTTCAGATTTAAAATGTTCTACAAAACTACATTCTTCCATCATCAAAATTATAATGTTGTTTCCAAAACTGGCAATAACAGATTCAGTATCGCTACCATTCACGATGGAGGTAAATAGCTAAACTTAAGCAATCATTCAAAAATAAACCATATGGCAGGGAAGTTTTAAAATGGTGGCTTGTAAAGTACATTTCCACTCATGCTGCATAGGTGTAAGAGCTTTAGAAATCACGCTTGGTGGTAGCTTTCTCCATGAGGCCAGCCTCTCTGTGTGTGAGAGTATGGTAGGACTGATGAATTTGCTTCCAGTCCCTGTAATTCCACCCCTGTGACTTCAATAATCATTATGTGGTGTAGTAATTTACCCAGTTGGCGCCACTCAGCCATGGCGCCAACTGGGTAAATTTGGGCCAGTCATAGACTCTCAGTCCAACCTACTTCGCAGAGTTGTTGTTGTGGGGATAAGATTGAAAACAGAAGAAGAGGATTGTGTAAGCCACTTTAATATTCCACCCTTTTCTTTTAAAGAACCTGATCTAATAAATAAAACATGTTTCTTGCTTACATTAGAGTAGGGGTGGTGAGCATCTTTGGGGCTGGAGGTTGGATTGCCTACCAAACCCATCCTGCATGAGCTGGAGGATGTCAAAGGGAGGGGCTTCACCTGTGATATGAAAGCAAATAATGATGGCACCAGCGGACCTCTCTGGGGAGCACATTCCATAGATGGGGTGCCACCGCAGAGAAGGCCCTCCCCCGGGTGCTCACCCTCCTAAATATCATTCACCGAGGGTTCCCAGAGAAGGGCATCCGCTGCTGATCGTGGGGAGTGGGGGAGGGCATATAAGGGTGCAGATGTTCCTTTAGATAACCAGGTCCCAAGCCGTTAAGGGCTTTATAGGTCATAACCAACACCTTGAATTGGGCCCAGACTTCAATAGGGAGCCATTGAAGCTGACGGAGAACTGGGGTTATATGAGAACAATGCCCAGTCCCCGTCAGCAACCTGGCAGCTCTATTTTGCACCAATTGAAGTATCTGGATCTTCTTCAAGGGTAGCCCCACGTAGAGCATGTTACAGAAGTCTAGTCGGGAAGTTACTAACACGTGAGTCACCATTGCCAGGCAATTGTTCTCCAGATAGGGACACAGTTGATGGATCAGCCGAAGCTGAAGGAAGGCGCTCCTCACCACCGCCATCACCTGAGCTTCTAATGACAGCTCAGGGTTGAGGAGCACTCCCAAACTGCGAATCCATGGCTATAATCCTATTTTTGCACTTGACATTAGTAGAGTTTGAGATTACACAAACTGAGAAGATGAGCCACAAATTGAAATATAACAGTAACTTGTTGAAGAAAGAATAGGAAATTCATGAGGAACTGCAGATATTTCTGTAGTGAGGGTGAGCCAGCAGAAAAGTATTAAAGGAGAGGGTGTAGCTCAATGGGAGAGCACAAGCAGAGAGGCCCAATGATGACTAGACAGGCCTGGAATGATCTCTGACCAAAACAGCACCGTGAATCTGGATCTGGCCTGCAGAGCACCTTACTCAGAGGTTTCTAGGGGTTCTCTCACAGTGTGGGGGCTTAGCTTCCAAGCCTCACCTTTTGGGAGGCATCCCATCTCTCATCCAAGACTAAAGATATCCTCAGGGGAGACACACAACCAGCCCATGATATAAGTGAGCAGTGCTGTTAGGACTTCATGAGTAAGTAGGGCAAGCACAATTACTGTGTGAGGAAGAGCAATACAGTCACACAATAAATAAAGCAGAATATTGCCCACGCAGGAGGAGAAGTGAGGGGGAGCTAATCCAGTATTAAAGTTTCCCCTTGTACTATACAGGGTGCACAAGTTCTACCATAGCAACAGGAACGTAGTAATAGGAGTCTTACATCTGTACTCCACCTTTCTTCCTCTTGCAAAAGACCCAGGTTAGCTTACATGATTCTTCTCCTCTCCATTTTATCTTCATAACAACAGGCTTGTGAGGTAGGTGAGGCTGAGAGTAAGTGACTGACCCAAAATGACCCAGTGAGCTTCATGGCCAAGTGGGGACTAGAACCTATGGAATGCGCTCCCCAGAGAGATCTGCCTGGCGCTGTTGTTATTTGTTTTTCAGCGCCAGGCCAAGACCTTTTTATTAAAAAGTTATTTTAATTGTTAATTTATTGATTGTATTTATTGGGCTTTTATGTACCTGCCGAGATGTTTCCGGATTTTTAAGGCTAATTATATAATTGTTTATTTATGTTGTAAGCTGCCCCGAGGCTTTTTGCGAATGGGGCAGCATAGAAATTGTTTATATAAATAAATCAAACAAACAAACAAACAAACCTGAATCTCTCAGATACCTGATCCAACACTCCAAGTACTTAGGCCACACCATGTGGCCCAAGGTTCATTCATGCTGAGGAGAGAAGTCAAGGCCACATATCAGCAGTGGAGGTGGGGGGGACACAGCTCAAAGCAGGTGAGGTTACAGCCTCCCTCACCCTTTCTCACCACATCACACACCCCATTAGACATTCACCACACATGCATCAATTTAGAGGCATGGAAATATCTATACACATGCACTCACACACTCAGACACACATACTGAAAAGTCAGTTTTGCACTTCCCTCATCTTCCTTCCTGAGAAGCTGTCACATTCAGGACTCTTCTGGTGCTCATTGGGAAAATCAGGAGCATGCAGAACTGACTTCCTTGAATGGAGGAGATGAGGGTCTCATGAAGCCCATGGCTGGAGTGCCTCACAATGGCAGTTCTTCAGAAGGCAGTGCCACATGATTCCATAAAGTGCTTCCATGTTGCACCAGCAATCAATTATCAGCATCAAGTAAAATTAAAATTCTCAGTGTCAATTACACCTCTGGGGGTTGCTAATGCAAACATAGAGACGTCTGGAGACAAGATCACAGGTAAAGAGGGCATGGCTTTGGAATCAGAGCATTGCAAAGAGTAACTCCCTTGCAGGACAAACTGGGGAGCCTTTTGGGTAAGGCACACTGACAGGAGGTTCCATTCATTCATTCACTCTCTTTAAAATATTTATATCCTGCCCAGTACCAAGGACCTCAGGATGGCAATACAATAAGCTTTAGCTGCTCTGCAGTGTAGACTTCCATGTTTTCTCTAGAAAGTGTCATTATCCATCTGTTCCACAAGGAGCAGACCCTTTTAAAATTTCTGTGACTTTGGTGTTCTCCTACAAAGAAAGAAAAGACTAAACACCTGTCATAACCTCCTGACCCCTCCACATGGAATTTTAGAGGTATCTCTACAGTGTATAGAGTATGTTTTTGTTTATTTTTTAGAACCTTGAAGATCCAAAGGTGATGTACAGGAGTATGATTAATTAAAATCACACAGAAACAATTGAAATATGAAACAAAATAATTGTAATCAAAGTACTCTTAAATATAACAGAAAAGATACATTATTTTGCATTCATGCCCACAAACATAGAGGGAAGGGAAGTAAATAACTTTTCAATCCTCTTTCAAATTGAATTCAAAGGCCCCTAGGAAAAACCCATACATTCAATGAGTGGGTTCAGATGATACAACAAGCCACTGTGTGTGTGTGTGTTACCATTGTTGATCTGAAAAGTTGTCTGAACTCCATCATAGTATTGCAGCATTGTATGTTTGGTCTTCAGAAACCATGGACAGAAATAATTGTCTGTTCAATGGTTTCTCAGTGACACAATGACTTGGTGTGTCATCTGAACCAAGAAACCAAGGTAAGAACCAGAAAGCTGCATGACAAGAGTGTCTAGCCACAGAATGCCACCGAAAGCTGCCACTTTGCCCAGCTGTCAGAGATGTCCCCACTCTAACCCTGACCCCAATCTGGCACCACCACTCAGGTGATGCTCACCCTTCCCATTTGCATATGTAAGGGACTTCTTTCAGGTGCACACACAGGGACCAATCAGCCAAGTAGTGATGATTTGAAACCCAGCATGGTTGCCTAGCTAGTTCTTGCCCTGCCTGCTCACTTGCATGAATGACTTCTCTAGATATCCAGGGAAGGCAGAGGGGAAAATCAGCTGAGTGGGGCTGCTCCTTTCTGAACAGGGATCAGGTGTACCTGATTCTTCTCTAGTAGTTCCCTCTGGAACAGGAAGTGAGCATGCCTGATCAGCTTCCTTATGCTACTTAGTGTGCTTAAGGCTGGAGTCTTTGCACTATAAAAACTGCTTGATGGGTGCAGTGAACTGGAGTCAGTTCATAGAAACACAGAAACAAAGTGAGTCAGAAGGGTCCTGACTCCAGACTGCTCCACTCATGTGGTTACATGTGACAACCACATGTAATCCCCAACATGTGGTTGTCCAATCTTTCCTTGAACACCCTCAGTGATGGGGCCTCCACTACATCCCGTGGAAGCCCATTCCATATCCTAGGGTTCCTAACAGACAGGAAGTACTTCCTGACATCCAGCCTGAAGCCTGGTTCCTTGAGATTTGCCCCATAGGAATGCGTCCTGCTCTCCACTGCAGGGAAGAACAGGCCATGGCCCTCTTGCACATGACATCCCCTCACATACCTATAAGTCACTAAAAGAGCCCCTCAGAGTCTCCTCTTCCTCAGGCTGAAAAGACCCAGTTCCCTCAGTCTCTCCTCATATGTCATTCCCTCCCAACCTGGCTGCCAAATTGTTGCTGTCAAATAGAAACCTCATTTCTTCCCATGGTGTCTTCTGGGATACTGCCTGGAGGACAGAGGGAAAGATATGGTGAGAGGAAAGAGAGTTACCGCTCTGAGCACAATAATCTGTCAGGTATATCAAGGTAAAACACCACAAACCAGGTAACCACACAGGGTTGTTTGTCATGACATGCCAACCCAGCCAACATCTTACAGTCAAACCCAATAATTCTAAAATTGTGCAGGTTTCTTCCTTAGTCTGTGATGCACATTGTTTTTATAAATATTGTCTCCCATAAAATATAAGGTGGAGGGAAGGCTAATCCTCAAACATAAAAGGCTGCTTTTTCATAAGAAATCTGTATTTATCTGTCTAAAATTTGTCAGGCTCCTACAACTTATAGTTGATTTTCAATGATAGTCAATGAGAGACATGTTGCTTTGGAATTCTGAAGTAAGATTCAGATTTACTCGCAGGACAAGTTGAATAAACTGGACTGTTGGAATCCAAACTGATTCTTATGGTCATTGCATACATCTGCTAGAATCCACATAAATACAGTTTTACATATTTCTCTGTGTGGTGAGCTTTTCCAGACAAATAGATTGTGGTGCAGAACATGATGCTACATGCTTCACATGCAGTGTGGTGCAGTGGGCAGGTTGTTTAATTTCAGTGAAGGAGACTAAGCTCAAATCAGTGATGTTACCTGTTCAGTGAAGCACTTCACTCGGTGGCTTTGCATCCCTCAGCATTGCTTAGGCTAACTTACCTCACAAGGTTGTTGCAAGGGAGAAAAGGGCATCTGAGAAAAAAGGTAGTACATGTCACAATAATTAAATAAGTAATTAAGCACTCTGTTTAGCATCCACTATTTCCAAATATATTTATTTAAATACATATTAGATTTATTTCCCACCTTTTCTCTTGTGTAAAGAATTCAAAGTAGGCTTCATCATTCCCTTCCTCCTGCTCTCAATCTTATCCTCACAACAACTCTGTGAGGTAGGTTGGGTTGAGAGTCTATGACTGGCCCAAAATCGCTCCATGGCTGTGTAAGGTCTACAACTCAGATTGCCTCAGTCTCAGTCCTGTGCTCTAAATCACTATACCACACTGGCTTTATATTTTATATATGGCTTCATTGATACTGGTGTTATGCTGTCCTGCACTCTGTAACCCCGTACATAGTTTGTAGTTAGCATTTAAGTTGCAGAATTATTATTTCACTCATTTCAAACACAGATGGACATAAGCTGCTAAACCTACAGTTTATCTGGACCATCCATCCCTAAAGATGCACAACATATAATTTTCGAACTCTGCATATGCCTGCAATTTCTGAAGTTCCTGGCTACAAAAGTGCAAATTATTTAGCTGCTCAGCACTGTATGTAATAAAACACTCAAAGCATCTGGGGTTTTTTGGATCTGTCTCTTTTGCGCAGTTTAGAAATCAGCATGTTTTCCAGTGGAATTGGAAATCTGTAACTGCTCACAAAACCTTGGTTGGGTTTTTTGTTATACTCCAGTGCCATTGATGGTTTGTGGTTTGATAGAATTGTAATAACAGGGAGTGGGGGACAGACTTGTAAAAGGGACTTATTTGAGAAAAAAGGCAGAAGCTAGATCTATGACAATGGACCCAAGAACCATTGGAATTCTGCACATGGAACACTGTAAAATCCTGGCTTATATAAGGACAATAGGTAACTTTTAGTTTCCATTAGGCATCACATATTTAACTTGTAAACAAGAAAACTGCATCTCCCCCTCTCCCCTCCACTGGTTGAAGCAAGTGTTTGTCTTGAATGATGGTGTACAATATTTACTGCCATATCAACTAGACTTTTCCTTACACTTACTTGTAATTAAAGAGTGTGCTCATGAGGGAGGTCTCAAGCTGCTGCAGCAATTATGTGTTAATAAAATAAGGCATCCTACCTACATGAGAGGACCAACGTCCCTATGCAGTTAGGTCAACTGAGTACTGATCAAGTACACTCTGCACATGGCTGATGCAGAGACAGATATGCATGAATATCCATCTACGCTGTGATATCCATTCAGGCCCCAATGAGCTAGCTGGATGTATCTTTGCATGAAAATGCAGATGTGTGTCTCCATGCATAGGCAACAGTAAGCTAGATCAAGGCCAGCCTGGTTTTACAACTGTTATTTTGAATGGCATGTCACACATTGCCAATACAACAGAGAGCAAACAATTCAGAGTTGGTTCCACATTGATAATATATTTAAAAACCTGTTCATTTATTTGGATATAGTGGCCCATTTTATATTTCTCAAGACATCACCTTATCTTTGTGTCTGGGTTCTCATGGGTGCATGTTTCTCAACCTGCTTGAAGTCACCTCATAAGCTGGACTGTGTATAAATGAGGTATCAGCTAATAACTGTGACAGCATTTTAGCAGCACATCAGAAGTCTGCCAGGATATCTGTGCTGAAATTTGATCAGCAAATGGTAGTGTGAGAAACTGTAAATATGGATGAAAATTCTGTTTAGTGCTGGACATACATAACATGAAGGATCAAAAATGTACTTTTAAATGCACATAAAAATGCAGTGTTAGAACATATTCAGCAGTGAAGGTTTTCAGCATACACACACACACACACACACAAATATATGGGATATGTCAAGCTACTCTTAAGATCCTGCTTACTTTAAACATTTTTTGTGATGTACATTCTAAGAGAAAAAAATGATGGTGTGCTTAAAGTACAAATTGCTTATGTAATATGTCATATATATTTAACTCAAATGTATGGGGAAGCACTTACTGTCTGTAGTAGTGTGAGATTTGTAAGTGTAACATCCTTAATTAGTATCTGTATAAAAATAGCATAGTACCTCTGAAAAGAGTAGAATCATAATGCTTAGTTTACATTTCAACTAATCTGATCTTAATAAGAAAACCTGCCTTAATTAGGAAATCTGCCATGTATATGAAGGCTGGAAGAAGGATTGTACTAGATCAAAGACAAAGGTGTGTTAGTTTGGCAACAAAACATATATAGATGCTAGGCAATGTTTTGCAATAAGTCCTAGATGAACATCATTTTTAAAAACTCCCTTGTACACTTCTTTTGGGAGTGAGAAAGAGGGTTGCTTTGGGTGCATGTTCTCAAGGGCTGCTGGCTGGGATTCAGAGGTATCAGAATCAGAAGAGAACAGGGAGTGGGCCAGGAATGTGGGCCATGCCAAGACACCGAGATAAGAGAAGCAGAGATGTTTATCTCAAGCCAGACCCCCCAGATGGGCAGGCAATCTCTGGGTACAACCAAGGTGAACAGTTGGCAGGAAGGGATTCAGAGCAGAGGTGTATCTCAGGCAGCCCTGCCTCTTGACCTCATGATGCTGCATCAGCAGAGGAGGGTGGCCCAACTAGAAGATAGGTTCAACAAACTATTTTGTGCATGTTCAGAGATTCATTCTGGGTGTTTTCTGCTTTTTGGACAGTAAAAAAAAAAACTTTTTTAAACTGCTTTTTGGTCAGCTTTGTGAGGAAAAAGCTTGGTAGTTTTGGAATATGCAAAGCAGGAACCTTAGCTCTTGACTTCTAATCTCAAGACTTCACTACAATCTTGACTCATGGACTGCCCATGACCTCCATAGTACTTTAGCATTAATACAGGCAGCAGCACCTATGTTGATAGGGTAAAATTGACTTCTGGAGGCAACCCATAACTGGGCCTTCTCCACGAGGACAATTAGCTTACAGAATGCCTTTTCTAGTGGTATTCAGGAGGTAACGACTGCAACATGCCTCAGGCGCTCGTCTCTTCTTCCAGGCCTTCCTGAAATACTTGTGCTGCACATTTTGTGGGTTTATTTTGTCACTGTAAGTAACTGGTTTCAAGGTTTGCATATGTTTTATTTTAATGCATTTTCTATTTATCTGTAACAGAGCCCTAAATATCACTGGGAGTGGAGAGACAGGATTCTTTGGTTTCCAGATCCAGTGTGAGAAACAGAGCTCCACCCTTGGAACTGAGGATGCATGCTCACAGCCATCCCACCCTCACAGCAAATGTAAAAAGAATTCTGCTTCTCCAAGGTCAGAAGTGTGAAGGAATAAAAGGGCCATTCCATGGGGCAAGGAGGAGGCTGGGGCGCTAGGATATGAGGTATCTGTCAGCATTCCAGCTTGTTTCTGGCCCTTTCTGAATCACCCCACCTAGGCAGCAGGGCTGTCTAGCTGACGTGCAGAGCAGGAGGAGCAGACTTGCCCCTGCTGCTTTGTCTCCTCTACAGAGGATGCTCATACGCCTTTAAATGCTACCCACAGTCTGGATAAAAATGATAGATTGCCTGGACAATGCAAAGTAAACACAGTTTTCAGCTATGTAGCAATATTACAAAATGTAAAGTAGGTTTAAGAAACAAACTAAAGTAGGATGTGACACATTGATGAAGTGTGTGAAATTGTTTTGATTTGCAGTCTTAGCTCTCTACTTCTGACCAATAGTGAGTTTTCCAGAAGGCCTATTTCAGAGGAGAGTTAGGGATGCTGGACCTGTACTCCAGCACTTGTCCCCCTCATCTGCAGATTTCATCACCATAGACACCACTTTACTTACAGATTGGTTGCTCTTCGCTTAGCCACTGTGGTCAGCCAGCACACCAGGAGAAGCATGCTGGATCTGGTTCAGGAAGGACTCCACTTACTGACCCCTAGGTGATACAGAAGAGGAGAGATGATATATATCTGAATGTTTGGATATGAAATTAGAAAATTTCTATCTACCTAGTAATGTCTTTAAATTTTTTATTTAGCCTATAACTACTGACTTTGTGCAACCACTCTAGCAAGTTTTAAATGATGCATGAAATGAAGAATTCCTAGCCACCTAAAGAAGAAATAATAGTGGTTTGTTGCAGAGAGAGCTCTGCAGTGTTTTGCTTTCTTGTCTTTTGATAATGTGGGATTCATCTCTGATGATAAGAGATCATCCTCCAAACCTTGGATTAGCATTACAACATTGACATTTATCTTGTTAGTATAACAGCTCCCTTTTTGCTATGTTCTTATGTCAGAAGCAGTCACATAACTTGAGAAGCTTTTTTGAAAGCCTTCCTACCTCATCGTAGGCCAAAATATGTGATTTCATATTGGTTGTTGTGGATGTGGCTTGTACATTGGACCCACCAAGATCCTAAACATTCAGGTCAACTTTGTGACTTTATAGTGGGTAGGGCAGACATCAGTCAAATCTGAATGCCAAAATAGATAAAATTTGTAGCCCAAAGTGTGTGTGAGCTTTATACAACTTAAGTCATTCCCCTTTGAGTGTATGTTCAAACCAACATCAGAAAGAAAGCAGTACCAACTCAGAAGTGGAATCCCACAGAAGATGCAACATTTTTTAGTCCAGGTAGCTGGTTTTTAGTCTAGTGAGATGTGTTAGAGTGGCCATGTGTCCAATTTACATACACAATCCTCTGTTTGAAGGGTTATCCAGACCAAGTCTAGATAAAGATAAAGGATCTAAGAAGGAAGCGCAGGAGATTTAAAGTCAGCAACCTACAGTTAGTGCTTAGGAGATTAAACAGGTACACATGTCACCTGGTTAATATACTGAGATGTATTGTATAGTACATCTTGTACATCTTGTTTATAGGCATTATATACTATAATGTATAGACAATATTATATGCTATAATATTGTATAGTGCATCTATAAACCATAACAATTATCTTAAATTTGCAGCCATAACTATAAATTATCACATGGAAGTTTTATGCTTTGTTTTTGACAAGCACTTCGTCTCTTTTGATAATGCAGCAATCCTACATTAGTAGCCACTAGTAGCCACTGTAAAGATGTTAAATCTCCTAGCACATTCAAATAACAATGGCTCTTCATCAGGGAAAACAGAAATGAGTGACTGAAAACCTTATAATTAAACCAGATCGATAAGTCTCTTAAGGTTCCCAAGCTACACAAACATTACACAAACCTACCAGTGAGTAAAGCCTATGGAATTCAGCAGGTCTTACCTTTGAACAGACAGACAGACGGGGCTGTGTATGCTATTCCTTTTACTAATATGCAACATTTTTCTGCTAACTCGTTAAGAAGGGGGATCCTATGTATGTTTAGAAAATTGCAGAAAATTTTTAAAGTCTAATTTGCTTAAAATTGCATTAATTTGGTACCCTGGCATTCCCTAAGCTTCCAATCAAACAATATTTAAAGACCTTGATGAAGCTTGGCACTCTTCAGTCTTTGTCAGTATATAATAATAGCTTAATTTTGGCTTTTCTATAATTAATATTTACAAGGAACTATGCATGTACACACACAGGTAAATGTGTATCAGAGGAGCCTTACAGCTAGAAGATAGCCACTTTACGTTGGGGCTCCTGACTTCCCCTCCAAAATGCCAGATTGGGGAGACTGAGTGAAGAAGCTCTCAATATTTATGATAGGCATCATAAAGCTTGTCTTGCCTTGAACTTACGATGGGCAGTGCTGCAAACACAAGCTGCATATTTCATTTAAATATATTGCATCCCTTTTTATGTGAAACACGGTAACAATAGAAGCGACTTGAGCAAAGAAGACGCCATAAAACATGTTAACGGCAGCACATGTCCTGTTAATTAAAAGAATTGATACACTAAAGCAATTTTTGCAACATTAATTAAATCCCTATTTGATTTAACCTATGCGGGGCCAATCAAATACTATCCAAACCAACTTATCACCTGCTTGTCAAGGGAAGTAAATTGAACTCTTTATGGGGCATTGAGATAGGTCAGCAGGCACTTTTTTTCCCTTCACCCACTTTTCACAAGCACTAGAAGAAAGAGGGCAACTGTCAATCCAGCAGTGTGGCAATCATTACAGGTTTGCAGTGAAGCAGAAAAACGCTGTAATAAACAGGTCCTGCTGCCTTCTATCACTTCATTCATCCTACACTTGAAGTGCTCAGGCCTTCTGGCCTTGCTGAGCGTTAAATCCCCATCCAGCTGTTTGACCCTATTACGAGAACATGATAGGCACCCCTGTCACAAGAAATGGCTGCAACAGTCTGATGCACCAAATCTATCTTTCCGACAGGTAAGCCTATGGATAATTTATTTTTATGTGGTTTCAAAGTATGTTGACAGCAATCAGATAGTGTCTATACAATTCAAACTTCTTGTTTTTAAGGAAAGGCCATTTCACTACAGAAAAACAACCGTTAATGAGCATGTGGTAAAACTATTACGCTAATGCAGATTGACCATTTCTAAGAGACTGCCTTTTCATATGGTCTCCAGACCATAAAGCTATAATGCCACCTCAGCATATGCACCATTAAAATCAATGTCCAGTATGGCAAATCCATGACATTCCTGCTTGGACAGATCCTCCTTCAATACTAGCCACTTAAAACCACTAAGGGATAACTTCCTTATATACAAAGTAGTGTGCAACATTAATGAATATTGACATTTCACATTCATTTGATAAATACATTTTCTTTCTTTCTTTCTTTCTTTCTTTCTTTCTTTCTTTCTTTCTTTCTTTCTTTCTCTGCATAGCAGTATTACACTGTAAGTGCCTCCTTCCTATGCTTTGGGGGTTTATGAAATGCTTAAGTCTATGGTGGAATCTTCTCCTGAGCTTAAATTAATACAATAAAAACATTAATTACTCATAGGTTATCCCATGCAACATTTAAACTTTTGATGCCTCAGTGAAAGAGCCACAATTTCAAATTTATACTTTGCTCCACAATAGATTAAACAGAGCTTTTTCAACACAAATGCAGTGGTATGTCTGGAAACCAAATGACTTCCAAGTCACCCTCTTGATTGCTGTTTGACCGTACCTTTACAATGCATGCCATTTAAGCCTACAGAATCCAATCAATGTGTCAGTTAAATTGCTACTCATCTGTCGAGATTAAGCGTTCGACTATTACCTCAGATTTAGTAGAAGTCTTAGATACTGGCACATTTCACTGGAGCCATTAGTAACACCTGGAATCATTCACATTAGTTTAAGATCTGGCACCATAAATTTCCAGCCATTAATGATTATTCTGACTCCTCAGGATAAATGGCTTAACGTTTTTGATAATGAAAATATACATTCTGCAGTAGTTCTTTCTTAAACCCACATTACCTTTGTAATGTACTTCATGGCTGATAGTAACAGACTGTATCATAACTCTTTCAGAGATTTTTAGGGTGCCATAAAGTATTTAAGGTATGTTGTGCTATGCATTTCCTCAAATTTGATGAGGTATTTATTTTGCAGTTTATATTTGAATATTGAATGAATTCTGTTAATGGAATGCTCTTATAATTGGGACTTAACAATATCAAAATGATGCCCTTAAAAAAAAAAACTTTGGCTACTGCTATAATTGGTTATGTGAAGTACATATTTTCATTCCCACAACATCTTCTGCAACAAACTTCTTTGGATATTATCAAAATAAAAGGAGAAAAAATATCATAGTGAAAGCAGTGTATGTCAGATTAGTTATAGCTGAGAGAGATTATTTAAATATCTCAAATAAATCTTTTCATTCCCAGCACATTCATCTCTTTTAAGTGCTCATTAAGGTGGGGTGTGACAGTTCTGGAAAATGAAACACTAATTCTTTTTCTCTGAAGCTTGAGTCGAACATTCCCAAGGGCAGCTATAGTTTAGGTGTATTACAGGATGAGGGCAGCCTGATATTCCTCTTCTGCATCTCATTCCAAAAAAGGGATGCCATTTTTTTCTGATGCCACTAGTCTTTTTGCTCATATTCCTATGATCTATTAGAGTGGTGGAAAACAGATGTCAGTTTGTGGTGCTTGATAAACGTTCGATGGAACTTGGCTGTGAGCACCCTAACTCATCTCAGGTCAGTGTAATTTGCAATCAGTCTTGTCTTCACTTGATTTAGACCAAGACTTCCAAAGACAGATACCTACCAAAGGACAGATCTTTTGAGACATTTTTTCAAGCACTGATAATGCAATGTTATCTAAGCAAGGATTTGGTATCAGAGCACTGCAAAATTGTATTAAGTATGTACAGTTAGAGTTTGCTGTGAAGGTATTCATATTTTGAGTAGTTTTCATTATTTCTTTAAACAGTAAAGGCTAGTAAACAACGCTAATTGATCCTTCAATGAAATATGAAATGCTTGAGGTAGTGAGTTTCAGTCTGAGTAACATACTCCTTTCTTCCTCCTCCCCTTTCTTCTTCTTCCTGTTATTTGTTGTTGTTGTTAGTTGCAAAGTCGTGCATGACCCATGGACAACATTCCTCCAGGCCTTCCTGTCCTCCATCATCCCCCAGAATCCACTTAAACTCATCATCATTATTATTAGTAATTTATTTCTGTACTTCCCCATACCCAAAGCTTTTTGGGTGGTTTAAAACAATCCTTAGTTTTGGTTAATAATATTATTTTATGTTTTAATTTTAACAGTCTGATAAATGTTTCCACTTCTAAAATCTTATTCTTCTTATCAGTTATGTCAAAAAAACATGATTCAGTGATGAGTGTACATAGAGCTTTGCATTGGCTCAATTAGAAGTCTATGAAGGAAAGATTCTATGTGCACAACCTGGCCAGATGGATTATCAAGTAATTAAGCAACTCCTCCATAAACAAT
This sequence comes from Varanus salvator macromaculatus, assembly GCA_023646645.1. NCBI lineage: Eukaryota > Metazoa > Chordata > Lepidosauria > Squamata > Varanidae > Varanus > Varanus salvator. Next base: position 36,384,432 of record JAIXND010000756.1, on the reverse strand, counting down.
TCTACAATACAATCCATTAACTTTCTACATTTTGTGGGGTTCAGTGGAAGAGAGATAGAAAGGGATTGAGATTCTGCACAGGGATCATGGATATATTCTACATAAAATTAAAAAGCAATAGATTTAAAAACACTTGTAATTACCTTTTAGTGTTTCACAATAATTAGAAACTCCACTTGTATACTCACTTTACATTTGAATGGACATTATGGGATTAGACTGCTTGAGGTTCTTTAAGAATAGCCACATTTTGTCCAAAATACAATGGGGCAGGCAGTGGGCAGGCAGAATCTCAACCTTCAAGGGTGTGCCTTTTTACTAAAAGATTGGAAATGAAGGAAAGTAACATCACCATAGAGTGACTTTCCATAGAATAATATTCTAAAACCTGGCTGTATTCTCATCTACATGAGCATGCGCTGCCACCAAAATTGTACTAGTCTGTCTGTATGTAAGTGAAACAGCTAGAAACTGTTTTCTAGTTATTTGACTTTCCATTCTTATGTTGTTGCTCAATTATTCCCCCAATTCTATAATTTGCTTGGGTATAGTACATGTTAAAAGATAATTTCAACCTGAACTTGATTAGAACCTGATTATCTTTATATTAAAGTTAGTTTCTGCTATAATATAAATATCCTTAATCGCACAATTATTGGTAATTAAAAAAATGCTCTCCCTTGGCCTTCTGACTGGAACAAAGGAATATTATTTGAACTGGACTAGCTAGATGCATGTGTGAAAAGTAAAAAGGGAGAATGCACAGCATTGGATGTATGTATGCAATGTATGTATGGACATTTATGTATGTATGGACATTTATGTATGTATGTATTTAAAGCTTTTGTATACCATACATTTAGCGAAAGAGCTCCCAGAACAGGGTACAACAAGGATAAAAACCTTATGAAAACATAGTATGATATAAATAATTTTGAGGTCAATAAGACATCAATAACATCCATTAAAATACAAGCATTATAAACAGCAAATAACAAACAAACCAATAAATAATACATCACACCAAAACTAACAGCTAATCCGCAGTATATGAATGACAATGTGAAAAAAACAGTATAACATTGAGTAGTCATATTTAATAAATATAATATCAGAAAAATTAGAAGGTTCTGACCTGGTGCCAAAATGTATAAAGGGTTGGCAGCAGGTGCACCTCCTTGAGAACCTGGTTCCACAATTGGGGTGACACGACTGAGAAGGTGCCTCCCCTCATGGCCTCCTTCCTTACTTCTTTTAAAGGTGGCTCCTGGAGAAGAACCTCCCTGGACGACCTTAGAGAAGAGACATTCCTTTAGATATCCAGGTCATAAGCCATTTAGGGCTTTATATAGAAACAGAAACATAGAAACATAGAAACAGAGCGAGTCAGAAGGGGCCTCCTGGGCCATCTAGTCTGACCTCCGGCACCAGCCGGCTCCGCTCATGACATGCCCACCATGTGCATGTCCAGCCTATCTTTGAACACCCTCACCGATGGGGCCTCAACGACCTCCCGTGGAAGCCCATTCCACGCCCTCGGGGTCCTAACTGTCAGGAAGTGCTTCCTGGCATCCAAATTGAACCTTGGCTCCCTGAGCTTTGCTCCATTGGAGCGCGTCCTGCTTTCCTCTGCAGGGGAGAACAGGCCTCTCCCCATCTCCATGTGACACCCCCTCACATACCTGTATGTTGCCAACATATCCCCTCTGAGTCTCCTCTTCTCCAGGCTGAAGAGACCCAGTTCCCTCAGTCTCGCCTCATACCCCATCCCCTGCAAACCAGCCACCATCCTTGTGGCCCTACGCTGCACTGACTCCAACCTGGCTATATCCTTTCTGTAATGAGGGGCCCAAAACTGAACACAATACTCCAGTTGCGGGCGCACCAGAGTCATGTAGAGTGGTAGTAATACCTCTCTTGATCTAGAAGCCACACTTCTGGCTATGCAACCAAGGGTGGCATTCGCCCTCTTGACCACCGCATCACACTGCTGACTCATGTTTAGCCTGCGGTCAACCAGTACCCCGAGGTCCCTTTCACAAGTGCTGCTCTCCAGCCACTTGTCCCCTAACCTGTACTTATGACAGCTATTCCTATGCCCCAAGTGCAAGACCTTGCACTTCTCCACATTGAACGCCATCCTGTTGTCTCCTGCCCACTTCCATAGTCTGTCCAGATCCTTTTGGATCTGGTGTATTTGCTCCTCAGTTGTGGCCACTGCTCCAGTTTTAGTGTCGTCTGCGAATTTGATCAGCAGACTGTTCACCCCTTCTTCCATGTCGTTAATGAAAAGATTAAACAGGATCGGCCCCAGGACAGAGCCCTGGGGGAACCCGCTTGTCACTGGCTGCCATCCTGACGATTCCCCGCTAATGGTTACCTTCTGCTTTCGGTCAGTCAGCCATGCCCTAATCCACCGGACAGTGCTTTGGTGTATCCCAAAACTCCTCAGTTTCTCCACCAGGATATCATGGGGCACTTTGTCAAAGGCCTTGCTGAAATCCAGGTATACCACATCCACTGCATCCCCTCCATCTAGCCATCTTGAAACCTTGTCATAGAATTCCACAAGGTTTGTCTGGCAGGACCTGTTTCTGCAGAAGCCGTGTTGTGTGGCTGTCAGCCTCCCTTCCCTATCTAGCATCACTAGATCTCTCTCTATTATGAGCCTTTCCATTGTTTTTCCTACAATGGACGTAAGGCTAACCGGTCTATAATTCCCCATGTCCTTCCTACTACTCTTTTTGAAAATTGGGACCACCGATGCCACCCTCCAGTCCTCTGGAACTTCACCCGTTCTCCACGAGGCCTCAAAAATGGAGGCCAGCGGGCGTGAGAGAACCCCTGCCAACTCTCTAAGTACTCTCGGGTGTAACCCGTCAGGGCCTGGCGCCTTTGTAATGTCCAATGCCCTGAGGAGCCCCTCGACTTCAAGGGGGGTGACTCTAATCTCTGCCCCTAAGTCCCCAGCCTCATCCAATCTCCTATACGGATATCCCCCGTCCTGCTTTGGGGAGAACACAGAGGCAAAATAGTCATTTAGCATCTGTGCCTGTTCCCTCATGTCAGTCACTGGATCTCCTTCCTCCTTATTTAGTGGTCCCACCACTTGTCTCCCCTTCCTTTTCCTATTTACATGCTTGAAGAAGCCCTTTTTGTTGCTCTTGATATTCTTGGCAAGTCTCAGCTCATAATCAGCCTTAGCCTTGCGAAGAATCCTTCTGCAACGGGCCTCCTCCTCCCGGTATACCCTTTTGTCTATTTCCCCCAGTACCCATTTCCTATGGAGGTTCCTCTTTCGTCTAATCCCCCTAACCACCACCTTTCGCATCCATGGCGGCACTCTCCTCCGCCTCCCCACCTTACTGACTAGAGGTATTGTCAGGGCTTGCGCCTGCAAAACCTCCCTTTTGAGTGCCATCCACCCCTCCTCAACTTGCTTACCTTCCAGTAACCTATCCCAGGAGACTTTCCCCAGCCTGGCCTTCAGTTGGCCAAAGTTGGCCCTCTTGAAGTCCCAGCTTCTAGTGCTCGCCCTGCTGCACGGCCCCAGTCCTCTGATCTCAAAGGATGGAGTGATCACTCGCATCCAGAGCTCCCCTAATCTGTACTTCATCTATCAGCTCCTCCCTATTGGTCAAGACCAAGTCCAGGATGTTTCCCCCCCTTGTCGCCTCTCGGACCCTCTGTGTGAAAAACCCACCCTCTAGAGCTTCTAGGAAGCGACGTGACCTGGCTGTGACCGCCGAGTGAGTCTCCCAAGTAATATCCGGGAGATTGAAATCTCCCATAATTACTGTGTCTCTCCCCCGAGATATCCTTAGAATCTGGCCTGTCAGGACATCATCCAAGGTCTCAAGTTGACCTGGAGGGCGATAACATACCCCCACTGTCAGGTCTCTTTCTCTGTCAAAACCCCTAAGTTTCACCCAGACTGCCTCTACCGAATCCCCATCTGTGCTGCACTCTATCTCACTGCATCCTATCCCTTCCCTGACATATAAAGCCACACCCCCACCTCTCTTTCCCTTCCTGTCCTTTCTAAAAAGGTGATACCCTTCTATGTTCACATTCCAGACTTGCCTTTCATCCCACCAAGTTTCTGTGATTCCCACCAGATCGTATCCTCCTATTCCCAGGAGAGCTTCAAGCTCTTCCTGCTTATTACCCATGCTCCTAGCATTGGTGTACATGCACCTCAACTTCTTCCCACTGCTTCCTTTCCTTGGAGTGCCCAGCATCCTCCTTCCTCCCATCCTCCCTGGTACCTGGCCCCTCTCTGTAGTCAACATAAGCACCTTAAAGGAGGCCTGGAATTCAACTAGTAACCAGGGAATATGATAGAGAACAGGGCTTATATGTTCATATCTGCCTGTCCTTGTTTGCAGACGAGTTGCCCAATTTTGTACCAGTCAAAGTTTCTAGACCCTTTTCAAGGACAGCACCATGTACAGCACATTACAGTAGTCCAAACACAAGGTTAGCAGCATGTGGATTGATTATGTATTTATTTAAAGTTTTTATATACCATTCTATAACAAACATTCTGTTGCTAGGTTCTGCCTGTCCAGGTGGGGTTGCAGTTGGCATACCAACCACAGTTGATAGAAGGTGCTCCTGGTCATAGATGCCACCTGGAACTCCAAGGAGAATTCTGGTTCCAGGAGCAACCCCAAGCTCTGCCCTGGATCCTTTGGTGCAACCCCAAGACAGGGTGGATATCCTTCTTCAGGAATGAGGCTCCACATACTAATAGCTCCCCATCTTGTCTGGATTAAGTTTCAGTTTATTAGTCCTCATCCAGTCTGTCACCCTGCTCAGACATTGGTTCAGAGTCGTCGCTGCCACACCTGGATTAGGTGTGAACAAACATTAGTGATGACACTCAGCTGAAACCTCTGGATGACCTCTCCCATCACAGAGGTTGTTGGGAATAATAACCTTGCATGTGTATGCACTAAAGACAAATTGTACTGACACAGATTTTTAAAAAATAGTTACTCAAGAACATCTGATCCACTGGTGTAGATGGTTTCAAAGGGAGGGGGAAACAATTGTTTTCTCCACTGTATCAATAGTCTATGAAAAGCTACTAGTCATTATGGCTATATGGAACCTCCAGGTTCAGAGCTAATGGGGTGAGTTAAAAATCTAATAAAACAAAGCCGGTGCCTTAACAGAGCAAAAGATGAAGCCTTTAAGCCTTGTTTCAGGTATTGGGAGGTACATAAATGTAATAAATAAAGCTTGGCTTTCCCAGCCAGCCCGGCTGGCTGCTGTTTTGTGCTCCAGCAGGGCCCTTCTTTAGTTCTTATCTTGATTTATTGATGTCTAAGACTTCTATACTGCCCAAATTTGTCTGGTTAGTTCTCTGTATTAATGGAGAGAACTAATCCAGAGTTTATCTTAGTTAGAATGGACACATGGAAATGAGTGGGGGTTAAGGTAAACACAACTAACTTAAGCCCCATTGATTCTGATGCATCTTCTCTAAGTATGACTATATTGGTTCTAGCTCTGGGAAAATGTGTGTCAAGATCTCAGTGCCTTTGCTGAACATGTCTATTGAACCTTTGGGTAAGTGTTTTCACTAGTTGTGAGGCTCCATCTCCAATTTGGGGAATTGCTAGAAGGGAAGATTTGATGTAGTGCACTTAGCTAGCAAAGCTACAACCTAAAATACTGCTACTAGAAAATAATATTATTAGAAAGTTCTGCCATAATCACTGGTACTTGAATTTCAGTAAACCTATGTAGCATTGTGCTTTTCAAGATCTAATTATTGTCACAAGAATTTTCTGTGCAGTGTTTAGTGTGATATCAGCAGGAAGGAAGTGACACTAGTCCACACAACAAATTGGAGTACATACTGCACTAGCACAGGGGTGGAGGCATCAAAATAAGCAAAGAAATTCTATTGTAGGAATTGGAAAGTAATCCAAATCCTTCTTGGCAAATCTGCTTATTTAATATGTTCATTTAAATTCATTTCACAGTCAAGGAAAATGAGATTTAAAAACATGTTTATTAATGCAAGTTATTGGGGAGGTGTGGGTGGAATAAATCCATTGACTTTTCATCTCGAAGTATGTGAACCTGAGCAGTACTCACTTGTCAAATGTAATAGCAAGTATGAAATAAATGTACCCTTCTCAGGCATAAAAGGGTTAGAGCATTTGTCTTCCTATTTGTTTGGATCTGTATTTCAGAAAAAAATGTGCTGAACTCTTCCAGCCATGAACTGATCTATCCACACTTTAAAAAGAAGTTTTGTTTCTTTCCAACCAGTCAAAACTACATTTTCATGCACAGATGGCATCATGGTACTATTCCGATCATGAATTTCCATATTTGTGCATGGATGTTGATGCTTCATATGTCACTTGACTTCTACAAAATTCCACACAATGGATTTCACAGTCCGTTTCTGAAGAAGTAATTCATTAAGGGTTGCTGTTTTCCTTCAAGTTTGATTTCATTGGATATTTTCCACTACCTGTATTTTTCCACTTATTCCTGTGGAGTCCAGCAGGTGATAGCTCTCCAAATGATTGCTATCATTTGCTGGCATGTAGTAATAAGTAATTATTTATATCACAGAGAGCTCAGTGAAGCACAGATATAAGAGAAAAAGGCACTTAAAACACCAAATTTACAGCACTGAGGAAAAGACAACAGTACAACAATTTTGAGGCAACTGTGTCCACAGGAGGGGTGCAAAAAACATCAGCATATGCACAGAGATACCTTTTGTGAATATTGATTCAGATAACATTCTGTCCAGAAAAACTAAACTGTCCAGAAAAACTAGTGGTGACCTCTCTGAAAGCATGGTCCCTTTACTTCGGGCAGTATGTTGTGGTACCTGTGCACCTACAGGACCCACCACTAGTGAGACGGGAAGGCAGCACTTTCTAAAGCCATCATAAGCAAACCTAAATGACCATTTCTGGATGGGAAGAGGTCAGCCGAACTAGCAGGAGGCTCTGCTGAGCTGTCCCATTCCCAACATGCATTCTCGCTCATTTCTAGGGTTACTCTTGGAAGCAGACAGGAGCCACTGGCACAATACAAACAGAGACGATTGGATACTGCCCTTAATTTCCAGGCATCTCTTTCATGTTAAGAAGCAATGGATGAGGGGAGTTAGGATATAACTAGTTATTTAGGATATAACTTGGGTAAAATGCAGCCTAGGTTTTACTTTGTACTTTTTCATCCCAGAGGCTCATTTTGCACAATCCTTTGGAAAATACATATAAATAACCACTTTTCAAACTCATTTTAATTTGGAAAGTGCATGTATAGTCCATGATCCAGTGCATGATTACTCAGAGGTAAGTCCCACTACTCGCTCACTAATAAATGAGTTTAGGATTGCACTCATATCAGGTTATACATAAATTCAAATTGCTTTTTAGTGTCCGGTATAGAGTAATCCAAGCATGAAGGTCTCCCTGCGCTTTAAGATGGCCAGGAAGGATTTTGAAATCATTAAGGGAGCATTGAAAGTGCTGCTAATATGAATTGTTATTCATTATTCATTGCAGATAGTCAAGCAAGTGTAGTATTGTCAAGCAGTGTAATTTACTTGTTACAGCAGAGGTGAGCCATTTTAGGATGTCTGAAGTTCATTCCCTTCCTGTCCCACCATCCCATTTTAAGTCTTCTGGATGACTTAAAAGCTGGGAACAAGTATGTGAAGCACTGGGGGTGAGACCAAGGGTGGAGGAGGCATAGCTTCTGGTCAACCCCAGAGGACCACACTGGTATCCCACATGGGTCAAATTTGTCCCATCAGCCAGAGATTCACCTTGAGCAAATACTCCAGGGAGTTTACAAATAAGACAAGAAGGCTTCTACCTTAGCAGTGGCTTATTCCCCATCAATTAACTAGGCACATTTGCCTCTGAGTATGTAAGCTTCATTTAGCTCTCACAGTGAATAGCTGCCCATACACATACTATCCATGAACTCCTCATTTGAAGCCATCTAAATCAAGGTTTATTAGCATATTTATCATATCTTACCACAGAAAATTTCGTAAGTTAATAACATGCCTTTCAATTACTTTGATCCATAATCCATGTTTTTAAATTTTTATTTTCTGTAAATAAATATTCTTAAGTAGGAATAGAATAGAGAATTGGACTGTCCTGTTCTGTCCAATCAATACAGTTTTATCTTGGCATCTATTATATAGATAAACTTCATATTATACCATTCTTTAATATACCTGATGCATATGTTCTTTTAAATTCTCTTCCTGCCTCCTGGAAGTTAGCACATGATTAATGTAAATGGATTACATTACCTAATCTAAAGAAAAGATTGAAGTCATGACCATGGGGTGAATTTGGGATGGTTAGGTAAACTCAAAACCAGAGTAGTGAACCATGAAAAATGACAAGTAGTGCTCAGCCAAAATTTCTCAGGAGATATTTTTCTCAGGATGTTCTTTTCCTATTTTCTTGAAGACAATAGGCCACTCTGAAGAATTTTCTTCAATTTATCTTGACCTTTTTGTGCATGTATGTGGTAGCTGCCTTCTCTCTCCTCCCACAGTCCCTAGAACAATGCAATCTATGGGAAACTGTAGAGGATGCAAACTGGGAACCAGGCTGCCAACATACTTGCTGTTGTCACACGCACATTTAGGGAAAAAAGACAGAAGCTGTACTACAAGCCCTCTACTATGCAACAATATTGGGAAGTGAAGCTGGAGCAAAAAATCCCATCTACAAGTATTAACTGATGGGATCTGAACTAAGAAAGAGATCTTGGAATATTGTGGTAGACAGTCCAATGAACATGTTGATCCAGTTCTCAGTTGCTGTGAAAAAGGCCTGTTCTATGTTGGGCATATTTAGGAAAGAAACTGAAAATAAAATTGCCAATGTCATACTACCCTTAAACAAACCTCAGGTGTGACTGCACTTAGAATACTGTATACAGTTCTGGTGGCTGCAGCTAACAAGAGATATTGTAAAGTTGGAAAAAGTGCAGAAAACTAAAATGATCAGTGGGCTGGAACAATCCCCTATGAGGAAAGTTTACAACACCCAGAATTGTTAAACTTAGGAGAAAAGACATCATAGAGTTAGATAAATTGTGTGTCTTATGATAAAGTGGATAGAAAGACATTTTTCATTTCTGTCTTAATACTAGAAAACTAGGTCAACCCATGAACTTGATTGAAGATTCAAGACAGATAAAAGGAAGTACTTCTTCACATAGTGCAGTTATACTGTGGAATCCACTTCCCCAAAATGTACTGATAGACAGCAATTTAGATGTCTTTAGAAAGGGATTGGGCAAATTCATGGAGGAGAAGTTTTGCTTCTAGTCTTTATGTCTATATGCTGCTTCTAGGAGCAAAGACCGTATAGCTATGTATATCAGTCAGTGGGACTACTTGGCCATTTCAGAATACCGGTCTGATCCAGAATAGCTCTTAAGTTCCTATGAGTTTCTTCTTCCACTAGAAATACCATGACATTATCTCCCTAATTATCTCCCTAATAATGCCCACAAATATGGTAGAGAATTTTCAGAGGCCATCTGCAAACAGCTCAATTTATTTTTGCTCTCATCCTAATAAATCCTTGTGTGGAGTGTGCTTTATTCACTACTGCTACTCCCTGGGTTGAGATTTCACTACACTATCACACCGCAGCCCCAAGATCCATCAAATTTGCCCCTAGAAAGATTAAAAAGGAGTAGTGATGGAGGAAGACTATATTTTCATATGTTGCTGTCCTATCAAGACTTCATATCAGGAAAATCCAATGAGATGTGTTTTATATCACATCATGTCATATCATATCGTATTGTATCGTATTATATTATGTCTGATATCCTCACCTGTTACCATTGGAGAGTTGCCAGAGCCCCATCAGTGGTGATGCCAAATGACTAATTCTACAAACTGCCATTTTTATTTTCTGCATTATCCCTGATGTGGCTTTGCCATGGGGCATTGTATAAAATTAAAATGGCAGTTCCCAGCTGCCTGCTACTGCTGCCACCACCTCATCTAGCAATTAACAAAAAAAGCTTTTGTGCTGTGAAGGAACTTGTCTAAAATAAGTATTTCTGAATGTGCTTACTATTTTAAAAAATTGCCGTAATATAGACACATTCATGTTGTAATTAATAATTCTTGGCAGTAAGGAGATAGAACTTGAATCGTTAGTTCACTTTGGGAGCAAAATGAACAGAGGTAGGGGTGTTGCACTTTCACAGTCCATTGCAGGAAAATAATTTTGTTCTTTCCTTTTGGCAATGAACATGTAAGAATTTAAGACAAAATTGGATTGCCTGGTCCAGCCCATCACTCATGAAGAGAATACTGCAAAGTGACAGAAGAATTGACACTCCTGGAAATGTCATCAGTACATAGTGCTGAGAGTAATTTCACTCCAAAAAGCTTTGCTCGACAAGCTCAGGGATAGTGCTATTGCTTGAATTTCAAGGGCACCCACAGGCTTTTAAACACCTGTTCAGAAAACTTGATTCAGTGTAATTAAATATTTAGATGTTATCCTGTTTGCTGAAAAATGGGCAATTCAGAATTAATTTGGTTTGCTTTTAATTAATGATATTATTAAAATGTTAGAATAATTATCTTAGAGTAGTGCATTTGTGAGGTGGTCAGGAAAAAACATTCTCAGGTGATAGACTTTTTAGAGAAGGTGCTAATACTGCATAATTAAGACTGGGCACCAGGGATATGCAAACCAAATAATACATTTCCCGAATAACCCTTAGAGTGGCTGTAATAAGGTAGAAACATATTTCAGAGAATTACTCCAGAAACATGTCCCTGAATATTTAGGCAAATACAGACCAAGGAAGACTAGAGAAAGGTGTTGGGAAGTATCCCCAAATCCTACAAAAGCTTTTGTGCTACTCATCATCTTGATGTATGCTCTGATTTAAGATACTAAGTACAGATTATGCTGCAGTGCTGCTTATTGAGAGCTAATGCATGTTCGGCAAAATCACAAGCTAGAGGTCTTCCTGGACTGCTCTATTTCAAAAATGTGTGTGCATGGGAGAGGGGGGTATATTTCTACAAGGTTCCCATGTAGAAAAAGACATAGATAAGTTATATCATTAAATGAGAAACGGTGAAAAGAATTTTAGCTTATTTCTCTTTCTGGACTGCTAGTTTTCCCTAGGGGTTTTTATGGGCAGCAAGTATAATATTAAATGCTGTATCTCCAAAATGGCATGGTGTAGAAAGAAGTCTTAGTTTGCTCAAGGTTACCCTATTACCCTATATAACATTCCTAAAACATTAAACTATGTCATAAGCTATCCATGAGCATCTTGGCTACACTAAAGAAAGTGAGGAACAAATAATAGAATTATCTTTTTCTCACTTTTTACAACATTCTTTAACTTGACATCAGAAAAAAATGGTAGTACCCTTCCTCCAAATATACCATGCAGTGAATAACTTTGGGCTCATGACTATCTTCCCCTCTTTCCCATGATTGCTGTGCAGATAAAATTGCCTAGTTTAATCCAACTAGATGCCCTTCAGAAGTTTTGGAGTTCACCTTCAGCGGCCCCAGCCCCCATGGCCAGTGGCCAGCATCAGAAGTCTAAAACATCTGAAGCAAGAAGGTTTGTTCATGAAAGGTTGAGGGTCTGAAAAGGAAGTGATAGGAGAGCCTAGTTGTAAAGAATACTTGTGCTACATGCAGTAGGCATTGACTTGTAAAATGGTGAAATTCCACTCACTGAGTATCAGTCACTGAGCCCATGCTGGGAAAAGTCCATGCATGGGGATTTAGGGTTTTTTTTACAATTTTGAGAGGAAAAAAGGTTATGACTTAGAGATTAGCTGTGTATGTAGGACTGAGGCCTACCTTTGAAACACTGAAGAACATGCTATTTATTACATTTCTATCCTATTTTTCCTCCAAGGAAGGTAACGCAGCATACATGCTTCTTTCCCCTTTTATCTTCTCAACAACTCAGTGAGGGAGGTTAGGATGATAAATAATAATTAGTAGTAGTAGTATATTACATTTATATCCCACTTTTTCCTCTTCAGGGAACCAAGGCGGCTTCCTTAGTTCTCCATTTCATTTTCATCCACACAACAACAACACAACGAGGTAGGCTGGCTGCGAATGATAGACAGATAGATAGATAAACTTTATTGCAGTCAAAGACCAGCTCCATTCAATAAATACATAGATTTTAAAAAGTAAATACATAAAACATTATCTACATTAAAATCTCACTCAGGTTAATATATACTTTAACACAATATCAGTTATCTTAAATTGGTGACAATCCCAGACTTTGTCCGTGTCCAACTATGTAGAGCCACAATCCCCCAGGATCTGTCTTTGGATACCCATTGTGGCTGCGAAGAATTTAGCGACACTATATGTTATTGTTGGGTTAGTGTCAGACAGCAATATATAAATATATTTTTGTTCCATACAGCCCGGGAAGCCATTCATCAGTGAGGAAATGAGTGCATGGCAGAAAACCTCATATATAGATTCTTACTAGCACCACCATGCTAGAAACGAAAATAAGGAATTTTCTAAAATATTCGCTATTTAACTACATAGGCACACATTTGTGCACTTTCCCACATGAATCAGTAACTTTATAGCTGCATCTGTGTCATTAGCCATGCATCTGAATGCATGCATGCACAATCTGAGCTATCATAAGAACATGAACACAATGCTGTTAAATTTCATGTGCTACTGTCATCTCACTGTCCAGCAAATGAATACCATAAAAATGAAGCTCAAGTCAACCAATCAACTTTCTGAATGCAGAGTGGAGTATAGTGTCATAGACAGTTAAATTATTATGAGTAATTTTTTTTAGTCATATCACAAATTTAACTATATGTAACATCTCACACATTACCATTACAAGGCCATAATGATGCTCTTGATAATGTAAGTGTGTTGCACATATCAGTGCATATCTATGCTGGCACACAGGAGATGGGGTTTTATTTCTGAAGAGTTATCAGCATAATATTTAGCTAGCACTAATTACCACTGCCATTAAGAAGTACTTGACTCTCTGATGATCATTTATAGACATTTTACAGTCACTGCTAACATATAACTCTGTCTAGTTTGCAAGGGGTTTTTCTGGGTGCTTTTCCAAGACCAGACAGCATTGGTGACTGATATTTTGCTAAGTGTATATAGATGTAGGTTTAACTTCCCAAGGTGGACTGCTTGGCTTTGAAACTAGCCTATCTTTACCATACAATGTAATTCAAGGTTGACAACCTGGTAACCTCCAGTTGATTGGGACTACAACTACCATCAACTCCAACTAGTAGAGCCACTCATCAGAGAGTATCAGATTCTCAGTCCAAAATAATTGGGCAGTATCTGGTTACCTGCCCTGGCTCTTAATGAAAGGATGGAATGAATGGGCTTCAGCGCATTTTAAAGTGTAGGTTTTAACTTCAAATAAGTCTGAGATAGGACTTTAGAGCAGCAATGGCCATCTAATATATCCTGAGCAATACTCCCTTCCCCAGGCAGTGGTCAATGTATGTATGTATTTATTTATTTGGGTATTTTTATGCCTTCCAATTACATTGCAGGTCTCTGGATGGCTTAATGTACCAGGAGTGTGGTTTTTTTCATATAATCCTTCATGCAATTCCCTATTTGCCCTCCCGCCCCTTGAGATCGGCAGCAGAAGCCCTCCTCTGGGAACCCTCTGTGAAAGATATTAGGAGACAGAGTACCCGGAGCAGGGCCTTCTCTGTGGTGGTGCTCTGTCTATGGAATGTGCTCCCCAAAGAGGTCTGCCTGGTGCCATCTTTATATGTTTTTTGGCACCAGGTTAAGACCTTTTTATTTAATCAATATTTTAATAAGTTTTAATATTGACTATTATCATCATATTTTAATTGCAGCCAGAGTGGGTCATTAATTAATTTATGTTGGATATTTGTATTTTATTTGTGTAAGCCATCCTGAGGCTCTTTCAAAGGACGACATTGTTGTTGTTGTTAGTCACGAAGTCGTATCCGACCTATCACGACCCCATGGACAACATTCCTCCAAGCCTTCCTCTCCTCCACCATCCCCCAGAGTCCACTTAAGCTCTTACCAACTGCTTCAGTGACTCCATCCAGCCACTTCATCCTCTTCTTTTGCCATCTATTGTTCCCAGCATTAGGCTCTTCTCCAGGGAGTCCTTCGTTCTCATTAGCTGGCCAAAATTTGAGTTTCATCTTCAGTATCTGGACTTCTAAAGAGCGGTCAGGGTTGATCTCCTCTAGGACTGATTGGTTTGATCGCCTTGCGGTCCAAGGGACTCGCAGGAGTCTCCTCCAGCACCACAACTCAAAGGCCTCAGTTCTTCGGCACTCAGCCTTCTTTATGGTCCAACTTGCACAGCCATACATTGCCACTGGGAAAAACATAGCCTTGACTATACACACTTTCGTTGGCAGGGTGATGACTTTGCTTTTTAGTATGCTGTCCAGATTTGCCATAGCTTTCCTCTCCAGGAGCAAGCGTCTCTTAATTTCTTGGCTGCAGTCCCCGTCTGCGGTGATCTTGGAGCCCAGGAAAATAAAATCTGTCACTACCTCCATTTCTTACCCATCTATTTGCCAGGAAGTGAGAGGACTGGATGCCATGATCTTAGTTTTCTTAATGCTGAGTTTCAAGCCAACTTTTGCACTCTCTTCCTTCACCCACATCAAGAGGCTTTTTAGTTCCTCTTCACTTTCTGCCATTAGAGTGGTATCATCTGCATATCTGAGGTTGTTGATATTTCTCCCAGCAATCTTAATTCCAACTGGTAATTCGTCTAGCCCTGCCTTTCTCATGATGTGCTCTGCATATAAGTTAAATATGCAGGGTGACAGTATACAGCCTTGCCGAACTCCTTTCTCAATTTTGAAGCAATCAGTAGTTCCATGTCCAGTTCTCACTGTTGCTTCTTGACCCACATACAGATTGCTCAAGAGACAAATAAGATGGTCTGGGACTTCCCTCTCTTGAAGAACTTGCCACAATTTGTTGTGATCCACACAATCAAATGCTTTAGCCTAGTCAATGAAGCAGAAGTAGATGTTTTTATGGAAGGCATTAAGAAGACATTCTTATCTCTTCTAGCTATTCTTTGGAATTCTGCATTGATTTGGGTGTATCTTTCTCTTTCTCCCTTGCCTTTTGCTTCCCTTCTTTCCTCAGCTATTTGTAAAGCTTCCTCAGACAGCCATTTTGCTTTTTTGCATTTCTTTTTCTTTGGGATGGCTTTAGTTGCTACCTCTTGTACAATGTTGCGAACCTCTGTCCACAGTTCTTCAGGCACTCTGTCTATCAGATCTAATTCCTTAAATCTATTTGTCACCTCTACTGTATATTCATCAGTGATATGATTTAGGTCATACCTGAGTGGCCTAGTGCTTTTCCCTACTTTCTTCAATTTAAGCCTAAATTTTGCAACAAGAAGCTCATGATCTGAGCCACAGTCAGCTCCTGGTCTAGTTTTTACTGACTGTATAGAGCTTCTCCATCTTTGGCTGCAGAGCACATAGTCAATCTGATTTCTGTGTTGACTGTCTGGTGATGTCCATGTGTAGAGTCGTCTCTTGGGTTGTTGGAAAAGAGTGTTTGCTATGACCATCGTATTCTCTTGACAAATTCTACCAGCCTGTGCCCTGCTTCATTTTGTACTCCAAGGCCAAATTTGCCTGTTATTTCGGTTATCTTTTGGCTTCCTACTTCAGCATTCCAATCCCCCATGATGATAAGGACATCATTTTTTGGAGTTAATTCTAGGTGTTGTAAGGCCTTCATAGAACTGGTCAACTTCAGCCTCTTCAGCACCAGTGGTTGGGGCATAGACTTGGGCTACTGTGATGTTGAATGGTTTTCCTTGTTTTCGAACTGAGATCATTCTGTCATATTGGAGGTTGTATCCCAGTACTGCTTTTCCTACTCTTTTATTGACTGTGAAGGCTACTCCATTTCTTCTGAGGGATTCTTGCCCGCAGTAGTACACCTGATGGTCATCTGAATTAAATTCACCATTTCCTGTCCATTTTAGTTCACTGATTCCTAAGATGTTGATGTTCAGTCTTGTCATCTCTTGTTTGACCACATCCAGCTTGCCTTGATTCATGGATCTTACATTCCAGGTTCCTATGGAGTATAGATCTTTGCAGCATCAGACTCCCCTTTCACCACCAGATACATCGGCAACTGAGTGTCCTTTTGGCTTTGACCCAGTCGCTTCATTCTTTCTGGTGCTACTAGTACTAGCCCTCCGCTCTTCCCCAGTAGCATATTGGACACCTTCCGGCCTGAGGGGCTCATCTTCCGGTGTCATATCTTTTTGCCTTTTGGTACTGTCCATGGGGTTTTCATGGCAAAGATACTGGAGTGGGTTGCCATTTCCTTCTCCAGTGGATCACGTTTTGTCAGAGCTCTCTGCTATGACCTGTCCGTCTTGGGTGACCCTGCACGGCATAGCTCATAGCTTCATTGAGCTACACAAGCCCCTTCACCACGACAAGGCAGAGATCCATGAAGGAGATGGACGACATACAAATATCCTAAATAAATAAATGCAATAAAGTGCATGAAGGCAGCATCTGTAGTAGAGTCTTCCCACTCATGCACACAGGTGAGCTCTAGGTTTACACACAGAGTCCCAGACCATGTCATACTTCAGCATAGACCCTCTTGCACACACCTGAAAGCAGTTTCCAGGTACTTCTGAATGAAATTGTGGGAAGAATATTTGCCAGAACAATCTAACTGCCAAAGGCCACATTTGGATATTGTCCCAAGGAGCTGGCCATTCCTGCTTTAGTGCATATTGCCTGCTCTTAATGGCATGACAAAGGTGTTGTCAGAATGACAAATACAAGGAAAGTGATGTTTGCACTGGGGATTGATCAATCTCTAGGAATGCTCTGAAGACCCATCTTGTTTTGACTGGCATTTCCATCATCCTTGGGCTGCTGGTTTTGTCTTGCTCTTACTGAATTTTAATGGAAACCTCATTTTTAGTCATTTTTTACTGAGCATGTATTTATTGAGTTTTATTGTATCAATTTTGTTAGCCTGAATGCAGACATAAATATTTCCTAAAATAATTTTAAATAAGAATAAATACATAAAACAATAAGTCTGGACATCTGGCAGCCTTACTGCACCCAAAACCTTTCAAAGCTACATGTACCTATTTGTGATATACATTGTAATTTGGTGTCTTACTGTCCCCGAGTAAAGAAACTCAAGTGAACATAAGCACATTCGCATTATAATATAGACCACCACAGTAACTATTTGTATTATTCTCTCTTACTCCCTTTCTTAAATGTGTCTTAGAAGCAACAGTCCAGAGAAGAGCATTTCTGATCACCTCTAAAATCAAAAGCAACCTAAGACATTGAGGTCAAGGATTATACAAATTAATAAGATTCTCTCCATGGGCAACTCTAAGACCAATGTGTGTGTGTGTGTGTGTGTGTGTGTGTATGAAAGAGAGAGAGAGAGAGAGATGAATCACATTCTTTAATACTTGTCTTCCTGTTTCTAAAAAATAATTTAAAAATCTCTGTATGACCCTCAAGTAGCTGGCTACCAGTGATGATACTGTAAGGATCCAAGGGACTCCAAGGAATCAGAATAAAATTAAAATACCAATTAGAAAAGTAATGCAACATCACAGACCTTATATTAAATATTTCCATTACAGAATGCAATTCTCTTACTAGAACACAGCAATTACCCAGTGATGGTTGATGCTGGATGTTGACTTTGTTCCATTTTTATGTCTAGAAATTAAATTACATAGTGATAGTTGCTCAGCATCCATAACTCTTTCCATACACACCTCCTATGGTTTTGTAACAATGACAACATTGTGATCACAAGGCAGCACAAGCCTTTTTTCAAGGAAGATTCTCTTGATATGGAAATATATGCTGCACATTATATAATATGCATGAAAGAATTAAAATAATTTTTTCAATTGCATAATGAGCATTAAGTAAGTGTCCTTATTTTGGGTAGTTCATATAAGCTTAAGCTCTTACTAGAACAATTGCCATTTTTTCTGAACATCTGGTATCTATATGAGACCAAATTCCCGACAGATAATTAGACCTACAGTGATATGCATGACTCACATTCTTTTAAAGGTAAGAATACAGATAAGTAAACCAAAGCTGTGTTATTGTGTTGTGGATCTTCTCATTGGGCTGTAATTCACAGGTTAACTCAAAAGAGCTT
Source organism: Varanus salvator macromaculatus (assembly GCA_023646645.1). Lineage (NCBI taxonomy): Eukaryota > Metazoa > Chordata > Lepidosauria > Squamata > Varanidae > Varanus > Varanus salvator. Next base: position 36,366,160 of record JAIXND010000756.1, on the reverse strand, counting down.
CCTAAGGCAAAGGCAGTTGCTAGTACTCATTTCTTGGAAGAAGCAATTAACAACCTATTATCCCTCAGCATGCTGTGACTCCCATACTTACCCTTACTTTTCAAATGGAGATGGCTATATATTTCCAGTTCCAGCCTAACATCATAGTTCAATGAATAATGGAGTCAACATTACTGGAAAGTGCATCTGCATGCGTGCGCGCACACACACACACACATATGCACAGAATCAGACATGGGTGAAATGTGACCTATTCAGCCATCTGGCAGAGAAAAATGAAAAGGGCCTAAAGCATATGCGCTGGGGTAGGATCCAAAGCTGCCCCTGTGCTAGTAGGAATTATCACTAGGAATTATCACCACTGAACACTAAGCAAAACTTGTCATTACTGAATTGAGCCAGTCAGTGGAGCGTATGAAGGGAACTCCACTGACCTGTCCCATTCCAGAAATGATCCAGAAATAAAAAGACCCAGAACCATGGCCAGATCAACAGAAGCTCTCTTCTGTTGCTTCGGGCATGCAGATAGACTGATCTTGATTTCCGGATGGACCCTAAAGCCAACTGTGCCCTGTGCTCCTTCTTGGTGACCCTTTGATCCACTGGCTTCACCACTGGACTGCTGCACTGTGCTTTGCTATGTCTTCCTATCTAATATGTGATGACACAGCCCAAAGCAGCATGCCCATATGAGTGCACATGCACACCCACATTCTTTAGCCATAAAATCACTGGGTGAAAAAGATTATTATTTTTCCACAGAAGTAAATTCATAGTAACCATGACCTACTTCTTAGGACTTCTATGAAGATAAGCAAGATAAACAGCACAAAGTGCAATGCATGTCAAAAGGTGTTATTTAAGTAAATCTGAATTAGGATTACTGTTTTGAAATCTGATTCTACAGTTTTAACCCCAGGGAAGGGGGAGTACATAGAGATTGTAATCCTAATCCTCTACACAAAACCTCTTACAAGGTCTAAGCAACTAAGCATGAGTTCTGTATATAATGGTGAGAATTCCTTAAATGAAAATGATGCCTTTTCACTATCTATAATTAAAGAAAAAGCAAAATAACAATGTGCACTGAATATATATTTTTCTATTACCATATGAAAATTTAATTTGCAGTTGCTTACTGAATTTGAATTAGTCTGTTACCTGGCAGCCCCTCCATGAAAGAGCATGTCAGTCACTTGTCATAATAATACTTCATATTTTCAGTCTTTCATCTGGAATGGTCACAAACTTTTCACAGATATGTCAAACTGAGACATCATCCATGCTTTCCCCTTCTGCTATCACCTCTTCATTATAACTAGGTTCTTGTACTCCCAACATCTTCTTTTACTAGTGTCCTGATGTCTGTGGCCTTCTTGAGAACTTTCACATTCACAAAATTGACAGTGCAGATTAAAGAGAATAATATTGCCCTGGGTACTTTTCCAAGTTGTCTTGCCAAGGATAAATTGTATCAATCTCTAGGGGAATGAACTGTTTACTTGGTAGTACCATTTCTGCAGTGTCCTGACCACTGAACCTAGGATGTTACCCTCAAGAATGGATTGGATGTCTTGCCTTTAATGAGAATTAGGGTGCAATACTGTGCATGTTTACACAGAAAGAAGTCCTACAACTCACAGCATTCTCTAGCAAGATTACTCTCCAAACATGCACTAGATCACATCCTTAATCCTTATATGGATTAAACAGAAGTTAACATTTATACACACAGACACACACACACACACACACACACACACACACATATTTCTTGGGAATTAAGAAAATATTTGTAATCTGTGTGTAATCGTACTTCAAATGTTCCTAAATACCAACTTTCTGGAATCTATCTGTAGCAAACTTCTGCTCTGATGTTCACACAGTCAGAAGTTACTAGGATGCCTTTTAACATTTTATTGTTGACACATGTCCTCCAAAGCTGTTAGTCCTGTCTGGATCACTCCTCTGTTCAACATCTGGGGTTCAATCCAAAATCGGGGAGGGGAAGAGCTCTGCTTACAAAATGCTTCTCTACCCAATGGTGGGATCTTTTCTCCCTGCCTTCAGACACACACACCACATTTCATCTCATTCAGCAAGATCTACTGATTCTCGGTGTAGCATGTTCAGGCGGCTGGAGGCTGGAGGGCCTCCCATGGGAAGGAAAAAGTGGGAAATTATACTTCAGTTGGTGCTATTGATCCAGCATAAACCTGGATCAAATCCCAGGGGACTGCATCTTCTCTCTAGGCCTCATGGGCATAAATGCATTGAAAGTGAGCTGCTCCCCTTTCACTTTACTAGATGTTACATGTTGCTGTACATGTCTTGAATTGCAGCTATTCTTTTCTGAGCTCCATGGTGACAGGAAAGTTTTGATTATCCAGTTTTTAAAAACATTCTTAAGCTAATTTAAGACAGGCTTTTGCAAAGTACATTAATACAATCTCCAGCAGGTAGAAAAAGAAGGCAACTCAAACTATGGTGATCATCATCATCTTCATGGGAACTGGTGCTACAAGCACATTTATCTATGATGCGTTGGTGGGTATGTGATACTCTTTAGTCATGCCTCAACAGCACTGATTCAGTCTTTCTAGTTTACATCAAGTACACAGTCAGGAATCTGTCAACAGGATGTCTGGTAGAACTTCCTATCACTGGAATTCACTGTGCCCATACCTCAAGACCCTGTAGTCTAGAATCCACCAAAATTAGGAGAAATTTCAAACAATTGGCTTCTGTTACACACACTGTATTATGTAGCACTGACAGAACTATAGAGAATACTTCTTAGAGCCTTTCATCATCAAGCAATATTTTTTTCTCTTCTTTACTTATAGGTCACTTCTTTGACAGAATAAATTATGATCAAGCTGTTAGTTTAAATGTAAAGTTGAACAGAACTATGGTGTCACAATTTACTGTGTTCTCCCCCTCAGTATTTTCCTTTCATTAAAATTGTCTTTGAAATATTTTACCCTCAACTATCTTTGTAGCCCAGCAAGGACATCATAATTTTGGAAGTCCTGCCTGTGCCGAAAAGAAATGATAAAGCCTCAAAAACTCAGCAGTAGCTTTGTATTGATGTTATTATAAACAAAACCAAGATTTCATTACTATAAGAGGCAGGGAGCAGGAAGCCGCACTACAGCTGAACCAAATACAGGGAGAGATAACTGAGTATTCTCAGTGCAATTTGTATCACTGGCTTTTGAAAAAAGAAAGGAAGGAAGGAAGGAAGGAAGGAAGGAAGGAAGGAAGGAAGAAAGGAAGGGTATTGGCCTTTCGTGGGTGTCTACTGTGTACCCCACTGCTGGCCCTGCACATGAACCATGTTTGCCTCCACAGTATTGTTCTACAGTCTGTGAGCAGGACACTGAGGGATACAGCATGCTTTTAAGATAAGGGAACAATCTTACAACCGTAGAGCTACCTAGAGCCCCTTAAGTTTTCTGCACCTTCTATGGCTACTCCTTGGCACGGAATGACATGCCTCCTGGCTGCTCATTAAGCCTTGCCTGTCTTGCCCATGACCTCAGTTCCATTGAGTAGTTGTGATACCTGGGCAATAAAATCAGTCAGTGGCCCAGTGACTGAGACAACAGGCAAAAAGAAGGGAACTTTGGGAAGCATGGCAATGGATTCCACTTCTAGAACAGAACTGGGTGGCAGTGCTGAATTGCAGAGTGTGGGCAGCTAGCAGGAAACCACAGCATGCAAGCCTTCAACAGTAATGTTGGTCTGCAACAAATTTTGGAAAGGGAGGATTTCTTAGCAGGCCAGACCTAGATGATCAAAACTGATCAGTGCTTCAAGAGTTCTGGTGAAGCAATGAAAGATACTGACTACACATTTTAGTAGCAGTAACAGCAATTTTATGACCCAAAGGCGGTTGGCCGTAATGCTATATAGCCATGGTTAAAGAGCAATAGACAGACAATAGACCCCAGCAGAGTCACAAGAGTCCAAAAAACTGTATGGAGTAAAACACATGTGCTTCACCATATTAAAATAAAAAATGTAAAAACCAGTTTATAAGACCAAGTAATAAAATGCTGTAATATTGGACTCTGTATCTGTTTAAGTTTGCCTGGCAGATACTCTGTCTTTAGGACTGCAAACACTTCATACACAGTATAAAGTGTAATTTTTCAATATATTTTTCATGTGTTTTATTCACACATGTTTTGTGCTCTAGGAATGAGACTGTGGTTTAGTTATGTAGTGTCTGCAGTTATAACAATGTCTTTTAATCTCTTACAGTTCTGTCTGCAATTTGGTTCCACTTTTGCATCTGAAGAAGTAAGCTGTAACCTATGAAAACTTAAACTGTCTTAATTCACTTAGAAATGTACGTCCTTCAATCATAGATTGTGATCAAGTCCATTGTCAGATTGGGAGGAGTAGACTGGATATATTCTGATCAAAAATGGACTGAAACTAATTTCTTATACACCCCAATTTCTCAGTCTACTTCATACTGCTGCTGAAGTGGGCTTCTACCTATGTAATACATTTTGCTATTCAAAGTAGAGCCCAAATGGCACCCTCTCCTCCTTCTAAGCTCAACATGCTAAGAAGCCTGCAATATTCAGGTCAGAAACCAAATCCTTCTCCCATCTATCTTCCTCCCCAACCCCTATCGTCTTATGGTGCAGCCTGAAATCAGTCCTGAGGCATACCCCAATTGGTTTCTCTCTATTTTGCAACAAGTGGTTGCATTAATTCCTTGTAACAACAGTCACCCATGAGCAACTCTACATCTCTCCAATGATGAAGTCATGGTCTTGACCAAAGAGCATTCTTGATTATACATCTTCCTCTGTCATACCACAAGGACCAGCTTTATATGGAAGCGATCACTGTTCTGTTGCTTCTTCCTTGAGGTCTGCATACATGACACAACTTTAGACATAATAACTGATATAATATCACCAAAAGGGGCTACCTTGTCCTTAATAGACTTCAAGCAGTAGACCTCACAAGCTTATAAGATATCCAAGCTATCCCCCTGTGTAAAATTCAGAAAAACTGACTAAAAGTGTTGGAGAAGAAAGCCCAGTCAGAATTAAATATGGGCAAGCACAGGATGTGTGCTAAACCTGGGTGAAATTGGAGTCTACTGCAAAGCATCTCTAGTCAAAGGGTCTGTACTAGCTGTAGGAGTGGAAAAATCAGTAAGGCCTGAACTCATCAAGTTCTACCTCAAAGCTTGGTATACCTCATTCTTATTCAATTTCCCCTGCTTGGCTCAGATGGGGAGAGCATGGATTTGAATGCACTGTCTTTTAAAGAGTGCATGACTCCATTAACATAGGCTAAAGCATGCAAACCCACATTTTTCTAAGTGCACACTTTTCTAGAAGATGCATTTTGCAAATGAGCACCACAAGCAAATTTTGCCTGCAAAAAGCGTTTGTACTTGTGGGTACAAACAGTAAGCGCTCAGGCTAACAAAGATGATGTTTTTGTACATCTCTAACTGGTTCTCAGTGTCTCTTCATGGTGTAGCTTCTGATTCAGCACTGTGCCTTGTTTCACATTTGATGTGGCTGTCACTTGCATGTGGACATGTCAAATCACACTGCTGCACCATTTGAAATGAAATATTTTGTTAGACAGGGAGAATGTTGCCTAGGATAGTTAAGTCTCAGTTTGAGCCAAAGGTTCAGTCTCCCCATTTCAGTGTTCCATGGATAAGAGTTGAATTTCAAGAATAGCACAAGGAGCAACCATGCAAAAATGCATATGGATGTTTCCTGTATGTTCTACATTTTTCTGTGCGAGAGCTGAATGAAAGATGTGTATGAATATAAACATATTGAACGTATTTTGAAAACACATGGAAGGAAGATGCTTGCGATCCTATGCTGGAGATCAATTAGAAAAAGAGAAATAGCTCCTTAAAAAAAAAAAAAAAGACAGATGCCACTAGAAACTTCACTAGTGTTCTGACAGCCACCACCATGCATGAGTTTCCATACTCTGCATCCCGAGTGACAAGGTTCTTTCTATATAGCTACATATTTAGCTTCATATAGGAGAGAAATATGCTATCTAGCAGTGCTACAAAAAAAGAAATGTTACATAATCTGTCTCTTCCATTACATTGCTGCCAGTGTGGCATGAGACTCAACACAGAGCAGTGGCAACTACTATGCCCATATAATAAAAATAACTTAAATTACTTACAAAAATAGGAAAAAGACAATAGTCTATGGGAGATGCAGGCATAGCTCAGGCAAGCTTAAGCTCTGTAGCAATTTATAAAATGGGATAGGCATAGGGTTGGGTGAGAATTTCATTTCAATTCTGATTTGATAAGAATTTACCAAACTTCACAGTGTTATCCATATTCAGGACAAAAAGAACTTGAATTCTTGAATGTGTGTGTGTGTGTGTGTGTGTGTGTATAAATAATTGTTAGAACTGTTTAAGCAGATGATAGTGATAGCTGTCAGGCATGTTTCAGCTGTAAGTCTTGCATTAAGTGAGCGACTGTACTAGGGTTGTGATTATGTTCTTTGACTACCCAGAGAGGTCTGCCTGGCGCCGTCGTTATTTGTTTTTCGGTGCCAGGTTAAGACCTTTTCATTCCAACAATATTCTAATAACCTTTAATATTGGTTTATATATGTTTTTAATCTGCAGCCAGGGTGGATCTGAAATTCATTTATATTATGTTTTATATTATTCTTACTTATTTATGTAAGCCGCCCTGAGGCCTTCGCGACAGGATGGCATATAAATATTCTAAATAAATAAATAAATCTGGCTCTCTTGTGTTTATTGAATATCTTCTTGTACATGGTCTTGGCTTTGGAAGATGAAGAATGCTTGCAGAACTGGTTGCACAACTAGTAACCTTCTTCCACAGCATGTGCAGCACAAAGGTGCCAAGTTGGACTCAGGACTGTGAGAAAGTGGGGTGGAATCTGGGGAGCTGAGCTGAGCTGAGCTGAGCTGCAGGAATCTGATGAATTCTCATCCCCAAAGCAGATTCCTTGCCCATTCCTAGATGGGACTAGATGACCTCCAAGGTCCAATCTAACTCTATAACTGTTTTCATAGATTTAGCTTGATGATCACAGAGCTGGTCCAAAGCATTTTGCTGCCTAAAATAGTGTCCAGATGGCATTCCACTCTATCCCACTAGAGTCAAGCCTTTAAAACAAAGATGGAGAGCTGAGTTCAGTTTTGAACACTCTGTTGGAGCTGCATGCCAGAATTGGGTCCCTACTGAAGGCAAAAGGGAAAACTAGCAACATGTTTTAGCTTAAAGTTCTCTGCCAATAACTAAGTCTTGAGAGAGGCATTTAAACCATTTAGAATGGGGATGGGGAAAGCTATGCAAAGCATTTAAGCTACAAAATAATCCATGGCTAGAGGAAAGAGGAGAAGGTGGAATCTGGAGAAGAATGTGTGGCCATTTTGGGGAATGCTAGAAGACCAAATTGGGACCTCAGAAAGGCTGGATTGTGCCTGGGCTTTAAAATGTGTTATTGGATCATTTTGTGTTGGATCATTTGGACCATTTTCTCCCTTCATCTATCCTGCTGCCATGGTGCTGCCAGAAGTATGACCTTCTGCCCTCTCTCTCTCTCTCTCTTTCTCTCTGTGTGTGCATGCGTGTGTGTGTTTACCGTACTCACTATTGTTCCCAAATTATTTTGTAGGGGTTTTTTTCCTCCATAACTGAGAATGCATTCTGCCACTGCCACCACTGAGGCAAAAAGAAATCTTAATGGACTCAATGAGTAGGTTTATACAAGAAAATAATGCACATTGAAGGGTTGAGTGTGGTTCAGTATGGGTTGCCATTGGGTAGTATTCAAAGATGGCTTATCATGTGTGAATCCAGGCATACTAAAAAAAAAAATATGGCTTGGTAGTAACAAACAGCCATGGCTAGTAAACCATGGATGAGTTAGCACAGTTGAACTTGGATAACACTATATTCCATGCTTCAAAGACAACCCACACTCAACCCATATTTAACACTGTTGTGTAGATTATTAAATTTTCTGAATCCAGCCAATGGTTTTCTGAATCCAGCAATGGGGAAAAATTTAGCACACTGATACCTTGGAAACATGGTTACAACATATAGCTAATTTGCAATGCATGTTGAAAAATGTTTCTTCTTCAAGGAACATTTATCTTTCATCCATATTAAAAAAAAACTGCTTGGAAAAAAATTCAAGAAGCAGTTCACAAGCTGCAAACATTTTCCAAGCAGTTTTAATTAAGAGTATAAAAATAAACTTCCCTTGATGAAGATTTTTTTAATGCATTGAGAATGACCAGTCTAAACTCTGATTCTCACTTCTCCCACTCACAAGCATGAGGGGCACAAGAGTGGGAAACCACTGAGAAACACAGCCTCCAACCAGGCATCACCACTCAGCTGATTCCTACCCTCCTATTAACTCATGTGCATAAGGAGATTCCCTCTGGTTGTGTGGTGGGGCAGACAGGAAATCAATTGAGCAATGTTGTCCCAATTTTCAAAAAGGGAAGTAGAAGGGTCATGGGGAATTACAGACCAGCTAGCCGTATACCCATTGTAGGAAAAACAATGGAAAAGTTCATAATAGCGAGAGATCTAGTGATGTTAGATAGAGAAGGGAGGCTGGTGGCCACACAACATGGTTTCCGCAAAAACAGGTCCTGCCAGACAAACCTTGTGGAATTCTACGACAAGGTTTTGAGGTGGCTAGATGGAGGGGAAGCAGTGGATGTGGTTTACTTGGATTTCAGCAAGGCCTTTGACAAAGTGCCCCATGATATCCTGGTTGAGAAACTGAGGAGTTTTGGGATAGACCAATGCACTGACCAATGGATTAGGGCATTGGTGATTGACTGAAAGCAGAGGATAACCATTAGTGATGAATCATCAGGATGGTGGCCAGTGACAAGCAGAGTCCACCCGGGGCTCTGTCCTGGGACTGATCCTGTTTATCTTTTCATCAACAACATGGAAGAAGGGGTGAACAGTCTGCTGATCAAATTCGCAGACAATACTAAAACTGGGGCAGTGGCCACAACTGAGGAGCAGGTACTCCAGATCCAAAAGGATCTGGACAGACTGTGGAAGTGGGCAGGAGACAACAGGATGGTGTTCAATGTGGATAAGTGCAAGGTCTTGCATTTGGGGCATAGGAATGGGTGTCATAAGTACAGGTTAAAGGACAAGTGGCTGGAGAACAGGATTTGTGAAAGGGACCTCAGGCTGCTGGTTGACTGCAGGCTAAACATGAGTCAGCAGTGTGATGCTGTGGTCAAGAGGGTGAATGCCACCCTTTGTTGCATAGCCAGAAGCGTGGCTTCTAGATCGAGAGAGGTATGACTACCACCCTATATGACTCTGGTGTGCCCACAACTGGAGTATTGTGCTCAGTTCTGGGCCCCTCGTTACAGGAAGGATATAGCCAGGTTAGAATCTGTGCAGCGTAGGTCCACAAGGTTAGTGGCTGGTTTGCAGGGGAAGCCATATGAGGTGAGACTGAGGGAACTGGGCCTTTTCAGCCTGGAGAAGAGGAGACTCAGAGGGGATCTGTTGGTGACATATATGTATGTGAGGGGGTGTTACACGGAGGTGGGTAGGGAACTGTTCTCCCCTGCAGAGGAGGGCAGGACACGCTCCAAAAGAGTGGAGCTCAGGGAACCAAGGTTCAATTTAGATGCCAGGAAGTACTTCCTGACAGTTAGGATCACGAGGGTATGGAATGGGCTTCCATGGGAGGTGGTTGAGGCCCCATCAGTGAAGGTGTTCAAGGATAGGCTAGACATGCACATGGTGGGCATGTCATGAGCATAGCTGGCTGGAGCCAGAGGTCAGACTAGATGGCTCGGGAGGCCCCTTCTGACTTGCCTTGTTTCTGTTTCTATGTTGCTCCTTTCCATAGTGCTGACCAGCTGGTTCTTGACTCTCTTGCTCATGAGGGGCTTCCCTCTGCTGGTGCAGAGGAATCAGAGGGGAAATCTGCTGGTGAACGGCCACCAACCTGACTCCACCACCCAGCTGATTCTCCTCCATTCCATGCTTCCCTCAGGTGTGCATGGAAAGGGTGCAGCTTTCAGCAGTGATGCCCAGTTGATTCCCACCCCACTTTGCCTGAGCATGGATCAGGTAACCCCGCCTTGCTCAAGTAGTCAGTGGTCCTCTCTGGAGTAGGAAGGGAAGATGGCCAAGCAGATCCCTTTCCTCTCTGCTTCACCTGGAGCCTGTTTCTGAGCTGAACTCAGATCACAATCATGGTGGTCAAAACAAGGAGTCTCATTTTATCCTGTATTGTCTTCTGGATGGAGGACTGAGAGGGAAGGAGCTAGCAGAAGGGAGGAGAACTGCCACAATGAGCCTGATCACCTATGAAGCACATCCAGTATCAGAAACACTGAAGTGTGGACACCATGCAGAGCTGCTTGTTGAAACATGGACTCAGTCAATGTGTCTCTGCATAGCAACTGGAAACTGGGGAACATGAGCAGAAGGGCACTGCTTCACTCATGCATCCTACCTGTGGGCTCCCCATCAGTAGCTGAATAACTAGTGTGATCTGATGTAGCATTCCTCTTCTAATGCTCCTATGACTGTCCCATCAGATAGAACCACTTGGAAATCACTTAGAAGGAGTAGGCAGAAAGGAAGCATTGTACAAAAGAACAAGAAAATGAGGAAGAACAGATGCATAAAAATGCTTCAGTTAGTTTAGCAGCCACAAATTCTCTTCCAAAATACAAGTAGTCATTTTGGACAGCTGTGTAGGTAAAAGTGTATGCTCAGCAGAACAGAGCTAAGCTGATATGGAATAGTTTTAAATGTCTTTCCCCTCATAACTAGATTATTCAGTACAATGTCATTTGCTGCCACTGACATTTTCTTTAAAGTCATAAAGGCATATACAGTAATAAAAGGGCTCGAAATAAAATTAGGAATATCATGTATAAATTATCTTTAACCTTAGCTTCATTTGGACTGTGACTTTTTAGACCTGATCAATTTTCATGAAACTATCCACATAAAACTGTGAAAAAATATTTGATCCCTGGCTCCCGTAAAGTGAGCTTGATACTATCTCAATAATTAGTACAGTTGGTGATGGCAACCTATGTGGGCAATTCAGCAAAGCAGTGGATAATTCTGAGGTCTAAAATGTCTGACAGCTTTCTCATAGACATCAGTTACACAGGAATGTAGAATTTTTATGAGTAAACCATGGTCAATTAATGTTTACTTAATACTTACCTGGGCCCCACTGAACTCAATGGAACTTATTCTGGAGCAGACACAGAATTGTGCTGACACTTTGATACAAGTCTAAAACAAGCTTATTTATATCAGGTTAAGCAAACATTTTTCTGTCAAGCCTCATGGACAATCTACCAGCAGCCATATAAAAGTGATGGGCAGAGCTGAAGCCACTGGTGTGGAGGGCCAGGGCCAAAAGTGGTAAAACCACCCCTTTTCTCTCTTTCTCTCTGCTGTCCTTCTCCTGTCTCTCCATCATCCTTCCAGACTGTCAGGAAAGGAAATTGTGGCTCCTGCCACAGTTCTGAAACAAATGCATGAAGGCTTTTGAAATGAAGCAAGGGTCACATTAAATTAGGCTAAGGGTCAGAAAGGGCCTGAAATGAAAGAAGGACAAACAGAATGCTAGTATAGATCTCTAACCTCATGATCCTAACTGAACCAGCCTTCTGTTTCTAAATGACTCCAAAAGAGAGGAGCCTGTCTAGAAGAATTGGCTGGCACTGTTGCATAGCGCTCTGAAGTACCGGAACTCCTTACCTGTCTCCTTTCAAGCTCTGCAACTAGAAGCTTCAGGATCCAGGTTGCTTTGTGCCTTCAGTTCACGAATCTCCCCTAGAGTCTTCAGACACTTCAGGATAAACCCCAGGCCTGTTACTGATTCCTAGAAATGTTTTAACTAGTAATGCAATTATGTATCAGCAATGCCATTATCCAAACCCAGAATATGCCAGGTAAAACTTTATCTTAAATTGAGTCAACACAGCATAAATTCTCCAGCAAGACATTTATTTAGCCCTTGGAATTTGGGAACTCAATATGCTAATTACATAACAGTAGCAAAAACAAACAAACAACACACACACTGAAAGGATTGCACATTCAATAACTGATCAACCCTAAATGAATCTATTACAGGAGGATAGCTAAAATATGAAGTCTTTAAAATCTCACCAGTGGGACAACTCTCTGGCACCACTCAGCAGACAACCAGTTCCTCTTGTTGCAGAAAGGTGACCATCCAAGACCAAATGATTTAGAAACATAGAAACACAGTGAGTCAGAAAGGACCTCCTGGGGCATCTAGTCTGACCCCTGGTTCCAGCTGGTTCCACTCATGACATGACTACCATGTGCATGTCAAGCCTATCCTTGGAACACCCTCATCGATGGGGCCTCAACCACCTCCCGTGGAAGCCCATTCTATACCCTTGGGGTCCTAACCATCGGGAAGTGCTTCCTGACATCCACCTTGAATCTTGGTTCCCTGAGCTTTGCTCCATTGGAATGTGTCCTGCACTCCACCATGGGGGGAAAAGTGTCATGACCCACCTCTGCATGACACCCCCTCACATACCTGTATGTCACTAACAGGTCCTCTCTGAGTTACCTGTTCTCAAGGCTGAAAAGATCCAGCTTCCTCAGTCTCTCCTCATATGGCTCACCCTGCAAACCAGTCACCATCCTAGTGGTCCTTTGTTGCACTGATTCTAACCTTGCTATATTCCTCTTGTAATGATGGGTCCAGAATAGAACACAATACTCCAGCTGCGGGCACAGAGTTGTATAGAGTGGCAGTAATATTTCTCTTGATCTAGAAGCCATGCTTCTGGCTATGCAACCAAGGGTGGAGCTCACCCACTTGACCACAGTGTCACACTGCTGACTCATGTTTAGTACCCCATTTGCCTTTCACAAGTGCTGCTTTCCAGCCACTTATCCTGTAACCTGTACTTATGGCACCCATTCCTATGCCCCAAGTGCAAGACCTTGCACTTATGCACACTGAACACCATCCTGTTGTCCCCCGCCCACTTCCATAGTCTGTCCAGATGCTTTTGGATCTGGAGTACCTGCTCCTCAGTTGTGGCCACTACCACCATTTTAGAATCATCTGTGAATTAGATCAGCAGATGGGTCATCCCTTCTTCCATGTTGTTGATGAAAAGATTAAACAGGATCAGTCCCAGGACAGAGTCCTGGGGGCCCATGCTTGTCACCAACCACCATCCTGATGATTCCCCACTATTAAAAGTCGAAGGGTGTATAATTTATCAGTATGAAATCTACACCACTGCTGAATTAAATAAATCTCAGTTTCCAAAATAATGTGACTGGATCAGGATCTTGATCTTCTCTGTTGCAAGGGAATCATCCTTCGTTGTGGTTGCTCTCTCCTGCCCTCTATTTGGGGTGCTGAAGAGGGCAAGAGAATCCCCTTCATCTGTCCTACTTCATCTGTCCTACTGATTAGTGGGCAAAGATAATAGCTATGTCTGGGCCTTCTTCCCAGAAATTGTTCCTGTTTACAAGCACTTGGATGGAGGCTTTGAGGCCTTCTCTTTTCTGTCCACCTTGTCCTCTTTTAGAGAGTATTGAAATCTAGAACAGCAAAATCAACTTCTTACATAAGGATACCACAACCACTGAACCCAGCAAGCAACAGGCAGGGACAGCTACATAACCTGTACTAAAATCTCTACCCTCTGTAACAGCTACTGTTAAACAAAGAAAGGATAATGAAGTAAGTCAAGTGTACAAAGCAGAAGCTCCACCAATGAAGTATTGGAGCAGCCAAACTCTAAGATGCAATAAATGAAAGTGCACATAGTCGGCAGCAGCCAGGGAGTCACACTGGCTTCTCTCTCTTCCTTCCCTCTTTCACTGGGGGATACCCAAACCATGAGACATAGAAATTAAAGCCATGTTAAAATGAACCATTACAGATTTATTTCACCCTCGTAGTGTGGGTAGTCCTTGCTCTTTTCCTTTTCAATTTCTCCATGGGTGGATACTAGAAGAAACGAAACAGAACAGGAATGGAACAAAATGAAACGAGATGAAACGAAACAAAATGAAACGCACAGAATCCATATATTGGATCAACTCACTACAGATTGAATTGATGATAATATTGGGAAATGGAATGAGATCCTCCAAGGCTGAACCAGAAAAATATATGAAGTTTGCACACCCATACACACACAAATGGAATTCTCATAGATCCCTAGTATAGGATTGAGTTCTTAACAATATGAACTTAACAAAGTTGTTCAGGGTTTATATTTTAGCTGCAATTGTGCATCTGCTAATCACAGATAGCTTTGCTGACCAACCCAGATGGAAATTTGACTGGGAATCAAATTATTTAAATCTCTCCAAGCTTTGAGTTAAGCATTGGTGGCTGTGCTTGTTCTGTCTTCATCCCAGGCTATCAAGTGGATAGTTAAAACAGGCAAAGTCTTAGCCATGTTGTTGCTATCATGTTGGAGTAATACCCTCCTGATTAAGATGTGGCTAATTTCATCACCAAGATGCACTCTTAATCCCACTTACCTGGGAATTAGTTTTATTGAACTCAATGGGAGTTACTTCTAAATAGATGTGTAGAATTTCACTGTCAGCCACGACTGAAGTCCCATTGTTTGCAGTGGTAATAAAGGGTACTGACTTCATCCAGACTGATTTTAATAGGCCTGAAGCATTAGTATATTTTTTCTGGATACTACCAAATGAAAAAAAAAGTAATATATTTTTTTAAATTTCTGCAGGCCCTTCATGCATAGATTCTGCTGCTTTAGAACTCATTTGATTGACTGCTGTTTTAGATTGCATCACCTTTTAAAGTGGGATTGTTTTAGAATTTTAATGTTGTAATTATTGTTTCATATACTTTTTTTACTGCTGTTACATTGCTTTGCTCTACAAGTGGATGAGCAGGGTATAGGCATAATAGTAATAATAAGCAACAATGACTAGCTCAAGTTCTTTGAAGGATGAGTGAGCATAAGTCTGATCAAATAATAAAATAAATAACCTCCAAACCTCACATGTGGACACTGTATGGAGAGATATTTTAATTTCATTTTCTTAATTTACTTTATTTACAAAGAAAGTAAACTCATGGAAAAAAGGTCCTGTGGACAAATTTTCCAGAATAACTAATCAGGAAATGTGAACTGTTTTGCAGTAATTCTGCAAAGTCTACTGACTAAGCAACTAGCAGAAGGAACCTGATATGTGGTCAACAGAGTATCTGACTGATTTGGCTCTATTCATCACAAACCAGCCTGATGGAGAAATTATCTGTTCGGGGAATCAAGGAAACTTTAAATTAAAGCCTTCACCCAAGTGTTCTGGGAGGACCATAGAGTTCAAGGGATAAGGCACTAATTTTCTGCTTTCTGAGCTGCTGAGGCTAGTGTCCAGAGGAGAAAACTGGAGGCTTTCTGAACTGAGGTGACTGAAAAACCAACATGGCACAGAACATTCCTGGACCTGCTGTTCCCACAGCACCAAAACTTGCTCTGGGGGTTGAAAAAAATACTAGTCTTCTTTATTTTGTGGGTAAACTCAGATCAGTCCTAAAATCAAACAAAACCACACTACCCATTACTCATGGGTAAATTTAAGAAAATTTTAAATTGAGGAAACAGCAAACCTCCTTAGAATCTTTCAACAGTTAAGGCACATCTGATTAAGTATGCTTAATGCATTTATACTTTTCAATAGGGTTGGTTGGCTTTTTGGACTTTGACCAGGAGATCAAATATTTCCTTTCACAAAGCTAATTGAGTGACCTTGAAAAAGATAAACACTTTCAGTTTAAACTACCTGCCAAGGTCATTATGAGGTTCAAATACAGTAACACTTCTGAATGACTCCTTGCATTTTTATAACCTCCCTGACCAGTGATTTTTTGTGTGAGAGACATGAGGGACATGAGGGAAATGTGAAGAATAAACAATTCACAATGCAATCTTAATTAATTAGATTAATCTAATCAGATGTCAGTTATGCATCCTTTAGGTAAGTGTGTACAGGGTTACAGTCTATAGCTTATAAGAATCTGATGCCATAAGAAGTTACTTACCAGATCAGAACAGATCTTTGCAGGGTATTGTTTTCAAGAAGTCCATCTATCTGTCTTCTGTAAAACGTTTCCCAAGACAAGACAAGCCTCCCAGCAGTGCTGTGGCATAACTGGGCAGCATACAAAAGTTTTAAATAAATAAATGGCTATAACCTCTGGACTGTCTGTCACCTGTCTGCTCAAGGTATTGAAGCTGTGTATCATTCACCTTTAGCAATACAATCTAGTGCTCTAAATTCAGAATCAGTACACCCTTAGTAAGCCAGTATGCCAGACATTAAGTTTGACATCCAATGAAAACAGATAATGCATACAGTTTCATCTCTGGCACATACCATTCCATATTAATCTTGATTTATAATGCACAGATTGCATACCATGAGCACAATGAACCTACAGGAACTGTTAGTGCAGATGGTTTGGAAAATTCATTTGCAATGGCCCTATATTCATCCTGGCAGTCTGAATGATCCCAAAATAGTGTAGGACATGCCAGTGTAGGACATGTAGGACACTGAGCCCTCAAGATCAGTAGGATCACCATTGAGTTATGCCAACAGTACAGGTAACTTGTATTAGAACCCTTCAGATTCTGATACATCTTGCCTCCAGCTTGTTTCAGATCTGATGTAGCCAAGGCCTCAAAACTATCACAGAATCCTGCTCAGAATTTTGAGCAGAATATACTTGCATCTCTGGAATATGTACAGCAGGGATATTTTTAAATTAAACAAGGAAAAGGAAAAATTATTTATTTATTTATTTATTTAAATATTTATATGCCGCCCCTTGCAACAGCCTCGGGGCGGCTCACAATACTAAAAACATATACAATATTAAAAACTGGCTCATCTCCAGGTTAAATATAAAAACATACAACGTAAATAAATAACCAATAAATTAATCTTAAATTAAAAGTAATATTAACATTTAAAATACCGTCTAAATAAAAAGGTCTTTGCCTGGCGCCGAAAAGCAAATAACGACGCGCCAGGCGAGCCTCTCTGGGGAGCACATTCCACAGATGGGGCGCCACCGCAGAGAAAGCCCTCCTCCGGGTACTCACCCTCCTAATATCTCGCATGGAGGGTTCCTGGAGGAGAGCCTCTGCTGCTGATCGTAAGGGGCGGGAGGGCATATATGGTCGCAGGCGCTCCTTTAGGTAACCAGGGCCCAAGCTGTTTAGGGCCTTATAGGTAAGAACCAACACCTTGAATTGGGCCCGGACTTCAATGGGGAGCCAGTGGAGCTGATGGAGAACTGGGGTGATGTGAGAACCACGCCCAGTCCCCGTCAGTACCCTGGCAGCTCTATTTTGCACCAATTGAAGTATCCGGATCGTCTTCAAGGGCAGCCCCACGTAGAGCGCGTTACAATAATCCAACCGGGAAGTCACCAACGCATGTGTCACTGTCGCCAGGCAATCGAGCTCCAGGAAGGGATGCAGCTGATGTATCAGCCGAAGCTGTTGGAAAGTGCTCCTCGCCACTGCTGACACTTGAGCAGTCAAGGTCAGCTCTGGGTCGAGGAGCACTCCCAAGCTGCGGACCCTGTCTTTCAGAGGGAGTGCAACCCCATTCAAGACTAGGGTCAGGTCCCCTACACTGTAGCCCGACCCACCTACCAACAGGACCTCTGTCTTGTCTGGATTGAGCTTCAGTTTATTGGCCCTCATCCAGCCCATTACCTTGGCCAGGCACCAGTTCAGCACAGCCACCGCCTCACCTGGATCGGTGGAGAACGAGAGGTAGAGCTGGGTATCATCAGCGTACTGATGATTCCGCAGCCCACACCTCCTGATGACCTCCCCCAGCGGTTTCATGTAGATGTTAAAAAGCAAGGGGGACAAAATGGAACCCTGCGGAACCCCATGGCATAACTGCCATGGCGCAGAGCCATAGTCCCCCAGCACCACCTTCTGGTATCGGCCATCGAGATAGGAGTGGAACCACTGCAAAGCAGTGCCTCCAACCCCCAATCCCGCCAGCCTCTCCAGAAGGATACCATGGTCGATGGTATCGAAAGCCGCTGAGATGTCAAGGAGGACTAACAGGGACACACTCCCCCTGTCCCTCTCCCTGCATAGGTCATCATACAGGGCGACCAAGGCGGATTCAGTGCCAAAACCGGGTCTGAAGCCGGACTGAAATGGGTCCAGATAATCAGTTTCCTCCAAGAGTGCCTGGAGTTGTCCCGCCACCACCTGCTCCAGCACCTTACCCAGAAACGGGATGTTGGCCACCGGTCTATAGTTGGTGACCACCTCTGGATCCAGGGAAGCCTTCTTTAGGACTGGCCGGACTACCGCCTCCTTTAAGGGGGCCGGCACCCGGCTGTCTCTTAAAGAGGCGTTGACCACCTCCAAGATCCAGGGCTCAATCCCGTCCTTGGCGCTCTTTAATAGCCAAGATGGGCACGGGTCCAGTAAACAGGTGGTTGAGCGTACCGATCCAAGCACCTTGTCCACATCATCAGGCTGCAAAAACTGAAATTCATCCAATAACGAGCGACAAGCAGGCATGGTTGGTCCCTCCCAAAAAGAATCTGTATCAAGAGTGGAGTCCAGCTCGTGACGAATCAGAGCAACTTTCTCCTGGAAATGCGTGGCGAACTCGTCACAGCGGGCTTTCGAGGGTGGCACCAGATCTTTATCGGGGCCAGGTTTTGTCAGCCCCTGCACCACCCGAAAAATCTCCGCCGGATGGCATTGCAAGGAGGCAATGGACGCGGAGAAGAATCGCTTCTTCGCCGCCCTCACCGCCACAGCATAGGCTCGATAGTGTGCTCTAAGATGTGTTCGGTCGGACTCATCACGTGATTTCCTCCACCTGCGCTCTAGCCGTCTCCCAACCCGCTTCATCGCCCGTAATTCCGATGTATACCAGGGAGACGAACGGGCTCTGCCAGGTTGGAGAGGGCGCTTAGGAGCGATCGTGTTGATGGCCCTGGTCATCTCCCCATTCCATGTTTCGACCAGGGCCTCCACAGGAGCGCCAGCCTTGTCAGCCGGAAAATCCCCCAGAGCCCTCAGGAATCCATCCAGATCCATCCGACTCCGGGGGCGGACCATCACAATCTGGTCCGCACCCTTACAGAGGGAGGGGCCACTCTCGAGCTCAAACCTCACGAGGAAATGATCTGACCATGACAAGGGCATCAAGCATAAATTCTTCACCCTCAGATCACCCTCTTCCTCCCCCGTCGAGAAAACCAAAATCACAGGTCTTGCATGCAGGGTGAGAAGCAATGATCTTACAGTCAGGACACTTCTGTGCTAACTTGTTAAACAAGATGCTTGTAATTAAGGGCAGAGTCCTCTCGTTCCAGTGGCTGTTGCTGTAGCCCCTGAACAAAGAGGCTTACCAGCATCCAGTGCAAGATGATGCAGGGCAATGCGGTGGCTATCTCCACCAACAGCACACCTCGCTTCCTGATTTTCTCTACATGCTTATTCTCATCCATCTAAATTTAGCTCCAGGGAGGAGGGCTGTGATGCCAGCTGAAATTCCTGAAACTCTGCAGCTGCATCTTCTTCTCCCCCATTCCCTGGCATGCTCCCCACCCCCAAGGCCCAGTTGCACCCTTCAGGGAGCAGCCAGTGTGGTTCTTTCCATGCTGGCTGTGAGGAGCGGGGTGGGGGTGGGATCAGCCCACAGATTTCCAGCTCTAAGACTGCAGGATTGCAGGATCTCACAGCTGGGACTCTGGATAATCATATGTTCCCCAACTCCAACTGTGTCAATCAGGAGACCATGGGATTGTGCCATATGTAACATGTTCAGACTGGTACATGTTTTGGCAGCAAAAACATTCAATTGTGTCTGGTTATTCCCTCTTTTGCCTAGCAACTGCTGCATTGCTCTGCTATAAAAAGAATAAAATCTTATCTAATCGACATCAAAACACATTTATTCTAGGTGGTGGCTGATATTTGTAACCTACCAGTGTAGTAAATTACAGCCACTATGGTGTGGTGGTTAGAGTCTTGGACTGGGGACCAGAGAGATCCAGGTTCTAGTCCCCACTCAACCATGAAGCTCACTGGGTGACTTTGGGTCAGTCACACATTCACAGCCTAACTCACTCTGAGGACAAAATGGAGGTATGTAAGCATCTTAGCTTCCTCAGGAGAAATGGCAGGATATAAATGCAATATACTGCTACCACCACCAGTTTTGCTCTCCTTGCCATTTTGAGATATTCTCTATTCTCTCTCTCTCTTAGATTTTCATATTGCAAAACTGATAAAAGTCTGAGCAATTCACAAAAACAGTAAAATTAAATAACTAAAACTATGATAAAATATAAAACTTTAAAAAGGATAAAACCAAAATAAAAATATGAGTAAAAGCCACCAGCAGGATAAAAAAAACCTAATCTAAATCTAATTTAAATTGCTCAGTATAGACTTTCTTTAGAATGCATAAAAAGGCTGGGGAAGAAATAACCCTTGTGTTTTGTAGTAGCATTTGTATTCAAAATCCCAGTCCCAAGATTTTGTTTTTATTTAGCTTTTAGTGATGCAGATGATTAAGGACTAGGTCCTTTAAGTCTTGGAGACAAGTCAGTCTTACTTTGCCGTTCATCTATGCTGAGTAATTGTTCCTTCTTTTTGGTTATTCTATGATTTGATGAGAATGTCAGGCAAGCAAGTAGTAAGCAGGGATCAGTATTGGACAAAACAATTTGGCAATGATGGATCTTTCCTCTCCCAAGCATAAACAATTTCACCTTGCCATCAAACTGAACTCACTCATAAGATTTGCTTTCCCCTTGCAATTCTGAGATCCTTAAATCATCAGTATGTTTTCCAAGGAGTCCTCAAATATGGATACACTGAGGCACTGTGTCTGAACATATGTTTGCACTGCTGATGGCTGTAAACTATGATAAGTTTCTGCTGCATATTAATGGAATATTTATACATGGTAATTTACCAAGCAAGAGTCATTTATCTAATAAAAATGTTAATTACAACTTCCAAGGTATATTTATTTACAAATTGCCATGGAATGTACAATAAAATATCATTTTCTCTTTTTTCCCCCACAGAAGTTTCTACACACACACTGTTTAATGAGATTCCACCCACAACAAGCAATTTTTAAAATGGTATGATGCCAAAGCTAATCTATTGGTTGTATAAATTTTAGGAGAACAAATTGAAGTTCTAGGATGCCTAAAAATACTTCAGGTTGGTATAACCACAAATTGTTTTGTTCTGGAGAAAGAAATGAAGACATTGTCAGTGAATACTAAAGATTTGGGAAAGATTTGGTAGGAAAATGACAGTACACATTGTTATTCGTAGGAATAGCACACTGCTATCCAAAGGAAGTAACTTGTGCTTCCTATATACACTTACTTAGGAGTAGCTCCCACACATCTCCAGATATGTAGGATCATCCTGCTAGCCATGACAAGGTTCCACTGATTCAATAGGGAAAAATGTGGCAGACGTCCTCTAAACTGAATTGGGGCCAGGTTATCTAAAGGAACATCTCTTCTCATATATACCAGCCCGGTCACCACAGTCCTCATCTGAAACTCTCCCCTGCATTCCTCCCGCAAATGAAATGAGGGGTAAGTTTGGAAGATGGAGAGCATTTTCAAGCATAGCACCCATGCTCTGGAACTCAGTCCTACTCATTCCCAAAAAGGTTGACGCCTACCTTTTTGGCTGTAGGTGCCAACTAAAGACACATGAGGATGCAGGTGGTACAGTGGTTTAAAGGTCACTGGTTCGAATCTGCACAACAGGGTGAGTTCCCGTTGCTCCGTCCCAGGTCCTGTCAACCTTGCAGTTCGAAAGCATGCAAATGCAAGTAGATAAAAAGGTACCACTTTGGTGGGAAGGTAACAGCGTTCTGTGAACCTCGGTGTTGAGTCATGCCGGCCACATGACCACAGAGACTGTCTGCGGACAAACGCTGGCTCCCTTGGCTAGGAAACAGAGATGAGCACCGCCCCCTAAAGTCAGGCATGACTGGACTTAATGTCAAGGGGAAACTTTTACCATTACTAAAGACACATCTGTTCCATAGTTATTTTGATTAGTTGAATGTTGTTTTATTGATGCTTTAAAATTTGTTAATTGTACTGCTGTCAATCTGTTTCAATATTAATTTCAATGGTTTTATCTCTGGGTTATGTTATATATTGTATTCATTTTAATTTTGTGTATCTTGTTTCTATTGTACTCTGATAGTTTTATTATTTTAGTGTTATTGGTGCTAATTGTGTATTGTCTTGTGTTTTATATTATATCTTGTTGTAATGGGTTTTAATGATGTGAGCCACCCAGAGAGCCTATGGCTAGTGGGATGGCACACAACATGAATGAATGAATGAATTGATTTCCATGGGACTGAAGCATGACTAAGTTCCCTTGGATCCAACCTAATGATCATTCTGTGACAAATTCACCCCTGAGGTCAAATGATAATTAAATGTACCAAAATGAAGTCCACAGTCCATGCAGTGCAAAGTTTCAGCCTAGACAAATGTTTTACTGGCAATAGCAATGTTCGCAGCACAGATGAAATGGCAGAGTCCTATGTAACTTTTCTTGCTACTGTGGATTTTGCAAATTCTTATGAGAAAAAAAAAATGAAACAAATTCTTGTCCATCTGTATCAGCCAAAAATAACAAGTATAGAGATTCCCAGCATGATGCACCTCCCTACCATTTAGTTGTTAGATGAGCAGCTGTCAGGAAAAAGAGATGGCAACCCTCATTCAGCATCACAAACATGGTCAAGTATGCAGTGCTTCAAACACAGAGTTTTAAGTTTTAACAGAGTTATTCATGGGGGGTTGGGAGAAAGTAGCCACAGCCCACATTGAAGAACTTGTCTTTGAGGTAACAGACAGGATGTGCACACATTTCTGGGATGTATACAATAATTGTTATAAATGAACCCAGTAATTGCATTGATTTATTGGAGTGAAACAAAAAGATTGCAACATGCAATAATTTCATAGTGTTTCTAGGGACATTACTTCAGTCACTAGTAAATAAGGCCATGTTCAAGAGTTTTCAGTATTGCACTTTTTAATTTGGTTATGTATTCTACAGGCCAAGAGACAGTGAGAGAAATTAGCCTTTTTGTCATTAATAGTCCAAAGCTGCCATTCTCTGAATCAATGCAGCACCCAGAAGGTTTTCCAGATGTTTATTTCAAAAGCAACTGCTATTCTGTGTCATAATTGTGTTCATAGCTGAGTAAACAGCTTTACAGGTGCAAAGATCTGAACAGTGAGTGAAGACAGAAGAACCGTTCCTGGGACTGCAAACAAAAACAAAAGAGCGTGAAAGAAAATCTATAATTTCCCTGTTTCATAAACAACACTTGATTAGTCTGAAAACCAAACATGAACAAGATTTCATTTAATGTGTGAAAGTACTTAAAAATGTTTTTTAAAAGTGGCATCAGGCATTCTCTGGACTGAACTAAAAATGAACTCCTCTCATTCATTTTGTGCTCTCTCTCTCATGCACATGTGCACACACACATCTGTAAAATGTCCAAAATTAGTACTGATCAGTGCAGCTTGCTTTCATACTATGATATGAGCCAGAAAGAAAAGGAGGACAAGCTACAAAGGATTACAAAGATTAGGATGTGTCAGAGTCCCCAGAACAGTAGGGATGTATCAGAGTCCCTGCTGTATGCAGTTTCTGCAGAGTACTGAAGAAGATCAGATGTACATTCGTATGCATCTTCTGAATGAGGTACCATCTGAAGATGTCATGCTCAAGATTCCCCCAAATTCTGAAAGTATTCCTGAACAGAAGTCAGGTTGGGGCTTTAATCAATGACTGTCTAAGGTCTATGAAACACTCTAGGAGAAGGGTGTCACTAACTCAAATGCACTGGGGATTTATACGCTTTGTAGAAGCTGGTTTTTCTCCCTACCACCCCACCAGTGTTCACCAAAAGGGGAGGAATGACACCTCCCCACTTCCTCTGAGTTTAATACACAGTAAAGTCACCTATAGGATACATAATCATGCTCCAGAGTGCTATTCCTAGGTCACCAAGTGTCAGGGTACAGGATTGATGCTGCTGTTTCAAGGTCCCAGTGCAGAAAACTAAAATGGCATTTGAAGTACAGCCACATAAGTAATGATGCATATTGCAGCCAGCAGAAGATCACTTTTCATGGGGAGGCTACCCTGAAGTGCAGAAAGAACCCTTGGATAAACAAATAGGCTACAACTCTATTTTTAAACACAGAACTAAAGAACTAAGAAAAAATATTTAGGGACAGAATTGACATGACTTGCTTTGTGTAGACTAGGACCCTGCCAGGACAGGAATAACTAGAGGATCTTGCCAGAAGCTGGCTATCCCAGCCCATGATAGCAGTTTCCTTTAGTTGCCACTTCAATCATGTGCTAGCATCCACCAACACTTAAGACAGAGCTGCAGAACTTCAAGCTTGGAAGTCAAATCAAATCTGAATTAAAAAAGGATGGCTCTAAAATCCACAAAATCTAAAGCTGTTAGTGCCATTTTGACACTTTACAATGGAAACCAGGGAATACCAGAAAAGCCAGGAAACAATTCTTTTTGGGTCAAATCTGACCTTCTAGGGAACTTAGGTGACCTTTTCCTCAACCACCTATTACTTGGTGGTTTCCAGGAGTATCAGAATGGCACTATGAGCTTTAAGCTACATTATACTGGCAAGCCTTAACAGAGTCTCCAATCCTGCCTTTGGAAGATGTTATTCCATGAATGTCTCTTCATCCATAGTCTCATACGATGGGAAGACCTAGTCTGACCCTTGCTACATGACATGCCTTATTTGGTCATTTTCATATAAAGTACACATGTTTATATGATGAAAATGTAGGCCACCTGTATAGTGTTCCTTGTACTAAGATGATCAAATAAGAAAAAAAGAAAAATGAAGAAGAAAGGTGGTGGGGGGAGAAAAACTGGTCAGAAAATATCTGTGATGTATCATAGCAGATATTCATTTGGAAGTTGCATTTATGAATCACATTAACTAAAAACATTTTAAAGCTTGAGAGGAAAATACTGAATTGTGGCATTAGGAGTTACCTATTCTTCTCAGGTGAAAGAGGGAACAATATGAACATATCATGAATAATCCTATTCAGCTGGGAAACTTGCAACTGTGTAGTACCAGAGTGGGAGTACCAGCAAGTATCTCTTGCTCTGCATTCCAACTAGACAGTGATTGTGGGCCATTAAGCAGATACACTCCAGAGAGGGAGGGAAAGAGTCTTGAGTATCATTAGGTGCTCCTGATCTTCTCTTCTCCCAGTCATCCAAGTACAATTCCTCCTTTACCCCCTGTCAACATTCAGTTCTCTGATCTCAGAGCAGTTCCCAGCATGATTCTTTCCTCAGCAGCCATAAAATGGGGAGCAGGACCAGAGCACAGATCCCCGGCTCTAAGGTCAGTGCTCTGCTTTTGAACTCGGATAGGGAAAACAAAATTGTCCTATGGCTCCCTAAGAGGTCATAGGATCACTTATTCAAATTATGTGTTAAAATACCTCATGCTCTATGAGAAGTGTAGCCATATTTTTCTTCAGTGTAAATATTAAGGGTATACATCTGTGTTCGATCCAACTCTATGTGCATAGTGCAACATTCCCCTTCTATGCAACTTGCTATGTACTGAAGTACTGTCATAAAATTAGCCCATATAATCACTTAACTTGCACCTGTGCAATTGGCTTCCCAGATAACTATGCCTGGTGCCCTTATTACTATTGTTCCAGTGCTGGGCAAAGACATTTCTATTTTCCAGATATTTTAGAGTTTGAATAATAGTGAATTGATTTTAATTTTTAGGAATTTTAATGATGGTTTTATTACTATTGTACCTCAGTAATTTTAAGTCTATGATCTATGTAGTTGCTGTAATTGTACCATTATATTATGCATTGTGTCTGTTTTTATTATTATACTGGACACTACCACAAAAGCCTATAATTCTAAAAATAAATAAAATAAAACTTTATTTCATATAAGTATTCTTAACACTTATGCAGGTATTTTAAATAGGGATTCTGCCTATATGTACTTAATAGCTGATTTTTTAAATTTTAGAAATGTGATTTAATTTTTAAAGTTGTCCTTCAATACTCATTTGAAAAATACTGATTGAACACTAAGCCCAGCAGCTCAGACTATCACTTCTTTATTAAATCCTCTTGCCCTTTTAAAGATAAAATAAACTTTTCTTTTCCTTCCTCAAAATGCAAATCTTTCTTTGTAACACTGTGCCTAATCTACTACAACTAATTAATCTGTTTGAGCTGATGAAATGTTACCACTGCATTTTTTTTCCTTCCTTGTATACAATTATTGTAACAGTGGTGAATAAATCAATATTCCCAATACAACTGTAAAAAACAATCAAGAAAAGCAGTGCTTCTTGGGGGGGAAAAACACCAAATAATATTTATTAACTCTGTCTCAATCCACAGCAGAGCCTGATACCATTCAAGCATTTTCTGCAAGTGTAATAAGCAAACTTGGATACATGATGAAAGTGGCACATGCCAATAATTTCACCATTTTACACTGCAGAGTAATTGAAGGATTTAATGAGAAACAAACCAATAAAAATAAATAGACCATGTTAGAAGAGCAGAAACTGTTCTGAAATGGAAGTTGCTCCATTGTGAGTTTTAGCCCCCACCTACCCCTTTTTCTTCTCCTTCTCCTTCTCGCATGGTATTGCCAGGAAAAGAAACTGTCTGCTCATATCTTTGCTTTATATTTTGCAGTTTGATTTCTAAAGGAAGATAGACTCATTTTGTTTAAAATGTAGGTTAGAATCTACATTGGAAAGATGTCTTTCTATTCTGATTCCCTTTAGACTCTTCATTTTTCACTGAATTTTATGAAGAATATTGCAGGTGAAGTTAAAAACTCTTTACCATTGTTTCAGTGTTTATAAATAATTTTGAAAATTGTAGCCCTTTAAATAATGGTACAGAAAACTTCTGATGGACTTAAGAAATATCTATAAAACACAAATGTATTTCTGATTACAAATGAAGATTACTGCCTTCTGACCCTCCTTAAATTTCCATGGTAAATTATTCTTTTTCCTATAAGTATATTACATATATTCAAGGACTGTTGTGGTAAACATCTGTCCCCAAAGCATGCTTTGGAGCCAGCGGTGCTGATGCACTCTATCCCCAACAATCAAATCCCTGAAAAAGGCCTTGGTACAAACACACACTGCTGACTTTTCACTGCAGGCCCTTGCTGGGGATAAATGAGCTTTAAATGTCCTGGGGATCACTAGGAAGGGAGAATCAACAAGTCAGAATATGAGTGTTTGTAGAACTAATCACCACCCTCCAATTTTGTCCTGTAAATGTTAACATGTAGGAGAAACACATAACTAGTAAACTAAATATTAAATACCAACCAGCCAGCCAAAAAACAACTCCCACACCCTACGTAACAGAAGCTGAGTCAAATACCAACTGATTGTCTTTCAAAGCAACATCTCCTTCCATATGTACCTGCTCAGACTCTTATGACATTTTTGCAGGCCCTCCGCTGGGTAATCCCATTAAGGGAAGTTCCGTGGATGCAAGGGAGACTGTGGGGCGCCGCTTCCATTGCAGCTTCTGTTTTTCTTTATAGGAGCACTCCATGGTGCTCCATGGTGGTGAACCATTTTGGGAATGAAGTATAGCACCATGGATAACTCCTATAAAGATCCCATAATGCTCAAAAGAAAAGCTGCAATGCATGATGATTCCCTCTAACATTGATGCTTCCACACATCACTTGATTGGGTGGCTACAAGAGAGAAGCCCCTTAAAGTTGTGACATTCTGCTCATGGCATGGCCTTTCACAGCAGCTTGCCTCCTGGCTCCATTGCTCTTTTCTTTTTTTAGTGCCAAGCAAGATTACTTAAATCACTCTCCATATATGTAAATCAATGGCTTATTAAGATTGCAATCACAACAGAAATGATTTTAAGAAATGAATGGAAACAGTAGAAATAGATACCTATGATTTGTCATTCTTTAAAAAAATCATTTTAATATTTTCCATTCCCCTGCCCTGCCCTGCCCAGTACTTATAACTGAAGATGTTAAGCTGTGTTAAAAGTTATTGCTCTGTATGGCACCTGAGAGGTAAAAGGAGAAGGCAGAGTCAAAGACCAAGTGCAGGAAGTCCTATCCCCAGGCAGCAAAGGGCCAACTTCTGTATACAGGTCACAAACCCTTTGTTAAGCTATTTGAAATATACTCTTGAAGAATATTGACTGAACAAGGCATTTTATTCCAGATCAGGTAAAAACATATGATTCTTATTCATTTAAATGCACAAATCAATAAATTCCTGCAGTGAGATTTTTAATACCTGGGGTATGAAATTTGCACACCCTATACCCAAAATAATGAACAGAAATATAAAGTTGACAGATTAATGGGTTAGTATTCTATAGTAATACTTATTGATGTGTTCTCACTACTACATTTTTGACAGTGTTTAACATAGGTTGTCTAGTTCAAAGATACACTGATCTGAAGTTGGATTGGTGTTTGATAAAAGCTGAGTTGGATATGAATTTATAAAGCAACTGTATAACATTATTTAAACTGTACCACTCCATCAAAAGGGTGGTTATATGCATATGTGGGAAAAGATGGTTCTAAGATTCCTATATTAATTAATCCCAAATGCATATATTATTTCTCATGTACAGTTTAGATAGAAGAATGATGCTGGAGTAACAAATACTCAAATTATGGCTGCCTTAAAAGATAGGATTGCTTTGCAAGAAACAAAACTCAGAACCTTTGTCAGAATAAAAGAGATTATTCTTCCTTTTCCCCTTTTTGTTCACAAGGCTGTGATCCCTTATTATCTAGAAGCACACATATGATCTGCACATGCATAACCTCTACCATCATCCTTAACAGGCTTCATATGCTTTTACTGATGCCAACAAACAATCAAATCCAATTAGCTACACAATGCCATGATATTACCATGTCTTATACATGATCCCTAATTGTCTAGGATCCTAGAAAAAATGAAGCAGAGAGAAAAATGACCAAGGAAAGCAGCAGGAAACTGAAGGAGAGGGTGGTTATAAAGCTAGAGCAAACATCCTTGTAGAGGAGGATAAAATTAAAGGCTTTTATGTCAAGAATTATTTTAATAAAATTATACAATACAATTGAAAGAAAAAATACAATTAAAACTATGCTATAACATAACAGAAACTGTGCATCCCACCACTGGGACCATCAGATAAATTGTTTACTCTTTCAAGGAGCCCCATCCCCCTTCTAAAATTGCAATGAATCTTGTGGAGGTTCACATTCTTTTCCTTTTATTACCAGATACTCAGTAAATTGCCCCCAAATATCATCAAAATTATTCTTTTATATATATAAATTTGTATATCATTTGTATATATATCATTTGTATATCCCTAGTTTTCTATATCCTATTTATACAAGCCAAGTTAATTTAATAGCTATATTTCAAACTTCTGTGTATCAATCATTGAATTTATAGTCATATTTTACTCTCCAATTCTTTGCTATAATTAATCTCACAGCTCTTAATATGTTTGTTATTAATTCTTTAATATTCCATCTCCATTGTTCTCTACCAAATATCAATAATGATGCATTCTACAACTTACTTCAATATTTAAACTCAATATTTTACTACTTTCTTTAAAAACATGTTTTCCAAAATTTCATTATATTTTCACATTTCCACCACATATGGAAATATGTACCCACTTCCCAACCATATCTTCAACATAAATTAGAATAGTCACTATCCTATTTTCCTAGAGTAACACATTTTACTCATATCTGTGTTCAGATTTCTGTAATATATTCATTTTGTATAGAGATGCACTTTATGACTGGAGAACTCCATTATATTCAGAGGAGTGTGAATTTTAAAGTAGGACTGAATTTTGATTCACTTTCATCTTAGTTTGAAAGTGAGAAATTAGGAAACTCTGAACTGAACAAATGTGTCCCACTCAAATACAGAATGGTTTCTTGGGCTAGAAGATAGTTTTTCAGAGGACTGGGTACAAAAATGAGTTTTAAACAAGTATCTTCACTGAGCATCTATCCTTGTCAGAGCTTTTCAGAGCAGAACCAAACTCTATTCAGTACAAATGTCTGAAAAGAGCTGTTAAGAATGGACAGGCTAGACTTGCCCCCTAGAGTTTGATACATGATCAGCTTCAGTCCAAAGGGGGGCTCCACAATGCTTGCATTCAATGCATACATTGAAGTGGAGACAATATAGCAAAATTGTACGGGGGCTTGTAAAAAGTGAATACCATCAAACATACATGCATACAATATTTTGTACACCATCCTGAAAGTGTTGCACTAATTGAATGGTACAAAAATGCTTTAAATCAAGATAAATAAGTATGTTTCCCCATTTTAAAACAAATGATAAGAAGACATATATCTTCACTCAGTTGGCTTACTAAGTGTTTCAAACAGTTCTAAGTTGTTTATTAAAAAAAAATCTGAAAATTTGTTTCTATTTCCAGTCAAAATTGCATTTTTGAAAGTAAGCCATCTTCAAATGTTGTTGTTGTTGTTAATTACATTTTTTTACCAGCCATAGCTGATGCTCTTCTCTTCTCTTCTCTTCTCTTCTCTTCTCTTCTCTTCTCTTCTCTTCTCTTCTCTTCTCTTCTCATGAATGCCAGTGCAAATAATTATACTTGATATTGTCAATATTCTCTTTCAAATCCTTGCATCTGCACACATACACACACACTCACACAAAGATTGGCGGGTGTGCTGTAGAGTGCCAGCATAATTAGTCTTTTTATAATAAAATGTGGAGTGCCAATAATAGAATTTAAGTGAAAGTAATTTCAAAGTGCAAGAGTAGTTTACATATTAGTTATTGTATAAAGGGAAAAAATGCTCCACCATTGCAGGTTAAATGCAATTAACATCTAGGCCTTTTGCAAGACTCCTGGGAAGAAATGATTAGTTTGGCACATTATTTCTCAGATTTTGATATTAAAAAAGAGAGTGCAAGAAACATATTATTTTAAGTGCACAGTGTTGTTGGGGAAAATATTGAAATGCAAGTCTTCAGCAAAACACGTATACATCAAGAATATTTGCTCATTAATTATTACTCAGAAGCTCAATTATGAAGAGAAATGCTACTTGTAAAAGATTGTGCATAAATAAAATAGAGTAAATTTGAGTGTCTGTCCTCTTTATTTACCAATTAAATCACTCCTCTCACTCCCAGGACGTGTGAAGATTATTTTGTATGAATTTTGTTAAAATACATTAACGAAAAGCCACAGTGCTTTAATAATGAAATGATTAGTCTGGCAAAGGTAGATTTACAACCTTTATATTCTTATACAGGTGTATCCTTCATCCAATAAAAGATGGGCTCTATAGGAATGCCAGAAGGTGTTCTTTACAATAGTCTTGTCAGCAAGCAATTAAAATGTACCAAATGGATTTTCATTTAGTTTCCTCATAGCTGTTTTCTTTTTACTGTCATTGATGTCTAGATGTTTAGTGGGGTTTTAAAAAAAGATGGCTTAGTATGATACTCATGAATTTCTTTGAACCATGCCCATTGTGTAACAGTAACAGCATATCTGTTGTGCCACACATACATGACCTCAGTAATGTTTTAACTGCACAGTAAGAACAATATTATTTATTTATTTATATTAGGGTTATATCCTGCCTTCTTCGAAAAAACTGAAATAAGCTTATATCATTCTCCTCCTGCTGCTTCTGATCTTCTCCCTACAACAACCACCCTATGAGGTAGGTTGAGCTGAGAGTCTGTGATTGGCCCAAACTAACCCAGTTGGCTCCAGGGCCAAGTGAGGACTAGAACTCAGATCATCAGAGTCCAATCCCACATGCTTAACCATTACACAACACTGACTCTCAGTTATCCACCTTCTGAACTTCAGGAGCTGAGTATGAGGAGATGAGCAACTTCTGAGGTGGGCAGGCAGAGCAGAGTGGGCAACCTGCAGCCCCATCTCTGTGTATAGTTGGTTCAGACTTTTGGAAAGAGTTATCAATCCTTTCCCTGGAATCTTACCACTTTGAAAAGAGAGAGAGAGAACAAGAGAGAGAAAGAGATGCAAGGTGCTGGAAGGAGATGATACCAAAGCTAGCATCCAGGGTATGGGTCGTCAAACTATGGCCTGCGAGTCAGATTCAGCCCGCCTCAGATGTTTTAGTCTTGCTCGGAGAAAATGATCTCCAAGTGAGGCCAAAAGCTGTGAACTGGCGCAGGCATTCTCAGAAACTGAGCAGAGAGCCAGAGCATGTGCCAAATTGCAACAGCTCAAGTGCTCGTCCCCCATTGCACGCATATACAGAGTGGGAATATGGAGTGGGAAACAGAAGAGAGGCAGGCAGAAAAGAGAGATGAAGACAAAGAACTAAAAAAGGATTGAAAATAAGAAAAATAACTGTTTTAATCTATCTTTTATTATGCGAGCCTGGGGCGGCCAGGTCACGTGGCCTTCTCTGAGGGGGCAAGCTGCCGCTGCCACCTTGCTGAGCCCTGGGCAGACAGGCTGAGGCAGGGTGGCTTACTCAGAGGAAGCTGCGGCAGAGAAAGCTTACTCAGAGAAAGCCGCGGGGCTCCCACACCTCCACTGAGGCCTTCTCTGAACAAATGAGCAAACATTTTTTAATTTTAATTAATTTTAAATGTTAGTTAATTTTTAAATTTATTTAAATTTAATTAATTTTTAATGTACAGTGTGCATAGAAATTAATTCTTTTTTTTTTCAAAGTCCAGCCCCTCAACAGTCTGAGGGACAGTGAACTGCCCCCCTGTTCAAAAAGTTTGAGGACCCCTGATCTAGGGTATGCACAGTTGGTCATCTGCTCTAGAATCAGCCCACAGAAAGGATCCCCTGGAGCTGCTTCTCCAATCCACCACTGCAACCTGCTTGTTCACCAGTCTCCCAATTTGACCCAAATAATGGTGGTAGCAAGAAGGAGGCACAACAGATAACCTCTATGTGCTTGCTCACTGTCTCTCTGCATTTCAAGAGAGCAAATGATGAGAAAGAGGATGAGCAATAGCAGCGAGAGACAGGGTGGTACAAAGGAAAACTCAATGATGAAGGGTTCTTACTGTGACCATCTTACCCAAAGGCCCTCAAAACACCTGAAGTCAGTAGTAACACAGAAACAGAGCGAGTCAGAAGGGGCCGCCTGGGCCATCTAGTCTGGCCCCCGGCTCCAGCCGGCTCCGCTCATGACATGCCCACCGTGTATTAGATGACACACACACATTCATTTCTGCCCCTGCCTATTATTAAGTTTGGCTTCATTACACTACCCATATGCAGTTTCTGACAGACATCCCATGAGCCAATACATCCCTTGACAGAAAAAAATTACCCACCCCGGCCTAGGACTACTGAGTAAGTTCGTAGCTGTAGTGAAATTTGAGCCAGAGACTTAAGATCAAACCTACTGAAATATGGAGTTTAGGTTTATTGCAGGGGTCTCAAACTCAACTTACCTGGGGGCCGCTGGAAGTAGAGTCTGGGCCGTATCAAGTATTCCACCGCGGTGGTGGTGGGCAGCTCATCCTGTGTCGCTCCCAGAGGCCGGCCCAGGCGCCACTGGTGCACTATCACTAAATTTTGATATTAAGTGGGGGCCACAAAATATCATCCCGTGGCCCATGGGCCGCGAGTTTGAGACCCCTGGTTTATTGGATGGTGTTGCATTGTTGATGTGGACTCAAATAGTTTATTTTCCTGATTAATTTTTCCCATCTGGCTACAGAAAACAATCTTATTACACATACATAAGGGGTGCTCTCTGAATGGTGTGCTCTACTTTAAAAAAAAAAAGAAATATAATGAATGTATACATATCTCCCTAGAATATCAACGGGAAGAGGAAATATTCATGTTGGCTGCAGCAAAGGCAACAAGAAGCCTTGAACTGAAAATAACTAGCCAATCAATGATGGAACAAGCTTCAGCAGTTGCATGCCATATCAGCAAATGAGACACTGCAATTTTGGACATATTCTGCCTACTTATTTGCTTGTCCAGCTGTTACTGCTTGGATCAGTATTTCCTCCACCTCTGATTGGAAAACTAAGAGGAAGAGGAGATACTCTCTTTTTGGAAACCTGATACTTTGTTTTCCAGCTATTAGAGGAGGAGGAGCCAGGAGTGAGGGGTAAGATTGAAATAGTAATAGTCTATTTGTTCTGCAGTACAGACAGAAATCATTGTAAAAATGAAGCTGTCAGCACATTGTCAGCTGATATGCTATGTGTGTCTTCAGTTCCACATATCATTATTTTCCATAAGAGGTCCTACATGGTTTTCTTCCCAAGTGGTTCTGAATGTTTATTGGAAATTGAGAATTATTCTGGAAATAACTTTAAAATATGCACATACTTGTATGCCTTACAATGGACAAAATATAATTGTGTGTTCTAAGTCGACTTAAGTTCAGAGTTAGTCCAACAAAAATCTTTGGAACAACTTGACCAATACAAATGTGTTCTGTGAGAATGAAGGCTCTGAGAAATATCCATTAATTTGTAGGCAGGGGGAATGTAACTTGATGATGTCAACTTTTGCATGCTTCTGAGTTCTCTGAGATTCTCATATATCCTCCACCTTCACAAATCCTACAGGATTCCTATGATCAACCCTAATATTTTAAGGACAGAATTATGACTTGGAAAAACTGAAATGAGGCTCTTGTGGATTCTTCTTCAGTATATGTGGAAAATGAAGATATCAGGCATATAGTAAGTAACAAAAGACTCTGGACCATGTGTGCAAATGTGATAGGGAACAAATTATGTTATGAGAATGCACATAGTTATCAATCATGTGGCATTCTAAATCCTTGATGGTAAGCTAGGTAATACACCTGATGCCAGTTATTGACTCTCAGTGACAAATCAGTATTGTGTATTGCTTCCTGATCCCCGCACAGCGTAAGCTTATTTGTTTGTCAAATCACAGCAAAGGAACACATATTTTGCACCAGGAAAAAGTGTGGAAAAATGCCTGCAAGCAACATTTTCAGGCAGTTTGCAGGCAGTTTGCATATTTGCATGAAGGGTAAATCTCATGGAGAACACCGAACCAGAAAATTGCATGAGATCTTTACTTGGAGGCATTCTTTCCACTTTTCCTCCTGGTCCACAAAAATGTGTTCCTTTGCTATGATTTGACAAATGACTAAGCTCACAGCATGTGCATGGAAATGAAACGAAACAAAACAAAGCAAAATAAAACTTGCCATGGAATAATGATCAATACAACAATGACTTCATCTCCTCAAATTTTATATTTCTTTGACTAGAATCTGTTGTAGCCAGGCAAGTATGGGCTGGTGGTTGCCACACCTGAACTGAGAAGTGTTTTTTGTGTAGTAATGGGGCACGGGATTTGCATACAGGACATCTCAGGTCCAAAGCCTGGCATTTCCAGTTGAAAGGAAAAGGGAACGGGTACTGGGCCCCACCTCTGCCAGAGACCTTGGATGGCCAGTGCCATCAAAGGAGACAAGATCAGAAAAAATGGACAGAGATATTTGGATGCACTAGCTTCATATGCTCAGACCTGCTGTGTGTCTCCAACACAAGGTTCCTGAACTGAATTACGGAAACAAAGATCTCAAGCTGAAGTTTGCGGTAGTGAGAAGGCATTACTCTGTTGCTTAGGATTTTAGCATACTTAATGTCAGTGCAGATGCATTTTGTACCATGAAAGTTAATAAAGAAGGAACTAATCAGAGATCTATCCAAGTCCATCCTGCCATTAAATCAAACAAATAATTCTATAAATCAATTTAATTGGCCTATCTATAACTGGTTTTCATCAAATCACACTATATTTTTAATTATTTTAATTGGTTTTTTTCAGTGCAACCTTGCTCCAGCTCCTTTTACATCTATTCTTCTTCACTGTCCTTGAGTTGGCTAACATAGTAAGTTTCTTCTCAGTGAAAATTTGCCCAGTGATATAATCCATTATGTCCTAAAATCTTACCTAGTTTACTTACTTAAAAGAGATTGTCATTGTATTATTCTGCTTTGAATTATAATTTCCTTACAACTGCTCCTATGAATTTAATTTTCCTCAATTGCCACAGAACATATTCATCCTCTGAAGCTGGGGAAGATCAGAAATTTATATCGCAGCATTTTTAGTGTCCAAATTTGTTCCTTCTCCAAATGGTGACTTAAGACCCCAGGAAAAGATCCAGCAGCCTATAAACCTGTAGTCAAAACCTTATTATCTCTCTCATTTATAGTACCTTGATTTTCAATTGATTAACATAAATATCCCTAAACCATAGGTCAAACACTTTAATTTTGCTGAATTAGACTATTATTTATATTTTAAAAGTATAGTATGGCTTTATTTGAAAACTGTTTTCTGTCCCTTACCTCATAAATCTTCACAATAAATCTGCACTTTGATCATCATTGCTGTCTTGCAGGTGGGTAAATATGCAGTAGTGGCTTTCACTGAATCAGCAACAGAAAGAGTTTGGATTTGAACTCCATTCTCCTGGGTTCAGTACTGCCTCTTTTTCTATTTAATGGCAGAGTTCCATTAGTAGTGTGAGCATGACCTACTTTGCCCCAAGCTAAAAGTTCCTAATTTTGATTTGATTCTTCAGAGTCCTAACACATAACAAATATTATTTGCTTTCATTCAGATGGGTTACAGAGCTTTCCCAAGAGTGCACAGCTCAAATAGTTGTGTAATTTCTGTACAATGAAATATTTCCCTTGTTTAGAAAATGCAAAATTTTAAAAAGAGAAATTTATGTAAATATGTTCTTTGCACCTCATTGAAACAACTGTGTATGTGCTTGACTTTCCCCTTCAAGGGGAGGGGTCCCTGCTTGGTCCTAGGTTCAATCCCGAGCACCTCTGGTTAAAAATATTATGTAGCAAAGCATTTGATGGGAATGATTTCTCCCAGAGACCTTGAGGAGTGGCTGACGATCAAAGTCAACTGCACAGAATTAGATGGACAAATAATCTGACCTGGAATGAGGCATCTTCTTGTGTAATCTACAGGCCTTGCAAAATTAATTCATAGTGCATGGGATTATTTAAAAAAATGTAAATAAATATCTGAATGTCTCTGTAAGGCTCCCTGGACTAAATCCAGCCACATGGGAGTCCCCAGTCAATTAGTGACTGCAGTGTTAGTAGATACCATCACAGCACTTTTGCGATGACAGTGCTGAGACCAAACAAAGCCTGGTTTGGGCTTCTACATTAGGCTTTTAACCCTGCATTATAGGAAGATATCTACTTCAGATTCTGTATTGATTAAGATCAGCTCCTTTAAATACCTGCCCTCTGTCTGGATTGGGAGGCAGGGGGCCTCTCCCTGCCTTGCTGTATGCTCTATTACAGAACCACAAAGAGGAGGTGCAATATAGCAGAATTATGAAAATACATGAACTTTTCTTCTGGTTCATTCCACCATTGGAAAAGAATAGCACTCTCTCTTCAGTCTATAAAAAGCCACAGGAGACCTTGCAAATCACAGAAGAGACTCCACAGAATGACAACAACATGTAAAGCACCTGAAAGCCACCATGCATGAAGAATCACAGAAGCACGGTACATGCCTCATCAAGAGAAGCTCTGTGTGTGCACAAGAGAGCACTGGATGAAAGAGGAAGATGTGGAAAATGCATCAGAGTAATTGCAAGGGTGTGGAATATTAATGTGGGCGTAAACATTTTTGCAGATACTGTTTTAAAAAAATAGAAGACGATAGGAGTATGCTTTGTTTCCCTGCCAAAAATATTCCTGAAATATTGTGTGTATTTTCAACTCAGTGCCATAGTGGCTGCAGTGTCCTAAACAAGATACGTGTGTGGTAAACAAAGGGAAAGGTATCAACTAGAAGGGGAGTGGGTATAATTTATCATCTGATTTAATTTGCATTACCAGGTTGGAACTCAGTGCAGGAAGAAGCCTGGATCTATAGACATATACAACTAGTTCTGTATGTTCAAGGGAGGTTTGGCTGTGTATTTCTTAAATGGAAGACTGCCTGCTTCACAGGCTAGGAAACCTCATTTGAGGCTCATACCCACTTTTGTCCAGGATTCAAAGATCTGTGGTCTAAGTATGTTCATGTAGTAGCCATGCACTGAAAGAGATGTGCAGCTTAATCACTGAAGGGTTTATTCAGAACAGTATCTCCAAAATCCCCCTCCCAGAGTGTCACTAAGGATTATCAAGAGTGACAGTAGAAGGAACATGATAAACTATTGGACAGTAATTTCAAATATGCTGTAACAAATTATTGATGAGAAATAGTAAATACAGTTGTTGACATAGCAGAACAATACCCTAAAGTGACTGTGCCGAACATCTCAGACTTACTTTTTAGAAATTAAAATTGCCTTCATGCTGGTTCTGTACATTTCTTATAAAAATGAATTTATATTAAAGGAAGAGAAGAAAAATCTCCCTGACATTATCACAACCCAGTTCTATAATTTGTCCAATTCCTCTCTATGTAATAAAACTTAAACCAGTGCACTGCTGAATATTTTTATTTCTATCTCTTGCATGCTGCAAATTTCACTTCAGCATTGCCTCAAATGACAGCCATGTTTCCTATCTGTTGTTCAACTCTAACAGGAAAAATAAGACAGTTCTCCTACTATCTACTTTATTTTCCTTAAAACATTGTGGGTTTTATTAATTTTTCTTAGCATCAGAGAATCATCAGTAATTTTCAGACACGGAGAACAGCAGTAAATCCCCATCTCAAACCGTTTCTATTGATGGCATCTGTTGCTGCTTCAACAGGGAAATGCCGGCTGCTGTAGGAAAATATAACAGCAATGCAGATACTTTACAGGACCAAAACCTTGCTCCAGGCTACACATCCCCAGATAAAAGGCAGCAGCTTCATTGAAGAAACAGGAGATTTGTCAATGCTCCCCTTTGACACATGCAGCGATATGTTCTGCTAGAAAAGGGTTAAAAGGAATACTACACTGATCTGTGGCCCCGGACTCTTAACACTTTGCTCAAGACAGTGTGCCTATGGTCACTTGCCGTCTTGTAATTTCATCAGGATGTGAGACCCAAAGGCAGAATTAGCCATTGCCTGCGCAAAAGTATGTTAAACATGGCCCAGACTGAAAATCAATATTCAGCTTAAGTAACTGGCCCTCCAGTAATTTAATGAAGCTAAATTGCATTACACGGAGGTAAGGTGGTGGGAGACCATTTTGTCTCAAACCTTCCATTATACAGGAGCTGTACAGCTGTACACCTAAAGAGAAATTAAACACACACAGTTTGTAGCTTCTTGAAATCAAAACTGTACTTTTCAAAGCAGCTTGACTTCCAGGTTCCTTAATTTTAAAACTGTAGCAAATGATTCGTAGTTGTAGTCAGAATTAGGGATCATGTAATAATGGGAGGAAATTTTGCTATCAAAATATAAAGGATGGTTAAGTAAAAAAAATATAGATACTTACAAATGACTACATGTTGACTGTTAAAGCAAGATTCAGAAGCACTTAAAATATATGGCATCTCTTCACTGAATTAAGTTCATGACCTGAACAAGGGCAAAAAACTCTACCTTGGAGCTATGTTTTAAAAATGCAGTATCTGTTCCTATCAAAATAGGATTTATATTTTTTGAAAAAGCAAGGGTTTGATTTATTGGCAATTCATTCATGCATTATTGCACTCTTTAAATGGCAAGGAAGTCAAAGGTTTTATCAAGTTCCTGAAGCCTTTACTTAAACCTCCTATTAAAAGAAAATCTTTATGTACGCCATGATTGTACTGAAAATTCCAAATCATCACGTCTGAAGAGTCTCATTATGACATCCAGGACTTCTCTAAGTTTTGTCAAACAAACAAAGGCAAGAACAAAGATGATAAAATCACACTGTGCTACGCTTCAACAGCACCTTCTTTTATTTATGATTCACCTACAAAACTTGAACTGGAAGAAACACTTCAGAGTTTCTCATGTGTGTCAAGGACATAGAATGAGAGTGACAATAATATGATTGCTGTATGGTATGAAAGAATGCTGATTAGAGGTTATTTCCTTGGAAATCATTTGTTGCAGTGCCTCATGGAAAGGTAGTGAAGACTTCAACCATGTGTAGTTCTATTGACACCTTTGGGGAAATGCAAGCAATAGAATATGTACTATATGCTATGTATTCTTGGAGTGAAAAATTATTTGCATGCTCAATCATTGTTTTTCCTGCTTGTCATATTTTCCTAATAAACTTTATCAGTTGCAATTTTCTTCTCTTTTTTTAACACTCATGTGACTTCCTCATGCACAGTCCTAATGAAAACCACTTAAAAGAAAATGGCTGTAAGCAGTCCCATTTAACATATTAAAAACAATGTTAAATTACAAAAGAAAAGGGCAGTAAGTGGAAAGCTGCAAAATATACTGAAAATTTGTCAACTGACATTTTGAAAATGCAGGTTGCTATTTGGTAGGAAGCTGTCAAATGCGTCAGCAGCACAGATTGAGCTACAAGAAGACTTGCAGCAAAATCTTTTACTCTGATGCATTTCCTATTGATTTCAACTGAACATACACCCAGATAAGCATGTAAAGGGCTGTAATACCTAATAGTGTCCTAACTTATAAAACATAATATGCTGGTTTTTCAGATCCACTGGGAAGCTATGACTTCTGAAATGAGAAATGTTGTCCTTCAGTATGTGTGTCCTGGATCTGTTTACTGAATGGTGAAAGACAAGCACTGAAAGTGGGGCTTCACTGAAATGGAGATAGAGATACATATCTGGGCAACACACACACACACACACACACACACCCACACCCCTTCCATAAAACAAGCCCCCCATCCCTGGCCTGCTTTTTCAGCAATTTGACACTGCTTTAAAAAGCCCCCCCCCCCAAAAAAAAAAAAAGAAAGGGCCACTTTGTCACAAAGGGATGAATGTTGGCAAAAGATGTCATGCCACGTCATTGTGAACACAACTGGACCAGTGTTTCCTTGCACTGAGATGTGCATGCAGATGTCTTTCTCGTCTCATTACTGCTGGATGCATATTTGCATGCAGACCCAAATGTGAATAAAGATTAACATGGTTGCCTCTACAATTGGGAAGTATTTCTTTTTGCTTTCCCTATAGAACAGCAGATTGTTGGGAAAGTAATGGCAAATAAGTGTGTAAACAAATCAGAATGAAATATATGTATTCGCTCCACTATTTTCACATGGCATCAAAACTTCACAAATGAAAACCTTATTGAAACATGAGTCAGAGTTTCTTGAAAGAGATTTATGAAAAAAATCAATTCAGTTCATTTTTGAAGAGAATTTGCTTTGTTTTTACCTTCCAGACCAACTTGGACCTAACCAGTGGTGAAAAGTCCATACAATTCCTTGGAATCTGGTTTTAAAGTTGCATTCAATAACATGTGTACATTTGAAAAATGTGCATAAAAATGAGTGCTTTTGAAAAATGTTCACTAACATATTTTAATCTCTCACGGAAGAATGAATGCATTTCAAAATACCCATGAAAATATGCATGCTTGTCATGTAGAAAGGTTGAAAACTAAGTTTACCATCCGATACAGGCCTGAGTCAGAACAAACTTCAATGGAAAAGTACTCTCCCTTCTTGGGTTAATGGGCACATTCAAACTTAAGCTGCTAGATTTTCACACCAGATTTCTGAATGTTGCAGCACAACTGTATCAGGCTTTCCCTATACATGCTTAGTCTATAAATACAGAGGGAAGAAGGCCCACCATCTGTTGACTTTCAAATGCTACCAGGTTCCCTGGCTCCAACTCTTGTGCTTGAACATTAAACAGGATGCCTGTAAAAGGGTACCTTTGTACCCGCATAGCCAAAAGCAGTCTATGCAATTAAGAATTTTGATTGCACAGCATTTCTAATCATGTGAAGCACCTGTACATACTTACAGATTTGAAGTATTTGTATGCTGCTCCTTAATCGCAAAGACTCCTAAAGCAGCTTACATGTGACAAGTTAAGTATGCCATTTCTTGCCCACTTCACAGTCTAAAGGGGAGAAAGGAAAGGAGAAGGAAGAAGAAAGCAAAATGAATAGTGG
Organism: Varanus salvator macromaculatus; assembly: GCA_023646645.1. Lineage (NCBI taxonomy): Eukaryota > Metazoa > Chordata > Lepidosauria > Squamata > Varanidae > Varanus > Varanus salvator. The sequence goes on along the minus strand of JAIXND010000756.1, from coordinate 36,323,860 downwards.
AGCTGGTGCAAGAATGGCCCTACTCACTTGTGCAAACTGTCTGCTAGTGGTGAGAGAGGAGGGAGCAGCCTTCACAGGCGAGGCCTTCAACCCAGGCTGGTAGAACGGCCCTGCCTGCCCATCACATCTTGCTCAGTCCAGCCTGCAGGAATTGCTCCCTGCACATTCTGTTCTATGAATGGAAGTTCTACTCTTCAGGGTGGGCCAAGGAGGGCAGTTGCAGTGCTCCTTGACACATCATATAAATGCATAGAGGGGATGAAGGAATAGGCAAAGAATGTTAGTTCAAAATACCAAAAACCAAATAGCATCTGTTTAAATAATGCCCCCTCTAGACTCTGCCTGAAATGTGTTCAGACTATGACTCAGATGAACCTCCAGGGGCTACTAGTTCCATAAATGCATAACAGTTACTGCTACTTTATGGGTTGTTTCACAGTACATTTATCCTACATATAAGCAATTGTGGCTCTTCCTGGGCCATATATGTGCCTGCATTTGTATCAGGAAATGTTGTGCAATCCAAGATGCACTTGGTTATATAACTTATAGCCAGAAGGAATTTCTACTTGTGTAGCAAACTTTTTCCCTCTGTGATCATGTTGATCATTGCGATGGAACCATTTACAGCTTGATTCACAGATAAAATTGCCCATTAGATGGCAGGTATTCATATGTCTGAGCATAGTATAGGTTTGCATATAGAGGCAGAGGAGTGAAGCTGCCCTAAACAAAACCTTGAAATGAAAATTGAGTATGCAAATACTATTGCTAATGGAGCCTTCAGAGTCATATTTAGGCACTATGCTAGGGAAGAGATTGTGAAGGAATACCAGGCCTATCCCTCATGTGTCATGGCAGCCATGAGATTCTATTAGCCAAACTTTATTTTTAGCTATGCTGACATAAACTGTAATGGTTTTATAACTACCAACTAGAAGCTGCAGGTGTCAGATTTTGCACTCAGTTGCCACCTGTGCTTTGGGGCAAACATGACTGAGTCTGTAGATGCTGTTCTGAGAAAATACAGGGTGGAAACTTGTGGCAGTAGCCACAGCTTACATTTTGCACTGGAATCTTGGAAGCTGCAAATTCAGAAGCTTAGAAGCACCAGATGCAAGAGCAGAGAACTCTGACCTGTTTTCTTCTAGCAAATTCAAGATGCTGAATTAGACAGTGTTTTGCCTTGGAATAGCAATCACTACAGCTGACCCTTCATTAGACAACTATTCAACCAGACATGTTGCAGGTGAGTCAATTCATAAATGTATACCAAAGCTCCTCCCCACCAAAACAAAACTGCTTTATATTTTGAAGCAGGCTAGTTTTGCAACCAGAAGGGCTAGGCATTTCATTTAAAAACACAGTGAATTATTAGAATCTGGAGAAAATAGCAAATTGCATAAAATACCTGTAGGGATCCCCTAAATCCTTTGCATCTGTCAATTCTCCACACCCACAGATTTCTATTGTTGTTGATAATAATGCTTTTCTGCCAGCTGAGTCATTTCTCAAGCTGTATGTTTAGAAAGTGACATTTGTGTACAATTAGTACCCCTGATGTGGTGCCCATTCAATTCAGTTGCATAATTCCAACTGGCTTCATTGGGAAATGGCCTGCATCAGAATGGTACATGCATCTATACTCTGGCTCACTGCTAAGCCTTAGAGTGCTTCCAAAACATGTGTTTCTTTTATGTGGATCAGCAAAACTGATTCATGTGATATCACTATCACTTTGGCCCATTGAAGTTTGGGCAAAATTCCCAACAAAATTTTTATTTCTTTATCTGTCCACCATGGGTGGCTTCCTGCTTAAATCATGGACAGGTGATTGAAATACAATCTATGGCAGGGGTCCTCAAACTTTTCCACCAGGGGGCCAGTGCTGGGCGTGGGTCGAAAAGGTGGTGCTGAGGATGCACGTGGGCCAGCACGGGGGCAGTGCATGCAGGCGTGTGCACTGATGCAGAGGCGGGGCGCACAGTGAGGCAAGGTGCGATGGGGCACGGGTGAGTGCTTGTGGTGAGGGGAGAGGAGGCGAGGTGGGCGGGGGTGAGCACGTGCCGCAAGGCAGGCACACGAGGCAGCGGCTTGCTTGCTTAGAGATCGTTTTCTGGTGATGGGTGGGGGCATTATGGTGGTGGGTGGAGGGTGCACCTTCCTAGGAGAAGTGGGGACAGATGCCTATTATCTGTCCCCTCTTGTGACCCTCTCCCCAATCTAAGGATGCTGGGCAATCATATCAGTCTGCCCTCAGGACTCCTGGTTGTGTTAATTAATGCCAGGTCAGTCTGTAATAAAAGTGCCATCATTCACAATTTAATTGTGGATGAAAAGGTTTATCTGGCGTACATTACTGAAACTGGATGGGAAAGGAGGGTGGGGTCCCTCTTTCACAATTATGACCCCTGCAGCATTCAGAGCAGCATCAGTATCACCCATAGGGCCGGGGAGGGGGGTTGGCAATAATTTTTAAAGATTCTCTCTTGGCAGTCTTCCTGTCCCCTTGGGTGAAGGCCTAGGAAGTTTGTACTGTGTTGGGGTCCTGAGACAGTTTGGGGATTCTGTTAATGTACTGTCCACCCTGCTGCACTTTATCAGTCTCCCTGCCTCAGCTGACAGAGTTGGTCTCGGGTCTGGTTTTGAGGTCCCCCAGGATGTAAGTCCTTGGGACTTCAATTTCCATGCCGAGGCCTCCTTATCTGGAGCAGCGGAGGATTTCATGGCCGCCATGGCAACCATGGAGTTGTCTCAGCATGTCGTTAGCCCAACACATGAGAAAAGCCATGCCCTGTTTTCTCGGCGGGGTAGGAGAATGGTGGTTCCATAGTGGAGGGGCTAACATCTACCTCATTGCCATGGTTGGACCATTACCAGGTCAAATTTAGGTTGTCACCTCCTTTCCCTTCTGCAAGGATGGAGGGTCAATTAGAATGATCTTCCTCTAATCCACCTAGGAAGGGCTGGGCAGTTACATGTGGCCTATACGTGCACATATAAATAAATAATAATGATAATTCCTTTGGGGATTGTCATTCAAAATTGAGGGTAAAATAAAATAGATTTTTCAGGACTGTCTTAATAGTTTGGGTTTAGGTTCACCAGTCAAGTCTTGTTTACAGTTAACATTTTGTTGATGTCAAATTGTACAAATGAAGTAGTTTTATGTGTTCCTTTCAGCACTCACTGCCTTTGCTTTCTGACTTCTTTGATGATGATGTGTTGTCAATGTTGAATGCCAGAACTGTTGGTGAGGAGAAACAGCTGGAAGAATTAAAATTGTTCCAGTAATTAAAAGCAGCAATGACTTCATGTTTAAATTTACCATGACGCATGGATCATATCTATGGGTAAGGACACACAGATGTTGGCAGCAAGGTAGACATTTACATATCTCCAAAAATTAGGGAACATATCACTGACAAATAAAATAGGGGCATAGATTTGCATAAAATGTGCATATTCTGAACAGTAGGTAGAGATGCCGGAGATCAGACTAGATGGCCCGGGAGGCCCCTTCTGACTCGCTCTGTTTCTATGTTTCTATGTTTCTAGATGCAAATTTATAAATAATTAATATAATTTAACAGAAATATAATACCCTACTGTAAGGGAAAAGTGAAAGGGAAGCATTTTTTTCCCTGTTCAGATGCTATTTGTTAATGGGTAATTCCAAGGCTACTTCACTCCCATCTTTCTCTTTAATCTGAGATTGGGATGGATAGCTCTTTGAACAGGATTGTCTTTAGTAACACTTGACCAGTATTCTCATGAATAATCTGCTGCTAAAGTCCTGGCTGTGACAAATCTGGATGCTGTCTAATACTTGCAGAAATTTTGGTGTATCTTGTATTAAATAAAATAATGTATTTATATATTGAAAAACAATAAACAAACCAAATTTTACCACAAATTTTACCTGAAGTAGAACCAATCCATTAGGAATCCTCTTTTTTCATTATTTATTTTCCTTACCTTTGTGGAGTACATCTGCTATTTGCCACTTTGCTAACTTCTTTCAGTTCCTTCAGTTCTGCATCCCCCACCCCCATCCAGCCCCCTATGAACATATACTTTCATTAGAAGAAAACAGCAAACCTGTCAATCCACACATCAATTGGTTACTTCCATGCTGGAGCCCTCTACCTCTGCATTGCTTTTCTACAATATTCCTGATGCTCTGTGGGCCCCAATGGCAAGCTGCCATCTCTCCACTTGCCTCCCATGTGATGGTCACAACTTAGGTACCATTCTCATCACTAGCACAGTCTGTGGCAACTATGGGAAAAATGCAGTCTATAATAGCTTCCTTCTGCTGTTAGCTAACACTGAGCCTGTTGGAAGAAGCTCTATCAGAATCTGTCCCTCCCAGAATTTGCAGTCTTCCTCTTGTGCTCTGTCTGGTCTCCCAGCCTTCTTTAGCATTAGGTGCAGCTGCATTGGTACATGAATGGGGCACTGTGTCTGAGCGCCGAAGAATTGAGGCCTTTGAATTGTGGTGCTGGAGGAGACTCCCGTAGGTCCCTTGGACTGCAAGGTGATCAGACCAGTCGGTCCTAGAGGACATCAACCCTGACTGCTCCTTAGAAGGCCAGATACTGAAGATGAAACTCAAATACTTTGGCCTCCTAATGAGAAGGAAGGACTCACAGGAGAAGAGACTAATGCTGGGAACAATAGATGGCAAAAGAAGAAGGGGACGGCAGAGGATGAGGTGGCTGGATGGAGTCACTGAAGCAGTTGAGCTTAAGTGGACTCTGGGGGATGGTGGAGGGCAGGAAGGCCTGGAGGAGTGTTGTCCATGGGGTTGCAATGGGTCGGACACGACTTTGTGACTAGCAACAACAACAGCAGCAGTCAGAGCGGCTACTTTCCTGGTGAGTTCCTCACAACTATCCTTCTGCATGAGCTGCTGCTGCTGAATGATAGCTGCGCTTGGCTTATGAGGGGAGCACTGTTTGCACAGAGCATGGAACTTCACTCCTGGGAGCGCCCTTCAAATGCTGAGCATTTTCATCAGGAACTTGGACTCCAGGCTGCTGCAAAGCAGACCAGAATCCAGAGAGTTGAACCCAGGGAATATGATGGAGTCCCACCCCAGGGTGGATTCCTCACACATCTCTACATATTGAGAACTCACATCAGCACTGACCTGGATCAGCTACCACTTGCCACAAGTGGCTTGCCAAAATTGAATCAAAACTGGTTTCAGCTTGTCATTGGCATGCAAATAACTGGCTCAGCTGAGGTCACACAGGGAGATGACAGTAGTGTCATTTTCCCATTATTATCCCAGGCTGAACTGCTCATGAGAATAGGCCCTTCCTGCCATACAACCACATTTAGGGTTCAACAGGCATTCCATTAAATCTGCATTTAGCTGCTATCTATTCCCTTTCTACTTTTTACTCTACAGTGAGAACAGAATCCCCAAGTGAGACACGGACCCTAAAATATAGGGCAGAAGTTTCTAACATGCTGTAAAATAAAAGTGGGGCAGTGGAACAAGACATAAGTGCTAAATGTCTATTCAGAGCAATATCTGTTTTGGTTCTGTGAATCAGGAGAAAGGAGGCTTCAGCCTTTTCTGTATCTTCTGTATGTTCACCAATGCATTACATAAACTCAGATGAGATAAGTCCATAAAGTTATATTTTCCTCCTCCTGTTATATAATCTGGCACTCACTTAAACTGCTCATTTTCTTTGTCACAGTCTCCATTGGCAGCTGTTCACAGCTCCTCAGTAAAATGTTTCCACTTGGAGTGATCACTGAATATAAATGACGTGCCATTTCTGACCTCACTGTTTCTTATAACCAATGATTATATTATTATTTATTTTTCGATTTCGATTTTTCGATTTCTATCCTGCCTTTTTCCTGCAAAGGGCTCAAGGCAGCTTATATCTCCTCCTTCATCTTATCCCCACAACAACAACCCTGTGAGGTAGGCTGGGCTAAGAGTCTATGACTGGCCCAGAGTCACCCAGTTGGCTCCATGGCCGAGCGGGGACTCGAACCAAGATCGCCTGAGTCCCAGTCCCACGCTCTTAACCACTACACCACACTGGGTCTCAAAATATTGCCAAAATGCTCCCCTTGTTTTAGCCTTTGTACCATTCTTATGATTTTTCACCTGCTTTAACTTGCCAAATTTTCTTTCCTGGCACCACAACCCGTTTCACTCTACTTTCAGTGGCCTCACTGTAATCATTAGGCTTGTTTACAACTGGCATATAGAAAAGCTTCCTAGACATTTCCCACTTGAAACAACTCTTATCCACATCTAAGTATTTCTTTTGCTTTAGGATGTTTAAAGCACCCATTTCCCCCAGAAAATTGTTCATATATCACATTCTACATTTTTCTAATCTTCTCACTGGCATCTGTATTTTGTATCACTTTTTAAAAATGCATTGTTTTTGACTCGTGATGCCTCATAGGCTCATAGTTTTCTTTGTTATTTTAATGTATTTATTATAGTAATTTTAACAAGGTCCCAGTGTACTTGGCATGAACAAAATGCAACGAGTCAGTTCAAACATACAACCCCGCCCCCCTCCATACAAATATAGCAGTACCAGAATTACAGATGATATTAAAAACTTTCAGCAGTGATCAAACGAATTGAGGTTAAAATGCCTGGAAAAAACATGCTACCACTAAGTTGCCAATCTCCACAACACAGATACCCATACCAATTTTCAATACAGAAACACCAACAACAAGATTTGACAAATATGGTTCAACTTCCTGCATAGCCATGAACACCCTTGGATGGTCTTGGACAAGTCTGATGCCAACTTTATCATTTAAGGCTCCAGGAGAAGCTCCTGAGTATTGGGATCATTCATGCCTGGATGTATTTGTTTGTTTTTGTTTTGGTGTACTAGTCCATTCTGTACTAGAAGGCTTTTCCCCCTTTAGATTACTTTTTATATGGACAGTTTTGTAAATTTCTGCAGCTTTAATAAATGTGCTATTTTAAATTCCATTGGTCAGGGTTCTAATTTTTCCACTTATTAATTCTTTGTAAATGGCTTTAGAAATCATGTCGGTTGTGTGAAGAGGTACATGAATATAATAAGTGAACTAAACTAAATTTCTGTTAGCCCCATAGCTTTATTGGAAGATCAAAGTGAGGGAATAATATGCAAGTTGTACTTTTTCCTAGAAGGAAGTTTCTAATATAAGTCTAGTTAAAAAACAAAAATGCTTAAAATCAGCTTGACAGTATAAGAAGTGATTTGGTGGTGTTTCAGATCCTGCTTCAACAGAAATCTTAAAGAAACAATAAGGAACAAATGAAAACATAAGAATCCTGCTAGTTTAAGTCAAATCAAGAATCCTTCTTTCCACAGTGACCGACCAGATGCCTGTCAAGCGTCCATAAACAGCACAGAAGGGCAATGCCTCTCTCTCATTGTGATAGCCAGTATGTGGAGTGATTAGAGAATTAGACTGGGATGCAGAAAATCTGGATTTTAGCCTCCATTTGGCCTTAAGATTCACTGGGTGTCTCTGGACCCATCACTGACTCCCAACCTCATTTGTGTTGTTGTGAAGATTAAATGGAAAGGAGGGAGATTGTATAAACCACCTTGGGTTTCTTGCAGGAAAAAAGTGGGATAGAAATGCAATTAACAATTAAAGAAATTGTTGCTTGCTAACTATGCTCACATATTTAGAGTCTTGGAGGCTTGAAACAGTGGTTCAGCATTGCCATTATGAGAAACCTGGTCTACATGAATTGGTCTGGTCCCCTTTAAACCCATCTAAACCAACCAATCATTGCATTTTGTGAACACCATACATTAATTCATTGTACATTTTGTTTTGCCTATTCATGAGGTAGGAGTAAGCAGTGGAGTGGTCTGATTACATCAAAATATGCAAGTTGGAAGAAATAAAATGAGATCATGAGGAGCCCTAGAGGGATCTCTCCAAGTTGGAAGAATGGGCATGCACATGGCAAAAGCAGTTCAATGAAAGCAAATATAAAATATGCATGTTGGGGCAAAAAGGAAGGAAAGGAGTGGGCGCGGGGGGGGGGATATTCAGTTTCAAGAATAGGCTGATGGTATTTGAACTAGCAGTGACTGAACAAGAAAGGGTTCTTGGTGAAAATGCTGACTCCGTGCACAGCTGCTGTGAAAAAGGCAAACTGTGTGCTAGACACAATTAGGAAAGGAAAATAAAACTGCCAAGAACTTATTTCCCATATACAAATCTGTGGTGCAATTGCACTTGCAATATTGGGTACAATTCTGGTTGCTTTACTTTCAAAAGGACCTCATTCATGGTGCCATCTCCTTCAGAATCTAATAGCACATGCCCTTGGAATGTCAGTAAAGAATGACTCTCTGGTCCACTCACCTCAATTATTGAGTAGGAAAAGTACAGGGAAGTGCAACTAAAATGATCAAAGAGCTCTGGGAACTCCCCTATGACAAATGGTTACAACAAATAGCATTGTTTACCTTAGAAAAAGGGTGAGTAAGGGGAGACATGATAGAGATGTTTAAAATTATGTATGATGTGGAGAACATAGAGGGGGACACAATTTTTTCCATCTCTTATAATAATCCAGGGACACTCCATGAAACTCATTGGTGGGAAATTCAGGACAGATAAAATGGAGTACAGCATATAGTTAAACTATGGAATTCACTGCCACAGGAAAGAATGTTGGCTCTCACATTGGATGGCTTCAAAAGAGGATTGGCAAATTCCTGGAGGAGAAGGCTAGCAATAGACACTATCCCTCTTGGCTGTGTGCACATTATCACAGAAGATATGCCTGCGTGTCCCAGTTACTAAGCAGCTTGGGCAGGTGGAACTCTTGTATGCATCCTGCTTGAGATTTGACACCATGTGAACTGAGTTCTGTGCAGAATGAACCATTGGTCTTTTCCAGCATTCCAAAAAAGCAATCTGAAAAAAGACCACCAGCCAGATAAGCATGCCAGAAGAATATGTATACAAAACAAGCTGCCAGACACCAAACAATGCATCAAATTTGCCAAAGAATTTGGCATTGGCAGTCTCAATAAATACTCTAGTACTTGTTGAAAGCATTGCTTTTCAATGCTTTTGCTCAGATCTGTGGAACTAAAGTTGATATTCACTTTCAGAAGAAATGCTGAAGGCCACTTTCCATTTCTTCATTATTTTCAATAGTGGTGGAAAATAGTGGTAGGGAGGAAAGCTTTGTGAATATGGTTAATGTTGACTGTAATATATCCAGTTAACTCAAATGAGATTTCCAAGATAAGTCACTCATTCTATTTTTCTGGATATGTGTTTTACTAAATTGGTTTATTATCTGTTATTACAGATTGTTATTTACATCATATAAAAATATAACACTTTGGCTCTCCTCCTGGGAATATGGCCTTGCTGCATTAGGAAATGGTTGATGTGACATGTGTAAGAGTCCAAAAATATTAACGGGATAATGCATAAGATGGATCAAAGTGGAACATAGCTCCACCATCACAACCACTACCGTCAACAGTAGTTTATACATAGCAATGTAAGATGAGCCATGCTGAATATTAAGGATCCATCTAGTGCAGAATTTTGTTGGCCAAACAGCTGCACATGAGAATCCCCCCCACTCCACAAATGGCATCATTTTGCCCATATCCCCCAGAAACGAGCATATATAGCCATACTGCCTCTGATAGTGGATGTCAGGATCCACAGGTGGGACGTGGGCAGCCACAGACAAGGCAAGAGCAACAGAGGCACCAGGACCAGGGCAACAGAACTTTAAGCAAGAAAGAGCCCAAAAGCAGGGTTTAATGGAAAGGCTAAGTCATAGTCATGGTACAGGAACCAAAAGATTGCATGGGGGCAGAACAAGGTCAGGAACAAGCCATGGGTCAAGAACTAGGCGAACAGGCAAAGGTGCAGGTACATTGGGCAGGATACCCAGCAAGGCAAGACAGACAGCATGACAAGATTCATGAGACAACAGGAACCAGATGCAGCAAGGGTCATGCAAGATGCAGGAGTTGAACCACAGCTTGCAGGAAGTCCTGTGTTACTGAGGCAACACAGCAAGGCCTTGCTGAGGCCAGCTTTTATATAGCTCTTTCCCCAGGACTCCCAGCTGGCATGAGAGGTCCAGTAGGCCTTGGGGCTGATCCTGAGAATAAAGTAGTAGTTGTTCTGGTTCCTACCAGCAGGGCAGCCCAGATCCTGACACTGCAGATATTATATAGCTAACAGAACTTGTAGCCATTGATAGCTTTCTCAAGTATCTCTTAAAAAGAAAGCCTGCATCTGATGCCACAAGGAGTGCTTTCTTACCTATGGGGGAAAAAAATCTCTCTCTCTCTGTTTCGGTCTTATTTGACAGTCAGATATGTATTGTTTCAGTATAAATTCAAGGTGGAGCAATTTATTACCTATCTCCCTGAAGTGTCTGAATACTCCTTTGAACTATCTGGGCGGGGAGGGGGCATTTTTCCCCAAATACTTTTAAGACATGGTTGATCTTATGCAGTGATTTCAGTTCAGTGATTTCTACTTGCATACAGTCCCATAGATTACAATCAACCCAAAACCTGTGATTTCTCACACGTGACTGGTAATATACCACAAATCTCAGCAAAGTTCAAGTGGTATTCTTTCATGTATGAAGACTATGAATCATGTCCCAATTGCATCACTACAGCAAGGCAAAAGCTTTGTTTCATCCAAATCTTTCCTGGTTTCAGGGTGGCATGAGTCAAGACAGAGGCACCAGAACCAGAGCAAGAGAAACCTTTAGGCAGCATCTAAAGTCCAATAACAAGATTCAATAGCAAGTCCAAGTTGTAGTCACAGAACAGTCTTAGGTCAGGAATCTGAAGTATGTATCAGGGCAGGGCAGGAAAAGGCAAGGCATGATGCACAACTAGGCAGGACAGATGGCAAGGCAAAATATACAGCACAGGCCAAGCAAGAGGCATGAGCTGGACCAGACCACAGCTTACAATAAGCCCTACATCACTGAGGCAACACAGCAAGGCAGGACGTGGCAGGAACCAGATGCAGTAAGGTCAGGCAAGGTGTGGCTAGCAGAAAGACCTGCACTGAGACAGCAAGTTTCATACAGTGCGGCAGGATCTGTGTTAGGCAAAATGCAGGCACTACAGCAAATGGGAAGACCTGTGTGGCTGAGGCAAGCTTGGGAGGAAAGACTTGCTCTTACATAGCTCTTCTCCCACAGCTCCCAGCTGGCACTCAGAAAGCCGACAGCTCCAGAAGGGCTTGGGACTAATCTCATGAATACTGAGGTGGATGTTCTGGCTCTGGCCATCAGATGGAGCCCCAGATACTGACACCTGCTACAATAAGCAGGGGATGTTAAGTATTAGAAATCCTTTTCAGTTCATTTTTACCAGACTGTCATAAGATGCTAGGAACATAAAACACTTATTCCAAGTCACATCACTGGCTGGTCTAATTAGCAGAACCTCTCTAGCATTTAAGGCCAGGGTTTTTCTGTCTTACCTGGACCTGGCAGAATCAAACCTGACTCCTTCTGCATGCAAGATGTGTCTTCTGCTCAGTTCACAAAGCTTCTCACACAAGAGTTAAAAAACACATCATGCAATTATTGTAAAGTGCTGAGTGGGGATCAGGGTGGGGATCGGTTGTCCTTCAGTTCACTAGATCCAAAGCTTTTTCTCCAAAAGGCCAGATAGACCGCTGAATTACAACAGGTTTGAACTGGTATAGCTAACTGTTCTCCCTAAGCCCCCCTCCCCAAATTGCTTTCACCCAGTATATATTTAAAATGTAGCTAGCTGAAAAGCCTGGCTGCATGTGCACATCCCTGCTCTCCTAATCCTTCTTCCTGAGCTTGGTCATTTTAGGACACAGGTTTTTGCAAGTTTAGACAGGAAAAGTCCCTCTGGGGTAAAGAATGTTGGAAATGTAGGACTTTTTTCTGTCTAAACATGCAGAAGATTGTGCTTTCAGGGTGTAGCCCCGTGGAGATGAGCACAAGACTTCAAACTCAGAGGTTTACACTTATTCAGTGCAGAACATAGGGAGCAGTTGAGGTGATATTTAACTGCATTTTTAAATGGTGGTTGCCTAGGTGAGGGGGTTTGGTGTACAAAAAAAGAAGTCTGAATGGCTTCAGTATACCTTGAATCCTGGCTGCTCCAGTCTCCTCTCCTTCTTAGTCCCTAAGCCAGTGGTGGTAAACCTATGGCACATGTGCCACAGTGGGCACACAGAGCCCTCTCTGTCAGCACACAAGCCAAGTTGCCACAGCATCGCCCCAGCAGCCAAGCATCAGATAGAAGTGCACATAGGGGCCATGTGCATGCTCAGAAAGGAGTAGCGGCTCCAGGCAATGATGTCACAAGCCATGACTTTCCAAGCTTTTGCATGGCCGGTCAGTGCACTGCCAAGGATGGATGGACGGACGGACAGACAGATAGACAGACAGATGCTTGAACTGGCTGTGAGGTTTTTTTTTCTAAACTAAAGCCTCAGTTTTCCAGTTTTATTGCAGTGTTGGCACTTCGCGATAAATAAGTGGGTTTTGGGTTGCAGTTTGGTTCGCCATCACTGCCTTAAGCCATTCTCTTCCCTCGACTTCCAAAGTAGTTTTCCTGCCTTTGGACAGCAGCCAGGGTTGTTCCTTCAGGGCTGGGACAGTGGAGGAGGAGGAGGAGGAGGGTGGAGCTCTGATTCCTAGTTCTGAAGTCAGAGCACTTTCTCCAGTCTCAGAGCTGGGAATCCAAGCCATCCTATGGCCCCTCAGGAATGTATGGGGACAATAAGATTATTCTCTCCACTTCTTAAACTACAGTTGAACCTGGAAAAATGTGGTTTAAGAGCTCTTTGAAACCACTGTATGAAATCAGCACCTGCGCACACAACTCATTTCCAGGCTAATAAAATACTATTATCCATCTGGCATTGTCACACCCGAACTGGATTAGGATCCTAGCATGGAGGGGGAGGGGCTTTAACCCTCTACTCTCTTCACTATGAGCCCAATCCACCCAGAGAGTCCTCCTGGACTATTGGTTATTGCAGATTATAAATTCAATTATCAAGCAATCACTCAATCAATCTGCATTTTCTACTTCAGTCCAAGCCCGCTGTCAAAGCATCTCATACTCTGCTGTCTTCACCCAATATCCCACCTCCACTGGTTTAGTCCACAACATGAGTGGCTTTTATATTGTATTCATATTGGGAACTACACCCTGGTTAAGTCTTTCCTTATTAGTTCCGTGGTCTTCAGGAGTGCAACATGTACTTTGGTTTGCTGACAGACTAACCACACAGAGCATTGCAGAGAAATGCTTTCAAGAGGACAGCCTGTTGCCGAGCTCAAAGGGCTACCATTTGACTTCTAAATTCCAAAGCTGGTAACTATGACTAGCCTAAATTCAAAGCAACAGTATTGCTTTTGCCAAGAAATAATGCCCTTCCAACATTTCCTTTACATTTTTTTCATCTCTCCAACCTAATCATCCTCCTGAAATGTGTGGTTTATTTCCACTCTACTGGCCCAACAAAAACACTCTCATTTGCTTGCTCATCTTCCATTTTACTAGCCCCTGTGGCTTTGATTCACAGTTCAAATTGCTGTTTGAACCTTTTCCAGAGATCCTCAGCATTCCCCATAATTTTTAAGGCTGATGGGGGATTCACACGTTGCAATCACACAAACCCGGCAGCAGCCATTTTTATTTTACTTTTCCTCTTGCTGTTGTCAGCACTAGGTTCCTTGAATGCTTTTAACTGGCTCTGCTTTGGTATAACACAGCATTTCAGTGGCATATGAGGCAAGTCTCAGAAAATTTAGTTATTAAGAGCTGTATAATGGCTTGGGTAAGAATATGGCACAGGGAAACAAGATATCTGTTCCAGATACACATTGCAACATAGGAAGCAAAGAATGATGGCAGCTTATTTTTTCCTGGAGTCACATTCTTCTTTCTGCAATCCTCCAGAGCCTGCAGTGAAAGCCACTACCCTTAACCTGAACAACATCACATGTACACTATAAAGGTCTTTTATTAAAGCACAAACATGTTTTCTGCCTGTCATCATTGGTGATATGTAAGTGTGTGTGTGGTGTGTGTGTGGGGGGGAGGCAGAAACAGACAATATTCAGAAATAAACCTGATGTTTATCAGAAAATGGACTTAAGTGGGGATACGGCAGAATTCTGTCCAGCTTGGGGGACTTTTTTATTTAAAAAATTGTCGGGGTGGGGGAAACAACCCAGACTCACCCAAGGTCAAATGACCATGACATATCTCATGGTCAAAGGGTTAGAATCCTTGCATTTGGGCTATTCATATGACACAACAGCCCATAGTGAGGCTGAGATGTGTGGGAGATATAGTCACCATTGTCAATATAGAACCCCTGCTTGGAAGTTGTCATGTCATGCAAATCCGGAAAATGTGGGTTAGACAAGGGTTAAACAATATTCCTATAACCCATGGAATGTTTGAGAGTTGTTTAATCCTAACAGAACCCATACTTACTGGGTTCCCATGATATGACAAGCCTCCAATGGGGGGTGTATTGGATCATCTTGGGTTGAGAAACTCATGACATGTATATCCTATGGGTGCCATGGATCATCTTGGGATGAGAAACTCATGACATGTTTCCCAAACCCAGTTGTTATTTATTTTGCTGAATTAAGGTGTCACCTCCTGCCTTTCTTTTCCTTCTGTTTTAATAACTACTTAGCAGGCAGGTACAACTTGGTCTTCTCTATGCTGACAACTATTCCAATAGAATTTGGCTAGTTCAGACAGGTGCGAAATTCATCTGGTTTGTTTAGTATAATTTTTTTTTTTTTTCATGAACGGGGCAGAAAGACCTTGAGATCTGAAAATGGAGTTTTAGAAAAACAACTCAAGGATTCATGCAACTTTGAAGGCAGCTAGCAAAGCAGTTGGAGTTTCCACTGAATTTTTCCAGAGTTACATTTAGAGGAAAAAATGGCTTGTTTCTGTTTGGGTAATACATCCAAAGAAACTTGAGAGCACAAGAAGAGTAAAAGACCATTCTAGGTCAACATGGGAGGAGGTTTGCACAACCCTAAGATGCCGGCAAAAATGTTGTTTGGTACAAAAGGGGGACAGAAAAAATAAGTTCTATGAGACAGCTGGAATTACATGTGTGTTTTGCACAGCTTTAAATACCATGTAACTGCTTTTAGAACAGCAGCTATTGTAGCATGTCGGATCCCAATGGGGCTTTCAACATGTTTTTGCCTAGCATTAGCAGTCTCAGACCAGGGACTCTGGCAGTCAGGTTCAGGCACATGCAGTGATGCATTTCCCATAATAAATCCCTTAATAATAAATCATCCTGGAACCCTTGGTGCTTGCTGTATTTTAAGGAAGCCTAAAATACCATCATACTTGGCACAGTGCAATGCTTTTTTCTGTAGGGATATACAATGTCATTTTCTAGGGATGTGTTTTGTTGGATCTTGCATCCTGCTATGAATCATCCACACCCTCCTCTAAAGACAACCTGGGAGGAGTCAGAGCGAAACCAAAACAAACCACACCACTGGGGAATATTTCCACATGGGAGTGAGATCATGGGATGATCCCCCTATCTTGGATCATGATGCCACAGTGCAGAGATACCATATATGTTGCCAATTGACCAAAACAAACAAACAAGCAAACCACATGCTTGGCCTGTTCTCGTGCCTTTAACATCAGATTGATCCTTGCTCAAAGACTGATCAGCAGGTAAAGGTGTTGACACCACAGATGTAAACATTGTCACCTGTATTGTCAACAGCAAGTAAAAGCAAGCTGCTGTTAAAGGCACATGAGCAGAGGTCAGGAGAAATGTTGGCAGCTCTTGAATCATAATATGGCTGCTTAGTCACATGGTATTGTGAAGGGCTCTCTTCCATGCATACTGGTCTGGGCACTGAGGGAAAAAATCTCTTGGAACCCATTTCACTGGCTGAGATGAGCACTTCTCCAGTCGAAGGTAGCACCTCACTTTGCCTCATTTTCCAAGTCAAGGGTGTTCTCCATTGGTTGTACGGAGAAATCAACAGATGCCTATAACCATTTTTTCCCTTTTGGGACAAACTTGGTTAACATTTCTGGAAGGAGGAATCCTGCCAAATTTCATCCAAATAGAAGCAGGGTTTAGGTAGTTATAAAACATTTTTTAAGTATTTAAGGTGAGATTTACAGAACTATTACTCTGCTTTCTGTTCAATTGCACAAAAGTCACACAATGTGCAAACTGCAAAACTGATGACAGAACTGTATGTTGACCAGAAGCATTGAAAACACCCATTCATTTGGCATGCTGGCTCTTGGGCAAGGCTGTGTTCTTTGTTGTACAATGAAGTCTATTCAGAATGCACATGTCCATTCAGAAGTAAGTCCACTGTGTTCCATGGGGCATATTCCATGTTAGTGGGGATAGAGCTGTGGCCTATGCAACAGGCACACTTGCTGCTGTAGAGTCTGATCCCTTTCATCAGAGAGAAGGCTTTGGGCTTTGTCACTATTTGTCCTTCTTGCAGTTGTGCCTTTTGATGTTGGTAGGAAGAGTCTCCTTGGGCTGGAAAGGAATATGCATTAGCATTCAAAGCACTCCTATCAAAAGGAAAATGGGGAGGAGCCAGAAGGTGAGGTACCCTCCTATATGTAGTGGCCAGGCAAGCAGAAGGTACTGGAAAAGCTGCAGTGGTCAGCATGAGATTCAGGATGCAGGGAGTGCTTTCTGCAGATTTCTATAAGCCAGAGGTGGAAGTGCTTGGCCAAGCAAGAGAATGCCACTCACAAGTAGCAATGGGACACCTCCCAGTTAGTTATGGTTCTGGAAGCAAATGGAAACCTGAGTGCAGCCACTCTTAAGAAATTTAGCCAATAACACAGAAATCAAATCTCCAAAATTGCTTCTGACATGCTCTTCTTTCAGCCTGCGCTTGGAGATCCCCTGTAAGTCAACCACAAAACTACACCCTCTTCCTCTGCCCCTACCGCCAGCATTTTCATTTATGGACAACCTGACTGAGTGATATCAACCCACCACCACCACTGCAGTCCAAAATTCTCCAAGGCAGATTTCTTGATGAAAAACAAGCTGCTTCACATCACACCTCTTCATGCCCTTGGTCTTCTCAGTTTCAAAGGTGTTCTGAGTATCTCCAAAACCGGGGTGCTTTCTTTCAATTTTGAGGCACTGGCACTGCCCTATTGAGTCAATCCAAAATGCAACTTCAGTATTTTATGCAGATGACAAAAATGAAAAATGCTTATTTTTTTATGCTTGCCTTTATATTTTATTTTGTTTTTCATAATTTTTACTGAAATCAGTGCTTCTTTTAGTTGATAGCCAGTGGTAGGTAAATTCATGGCTTGTTTCCAGAACAGCAATATTTATTTTATTTTATTTTATTTTATTATATTATATTATATTAAAACATTTATAGGCCGCCCCATCGCAACAAAGCCTCGGGGCGGCTTACAACATAGGTTAAAATACGAAAATACAAAAATAATACAAATATTAAAATAATTTATCCCCCCCCCTCGGTGCATCTCGGCCACTAAATATAAATAAATTAAATATCCAATCCCACCCATATAAATGAAAAACCACCTAAAATATTACCCCTAACCAACACAAACCACAACATACATAATATTGGAAAATGGAAAATTTATCTATGTAAAATGGCATAAGGTACTTCATAACTACTTGTTGAATGACTTCTGTTATCTAAGATGTCATACAATCAAAATCCAAGTTTATGAATAAAATGTCTTATCATTCATACAGATGGCTTTTTAGAATAATACAAAACTTATCAGATAAGCATGCTAGCTTCAACAGGAGTGAAAGATTGGTTAGCACTTTTCATTTAAAATTTGTGACTTGTTTTGCTCTAGATTTATTCTTTTCAGATTTTGATTTGTATAATCATTGAAAGCAATGCAACAAAGAGTATATCTCTGATCCTGATTCTTCAAGTTCATTTTTGCTCTATGCAGCAATTTATTACGGTTCTTAGCAACAAACAACAATGTCAACTATTATCTAAGAGACCACGTTCTCGGCTATATCTTCTCAGAATCCCTGCAATTTACTGAAACCACTCTTCAGTCATTAGTGCCACTATTTTAAGTCCATCAAGTCCTTTGCTGCTGTTGTTCAGCAGACAGGGCATTTTATAATTCATATATCTATTGGAATACCCATGCATGTATTGGAGTTCTGGATTCCTCATTCCATTTCAGTAGCATGCTCAGAACTATCCCAGATACAGAAGCAATTAAGAAGGTCCTTGCACTCAAAGTCCTTGCACTCAAAATATGTACTGAAATTTGATGGGAGTTTCTCTTATTTCTTTCCACCTTACTTAATAAGTGATGCATTTAAACATAAGCTTTGTGGTTTTGTTTTTCACTATGCTGCAGACTACCATGAGCATTCAAGAAGTGGTGACATAAAATATATGTAGTCCTTATAATATCATATAACTTCATGGAACTGGACTCACTATTTTTCAGCAATCACACTGCCAGGTTATCAATTGGCCTCATGTGGCTGTTATCTTCTTTCACTTGCTCAAGCAAGTCAGGTGAGAGTTTGACGTATTATTTAATTAGTGTAGTTCATGAGCTTATTTTGGATGCAATAAGCAGAAAATTGTTTGAGAACTTTTGTGTTAGCTCTGTCCTGAACCTCTGTCTAAGCAGATTGAATCTTAAAAGCCATCTGGATAGGAAGGGGTACACAAGTCTCAGCTATCTTGTACACAAAAGATGCAGAAAATAGTTTAAGCCCTGGAACTATGAACAGCATGGTAGAACCTTAGAAACTTACTGTAGCAATGCACAAAGGTCTATTTTCAGAAAATGCTCAATAAGGATATTATGTGACATTGTCTTTTGCAGAAAGCAATTCCATAGTTTAATTTCTTGTTCAATCTACGTGTTTCTTTTTAAAGTGTGCACATGTGCATGCATGCGTGCATGCATGTGTGTGTGTTTTATGGGCCTTGCTCATCAAAGCAAAATATGGGGGGGGGGATTTCTTCTGCCCTAATTTATCCCTCCAAAGGGCCAACAGAAGCTCCTGGAACAGCATTCATACTCCTTCCCTCTCCTGAACTCTTCTCAGCACTGACATTCTATCACACACTGGAGAATACGTCGCTCTTCAATTGCTCTCTATCCACCCCATCTCTTTTCAAGCCCTACTTCACTCTCTTGTCTTTCATGCATACTCCACAGATTTCCTTGTGCTGAAGAATCCAACTATGTTAACTATCTCAGTAGGAAACACACATCTCATCCTTACAACACAGACATTATAAAATGAAGAAGCCAAAGGACACCTGAGATCATTCCCTTTTCCTGGAGGCCACTTATCTTTCTCCCCAGGAAGCGAGAATAACAGCTCTCTTGTGCAGGCAGGGAGGCATTATAGGACGTCCCAAGTGAGGATTGCTTTACTTGGCCAACTTACTAAATGTAAGCCCTTCTGTAGGGTTCTGCCAGATGCCAGAAGCAGTGCAGAGCTGCCAGCGGGCTGAGTACAGGGCCAGCAGAGTGGGTGGGAAGGGAAGTGACTCTCAAGGGGCTCTGGAGAGAGAAGGAACTAGAAACAACCACTTAGCATCTATTTAGAGCCTGGGAGCATTTGTGAAAGACATCCCCATTACTGTTGAAAAGATGCAAATTTGGTGAAATAATCAGCTGTATGGCTTCAGGCTGTTTCTGAAGTACCCTGATTCTTTACCATAGTGAAGGTATTAGTGTAAGACACACAGCAAGGCCGAGTTCATGTTGCTCAGAGGTAGCCCCTAACCAAACTCCACCAAGTGTTGTAAAAGGAGATTGTTAACCTGGGAAACATTAGTATCTCATCCGATGAAGTTTTTAAAAATAAATAAATAAATAAATAAGGATGGGAGAAAAGAATCCTTAAGGCACCTTACAGGGATGCAAAAAAGAAAAAAGAAAAGAAAAGAGGGAAAAGAAAAAAATGTCATTGCTTATAGGCATGAATTACAAAGAAAACATTCCTTGTTTGTGAATGTTTAGTGCCCATTCAGCATGTCGATTGTCAATTCACTGCAGAATATGTCAATTAAGGCTTCAAATCTCACATCAGACGCCTCTTACAGGTAACCACTGAGCTACGTATTGCATATTCAAAGCCATTCTGTGGTGATATATTTTATTTTAAGAAAATGAGCAGTTAAGTAGAAGCAATTAAAACATTTTTCTTGTTTTTAGAAAATTGCTTTGCTTGTAATGTCATACAAGGTTACAGTCCGCTGAACATCTTCCTTCTTAGCACATCCACCCTTGAAAACGTTTTAGCATACCAGGTTTCTTTAGCCGATTTTGATTAAATTAAGAAATCAGCATTGAAGCACGTCACAAAGTTTAACCTGATTATCCTCCATTCTATAAGTCTAACTACTATTAACAGTTGTTTTAAATAATGTAAGTTTAAAACTGCATAATGTCTACCATAAAATTATTGATTCAATTTCATGAAAATAATATATGTTTGTGAACACCCATGTTCTACACAGGAGAGCATTTACTGTAAGAATGGAGCCACAGAATTACTGTGGAGCATTTGAAACATGAGCAAATTTAAAATGCATCTTATAGCAAACAACAATCTATATAGTTAGCTATTAAAGGACAATTACAGAACTTCTGAAGAGTATCTTATATTTGACTATTCTTTTTATGACTGGTAGCATGAGGGAAAAATTGAAACAGTTTATAAAATTTCACAAACATTGAATCATTACATTTAATTCAAAGACAGTGCATGGTTTTCTATGCATACTCTTATGTTTATATATTATCCATTTTCTTTCTATACATTATCCTTACTGGACACATATTCTTCTGTAGTTTCAGAATATCTTGTGGGGAGGAGGAAGCATTGTAACAAATGGTGCCACTTGTCTTTACAAATAATATAAGTCACAGAAAGAAGAAATATAAGTGAGAAGTCCTTGCCTAGCACTTTTTGAAGCCCCTACCTCTTCCCTATTTTGCTATAACAACAAAAAGATGCTGTTATGACAAGCACTTTGGAAACTCATTCTTTCATTTATAATTTAACCACAGCCTATGTAACCTAATCAGAAAAAAGAATTGTGGAGCGTGATTAGTACAACAATCAAATACAGAGGAGCTTCTTGAACAACTCAAAGAAAGCAGCACAAAGGGGAAAACGGAAAAAGAAAAGCCAGATAGGAGAAGGGGGAAATCATTGCAGGCATATTTGAAAATATGTGGTGTTTCTTTAATACTTCATTTTAAAACTACCTAATTGTATTTTTAAGCTTCAGTTCCTGTAATTTTGCAAGATGAGGCATTCCAGTGAGAAAACATATGGTAAGGGATTTTTAAACCACATAGCTAGAGTGCATCATAGACTTATCTGCTGCTTTAGTGTCACAAAAATCCACCACTGAATTTATCCAGTCACCCATTAAAGAAAGAAAAGAATTAAAGGAAAAGGGACTTTAAAAATCCATCACTGCTACAAAACTATTGAAAGGCAGTTCCAGATTCAAAATCGCAGTGTAGGTAGATCTCATGTCAGAGAAAGAACAGTACCAATTAGCTGTTGCAGGATCCTCCATCCCAAGTATTATGTTAAATAGTCTAAAAACTCTCATTATACTTGACTTATGGAAAAGAACTGGTTGAAATGAGATTTGACATAACCTTTAAACTAAAATTAGGCAATGCTTTTATAAAGCAGTGACCCAACCTCTGCAAAAGCAGGGCAGCTTATGTACACTCTTTATACTCTTTATTTGTAAGAGCAAATATGAGATGCATATTATTTTGTCAAATATCAAAAGCTGGTTGGTTTGCAAAGCAATATTTTTACCTAGAAAAAAACTAAATCAGCACTTTGGAGCAGTCATTTCATTGGGAATATAAAGATATAATAGTGACAAACTTTGACATTTGCATGTCATATCGAGAAAGGCATACAAAGCACTTTGAACTGCAGCATCATTATTATAGAACTGGCTTCAAAATTACAGTACTTCAGTCCACACAGTTTCATGAAGCCTGTAGTATTTGAGGATATTTTAAGAGAACAAGATACATCATAAGATATAGTTAGAATCAGATGCTTCTTTGATTGTCACTATGTATCTGTGTTTTGCTTAATATAGCTATATAACAGTTACATTAACATAGAATAGCATGCTGGATGGCAGCACTGTAAATTAATATAATATAATACAATACAATACATTAAAGGTATTCTTGGTGATTTGTTACTAATATTAGATGTTTCTAATTCTCTGGAAAGTAGAGTTAACAAATTCTTTTCAATATCAAAGAATGAATCTTGATTTCCTCTATAGTGTGGGGAATGGTGTGTTTCATTAAAACTGGGCATTTAGGAACTGACGGCTGGCCATTTATAATTCCTATAATACACCATGGTCTCTACCTCTAGATAAACAACAGCTACACTTACAACATAGTCAGAACATCTTATGAAGCAGAAAAGGCAAAAGGTACAAAAACTGTACACCAATTTTAGCTCTACACCAACTGTACATCACTGTACATCACCTTGTTCAACAAGACAACCTGCTACTTTTATATTCAACTGAGTTTCTTTTAGCAATCATTCCCTACATTTACCTGGAATGGATGTTTCTTTTGACTGATGGTGTCAAACTGCCTGACTTCTACTTTTATGCAGACAAGCCATTACCCAAGCTTAGTGTCTGTGTCGTTATTTCCACCATTCCCTTTCCATTTGCAGATTATTAACCTGCCCTCCTTCTCCTTTTTTATTTTCCAATCATGTGTGCATGCATTTTTTTCCATAGGGGAACTTGACATGTATGTGTGAAACGAACATAAAGTGTTAATTTTTAACGTTAGTCTAGAAAACCCAATTGAGGATCTAAATAACTTAAGACATTGAAAGGGTATTTTTGTTTATTTGTTTACCTTATTAAGTTAAATATCTGTCTGAATTAATCACAATGAATGTGAAGAACATCCAGTCTCAGTAGACTAATGAAGAGCTGTGTCAGATGCATTTTGCATAGTAGCAGATCAACAGCTTGACCATGCCAAGCTGCTATTCAGAAACTTGACATCCTAGGCACTTACCTGAGAGTAAGACCCACTGTTATTAATAGGACCTGCTTGTCATTAAACATGCATAGGATTGGGCTGAAGATTAATTTTCTGCTGTTTTACTTTTTTTCAAAATAACAACTAACAGTAATTGATATTTTATAAATAAATTACTATGACTGAAATACACATTTTTTTTTTTTAAAGTTAACCTGCTTAAAGACTGATGACTAGTTATCTACAATTCCATCCACTGCTATCACCTTTTACAAAGATTCTGGAACAGTCTACAATTATTACTGAACATAGTTTAGTAAGCTATGTTCTTGAAAAAGTAAGGCCAAAAGACTTATATTTTATTTGCTAAGTATATTTTTTAAAATAAAACAAAATCATGCAGAGTGTTCCATGGCTGATAAAGATTTCTGGATAAAGTTGTATGTTACTTTGTTAAAAACAAATAAACTATGTTCTCCATTCATTATTCACATCATAAACATCTGCATTTTCAAATGTCAGTTGTGTCCATTGAAATGTTTGCATCAAGCACATTTTATCTTGTTTGCCAGGGGTAGGAGTGAGCAAAAGCCTTTCTTAACTAAGCTGTCCATTTATTGTTCATGTATACTTAGGGGCAGGATGTATGGTTTTATTTCTACTGCTTGCTTTCAATTTCTTTAAGAAAACATTAAAAGTATTCAGGAAATCTTTTGTTTTCACTGGCGTAAGCTAGTGATGCATTGGAGGGAAGTAAGTCTTTTTCATCAAACCAAAGTCACAGTGTGTGTAAGGAGGAATATCATAGAAACAAGCCCAATAGCAGAAATACACAAAAAAGGGATCACTTCACTCTCCACATAAGGGAGGTTCTGAAAAGTGTATTCTTTGCTCAAGCAAATTAATGTGAACAAAAAGAATTTCTGTGACTTATGGAACTGGATTTTCTTTCATACCTTAAATACAATTCAATTTGGCATTTTCTGTTTGCATGTATACACTTAGCGTTTATACACAAACACACATGCAAGCACACACAATTCTGTACCTTTGTAAGGCCATTTCCTCCCTGTCCTCAACAACATGAAGAATAATAGCCCTTTTGAAGACATTCTGCTTGAGCATTTCACTAAACAGTTTTAGGATACCACCATTCAAAGAGTTCAACTTTAGAGTTTTCCTTTAAAAATCAAATAAAATCCAGTAGATTCACCAGAGGTTCTTGTTGGAGTAAACATTACAATAGTTTTAATTATCTTTTTAAAAGGATCAGGTGCTATGGAGAAAGTCATTCTTTAAAATGAAGAACAAATTCAGTGTTATAATCCACAGTTCAGAATGGGGCTTTTTTTTTTCCTGTGAGCAAATACAGCTTGTCTATTACATATCCAACTCCTCCAGTCATTGTTAGATGATGAGACATAATAGATCAAAGATGGATACAGTATGTGTGTTTGTGTTACTGCACAGTCCCCTGTCATATGCTAAGCCTTTTGAGAAGTCGACTATAATTCTAATTTACTTTAAATGAACAGTAAGTCTGTTAAAATGATAAGGTCCATATATCAGAAAATGAACTCACACTCTGTTTATGGGACTTACCAAGACAAAATTATATGCAGGGCAAACACAACAAGAGTGTTTGGGTATGTCTCTCTGTGTGTGTGTAAAGCTCAGCATATAGCAACTTTCTGGTCTAAACATACTGTTTAGCTACATTTTTTTAACATGTGAAATCATGCCTGGAACACGGGGAACAGACTGTGGTCAAGTAGAAGTGCTGTTGAGCAAACTGAACAAGAATTGTGATAGTCTTGTGAAGAACTCTCTAGTGTGGCTATGAAGTAATCCAATCCTGGGACCACAGGGAGGAGCTGTGGTTCTGTTCTGAGCTATTGAAGCCAGTGGGGGAAAATAGTGGGGAAATATACTGTAGCAAAAACAAAAAAACAAAAAACCTACTGATGGTAGGAAAGGAAAGGTAGGATTTTATAAGTTCCTGAATTTTATGACTGCACTGCAACAGTGGAATGTCCACTCAATCTGTTGAGAAGTTAGCACAGCAAACATGCACTGGGCATATTAAATACAGGATGAAATGGAGTAGTGAATATTTATTAGCAAAAATATAGGTTCACAAAAACAGAAATAAACCAGGGTAATAGATGAAGGTAAGAAGAGATTTAACACTGAAATAAATATCAAAGG
>JAIXND010000756.1:36278517-36293517 GCA_023646645.1 Varanus salvator macromaculatus | reverse complement strand
TAATGCGCTCTACGTGGGGCTACCCCTGAAGACGGTCCAGATACTTCAATTGGTACAGAATAGAGCTGCCAGGGTGCTGACGGGGACTGGGTGTGGTTCTCACATCACCCCAGTTCTCCGTCAGCTTCACTGGCTCCCCATTGAAGTCCGGGCCCAATTCAAGGTGTTGGTTTTTACCTATAAAGCCCTTAACGGCTTGGGTCCCGGTTACCTAAAGGAGCGCCTGCGACCATATACACCCTCCCACCCCTTACGATCTGCTGCTGATGCCCTCCTCCGGGAACCCTCTGTGAAAGATATTAGGAGGGTGAGTACCCGGAGGAGGGCTTTCTCTGCGGTGGCGCCCCATTTATGGAATGCGCTCCCCAGTGAGGCTCGGCTGGCGCCGTCTTTATTTGCTTTTCGGCGCCAGGCGAAGACCTTTTTATTTAAACAATATTTTAAATGTTAATTTATTTATATTGTGGCGGTTTTTAATTCAGACCTGGAGATGGGCCAGTTTTTAATGTTTGTGAATTTTAATGTTTGGAAATTTTAATGTATTAGAATTTGTTGTTTTATTGTTGTGAGCTGCCCCGAGGCTTGTGGCAAGGGGCGGCCTATAAATTTCCAAATAAATAAATAAATATAACTTTACTGTTTCAAAATACCCATATGTTCCCTTGTGTTTAAATATAGTCTTTTAGATTGGGCAGGGGGCTTGTACCAACTGACCTGCCCAAGTCTTACTTTGTTTGCTATGGCAGAACTCATTCTCTCCTGGCAATAATTGACATCTGCAGCATCTTAAAATGAGCTGAGGTGAATAAGAACTAGTCCATTTCTTATTCACTTGGGCAGGAAAAAAATAGAAAAACATAGAAACAGAAGGGACATCCCGGGACATCTAGTCTGACCCCTGGCTCCAGCTGGCTCTGCTCATGACATGCCTCCAAGATCTAAGATCTCTCCAATTTGAGGGTGAAATACTAGAGTGATATCTTCTACTTCTTGAAATTGCCTCTTTTCATCCTGATCTGCTTATCCAGAGTCTGCTACTGATCACCAGCTGCCTTGCAAGTGCCTCTGATTCATTCTTAATACATAGTCTTCAAGGGTCAGTACTTTGAATAAGGGTTAGGTCTTTTGATGGAACTCCACTGTTGACTCTTTATTCTGTTTCCTGCTGGCTGCATCCAAGCTTGCTCACCTACGTGTAGGTTGGGTAGATCCTTAATTGACTTAAGTTCTGTCTTAACTTCTGTCCTGCTATCAGTTTGTCTGTTGTGACCCTCTGGCAGCAGTAAGTTGGCCCACATTGGTAGCAAAGTCCTTGTTTTTTTTCACCCACCAGCCTTTGTGCTAGACTCAAATATAATACATTCAAACCTTGTGAGGATGTGTTACAGTGGTCTAGATTGGCTGAATATGGATCAGTCCTTGTCAAAATTCTGTTAGCCATTGTTAGCCATTGTTAGCCATTCTGTTCTGTTTGATGACGGATTCAGGTTTGCCATTGTTAGAGCAATAGGCAAGTGAAGATATTTGATGGTAAAACTCCAACTGGGTCCAGAATGCTCCAAATACTTCTTATGGTTAGGGATGTACTGAAACAGGGAAATTTGGCTTGTTTAAGCTCAATGGATTTCCCACACACTTCTACTCAGTGGTGAACCAAGTTTGGAAAATTTCATGGAATTCTGTCTCCAAGATAAACAATATTTTTTTAAAAAAACTGGCAATAACATTTGTACAAATAAGGATCTGAAAACTATAAGGTTCTAACATGAGTTTTGCAAAAGCAGCCAATTTGCACAAACTGTAATTTGCAGAAATCAATAAATTTGTGTAATGTGTATAATTTGCACAAATCATGCTACAGCCATATGGCTTAGGGATGTTTATTTGTACAAATTTTTCTAGTGATTAAAAATGTGTGAATTGTATCCCCCTTACAGACGGAAGTCCACAAGCTAGTTTGACTCACACCACAATAAATAGATCCCAGTGTAGGAATACCAAACCAGAATCCAGGTTTTATGATTCACATGAAAATCAATTGGATTTTTATTTCCCTATCAGATTCCTCACACATCCTGAAATGTGTGGTCCATTAAATAGTAGTATCTATTATTCTGTAGTGGGCAAAGTGAACCATTTAGGTTCCTTAAGACAGCTTAGGATCTGGAATCTGGCAGTGCTTCTCTCTTCCTAAAGTTTTAGAAACAATTCATTGACTATTAAGAGTTAATGTTTCTCTTGCCATATGAACCAAGTTTTTTTCAGGGTAGGTTCTCAGGTTGATGTAAAGTGTTCAGTTGTTCTTTTCCATGTAGATTACAGACTTCATATTGTTCCATGTATGCTTTCAACTAAGCTTTTATGCCGGGCCAGTATCCATATTGGCTTGCTTTCCAGGAGCAACATGTTTCAATTCTCATTTGTGCGAAATGTATCATTTTCATTATGGCTGAGCACAAGGCTGCAGAGATGATACCGACATGCAAAAATATACTAAAAAGTATACTAATCGTTTCACTAAAAATTATCCCATTCTGTACACTGATCTGCTGTCTCCCTCAAAGGAATGTGCAGCTTCACCTGGCAACATATCCTCCATTTGATCCTTCAAGGATAAGTTTGACTGTCTGTGGACTCTTGGTCCTGATGTGTGCAGATGGACAGGATCAGGAAACTTGTAGGTACTTCAGTATATGTACTGATACTATGTTCTTCTCCACTAAGACATCTTCACTGAATTTGTGAAGTAAGTTCTACTCAATATGCAATGAAGTGTTTCTCAATATGCAATATTGACTAGGATAATACTTGTAGGGGTGGATGAAGAATCTGAAGAGAAGGTGGAACACATCACACTGTAAAGACACATGTTCTTTGGGACTGTAAGACTTCAGTACAGAACTCCTGTGTTCTTAACCTTCTCAAATGCCTCCTGATGGCTTTTGGACCATTACCTTCTTGTGTGGCAGCTGTCAGATTGGTTCACATTGCAATACTCTGTCATGTAGTTTGTCATTCCAAAGAATCTTTGGACTCTCTTCACATCCACTGAATGAGGCATCTTTTGCATTACTTACACTTTTCTAGTATCCACCTTCAAAGCATCTGCTATGGACATGAAGCCAACATAAGCATTGTGTTTACCCCAATTTCCAACTTCCTTGTCAAATGTCATTCTTCATGAAAAACTTTCCCAAAATCTTTTAGCATTTTCCATCATCTAGGCAGTGGGATGGCCCTGACCAAGGAAAAAGGAGTGGACCAAAAAATTATCTTATTTTAGTTTAAAGTTCCCAAGAAGCCTTAGGAGAAGTATTTCAACCTTTTAGAAAAGGGAAACAACTGCAGAACAGACAGGGAACCAACCCAACCACTAAGATTGGTATTTTGTAGGGAACTGTTCCCTAGAGAGGTGAGGAGGGCAGCAAGCCAGAAAAAGGCCTTTTCAGGGCCTTACACCCCATCTATGGAATATGTTCCTCAGAGAAATATGCCTGGCACCTTCATTGCTATCTTTTCAGCACCAGGCAAAGATGCTCTTATTCACCAAACATTTTAAAAATTGCTGAATTTTTAAAATATTGCTTATATTTTTAAGGAGTGCTGTGATCAGGTAATTTTATCAGCGGTTGCAGTTATCTTTCAGAGTATATTGCATTTTATGTTTATTTTCATTCAGTTTCATTGTGTCTTACCTTCAAGTGATCATGCTTAGCACTGCAGCCTTAGGGTGGATTTACATATTCAGAATTCCATGTGCTTTTATACACACACTCCTCTCACTGAGAAAGTTAGATGGACAAAGGCAAACAGATAAGGATGGTGGGGAGAATTCTCCCATTTTGGGCAAATTACCCTGGGAAATCCTGCCTGAGAGCAATATCCAGAATCATGTTCTAGGGGAAGCTATATTTTATCTAGAGACAGTTGATTCTGTTTCTAGTCTGTGTCATTTTCATATGTTGTTACTCATAATTGTGTTCCATTTCTGCATTAATCAGCAAATTGTTTTTAATCATCTTGAAATACTTATTTGAATATGTATTTCAGTAGATATTTAAATATGTTTGCTCTCAAAATGTATATTTAAATGCATGTGTGTGTATTTTGATTCACTGAGACTGCTGAGGACTGTGTCACAATAATTGCACACAATATTTTAAATCCAGTGTAGCACTAAGTTCTGATCCACATATTAGTCTAAGAGGTGTAGATCAGGTCATTTCATACAGGAATTTACAAAGATCAAAGTTCTCAATCCTCTCTAATCCTTTCTTTTTATGTGCTCTTGTCTGCTGTTTGAATGAGGACCTCTATCTTTCCTGGGAAAATATGATGCAAATCAGGGTTAAAATGTACAGGCAATGCAGGGTATGGAGTGACTTCTTGAATCCTATTTGGCTCTTGACAGTGTCACTAGTTCCAATCTTTATGAGCCCTCAAATAATGTGAAATTAATAAATAAAAAGTGAAATCATGCTGTTTTCCTTTTCAGTTCAAAAAGTCTTCCAAGTTTATAGGAAAAGTAATCTTTTTTTGCCCTTCCTAATTAGGTAATAGGAGCTTGTATGAAACTTGTGTGTTTGCTCATGCATTACAAAATGCAAAAACTTTTTTTAAGGGCTCATAAGTTTGCAGTCTCCAAAAACATCATTACATTTGAAATGAACCTTGTTATAATATATGAACCAGCATAATAAAACCTATGAGCGTTACAAAGAGCCAGGAAAGTTCAGACATTCACCAGGTTAGTATTAAATTTGTTAGAGGCAGTGGCAGGGGAAAGGAGGGGAGATTATGAATAGTAAGCAAAAGGGACAAGAAATGAAGCACAATTCATGCTCTAAGTGCAAGTGATCTGGAAATAAATGTTTGTCTTGGACAATTCTGAGGAAGTGACGTCATTTTAGTATGCCTGCTGGGATATTAATTCTGCATTTTTCAGACCAGATTTTGGCTCCAAGGTTAGTGAAATTAGGCAAGCTTGTTAAACTGATCTTCAAGCTACCCACCTTCACCATGCATTACAACACACCTATGACATGACCCAAGAACAATGGGTGAAAAATGGGCTATAAAAACATGAATGGCCTGCTTCATATAAAGTGCATTTTATAGTGCAGGTGTGCCTTCATTTATCGATACCATAAAGCAGTGAGATCATGCTGGCAGTAAAACACAACATTTGCTGTAAAAAAAGAAAAGAAAAGGGGGAAAATGGAGGGGGGAATCTATTAATTAACAATGTAATTGCTCAGATTAAAAAAGCAAAAAGAAAAGATTCAAAACAGTGTTTTATACATACACTTGGATACTTTGTCATCAGATGCTTTGAATGACCTCACACTAATCCAAGCCTTTCTGTAAAAATTAATACTTAGAAATAGGGGTGGGGGTAGAAGACAAAAAGTTTATATAAAAGGGGTGGAGGAAGGCATGTAAAGATATTGGTGTCCCAGGTGCTATTTAGGGTGACTTTGCTTCCCCACCCACAACTTCTTTGAATACAAATGGGAAAAAACATGAATATGAAACCCTGAGTGAGATCTTATTACCTATTTCCTTTCAGGAAGATGACATTGTTTCCCCCACACACACACTCTTTGTGTTTGCTTTAATTTAAAGGAAAGGGTGTAAAATAAGACCAAGTGTATGACAGACATCCTTCAAAAATCACTTTCCAGGAGGCTACTGTTGTTATTACAATATTTGCTGTTACTAACACAACATGCATGGTCTATTTTAGGGGGCCCATTCTGCAAAACATGTTTTTACTTCCCTTGAAAGGATTCTTGGAATTGTGTCATTCTGATTAAGGGAAATTTTATTTCATCTCTGGCACCATTTCTCAACACAGTGCCAGATATATTTGGGAAGGAAAGTAAAAATCTATTCTTCACATCCTTAACTGAAAAATACATTTTAAAAATCATGCATAAACAGGAAATTTGGGGGAAAAGCTCACCTGATGTGGAGCATTTAAACATGGGTGAGAAGATATTCTCTTTCTCTCTTTCTTCCCTTCTCTCTCAGTTGGCTTGTCAAAAAAAGTTAAATATTTTATTCCTTAGTCACTGGCTGTATTTTCTTCAAAATCAGATGAACAGATGATACAAAATAGCCCAAGTGTGTATGCTAAGCAGAAATTTACTGGGATTAATCTGTGAAAGGCACATGATTTCTTAATATTCTGTAGGGACCTACCAAAAGTGATGACTAGAAAAGGAATTCTTTGGAAGTTTCACACATTAATATGTATGCAACTTTACTTCAATTGACTTTCTAATACTGCTGTAAAACCCATACCAGCCAAAATGCTCATTTGCATTCCCATTGCCTGTCCTCTATTTCATATTCCACATAAACAGCAATTGGATGCCTATATAAATTGCACACAAAAGGCTAAATACAAATTCACAATGCAAGCCCATACCTTTTCAGAGAGATGTAAACACCACTGGGTTCAGTACTCAGAGTTAAATGGGAACAGGACTAAAGCCTCACATTTGAAAATGGTTTCAGGATTTCTAGCCACATTTTGTGTCTGAGGAATGGTATAACATTCTGGAAGAATCAAGCTATGAAGCTAAATATGTCATTTGCTGTCAATAACAGATGTGGCAGGGGAAGCCATTTTCACCTGCAACTGGTGAACATAGAAGACCAGGTGAATACCTTTTCATTACTTGCCACAATACCAATCAAAATCCTGCTGCCCACCAGCTGTTGTTAATCCGGAAAGTAGGGTATGGAGGCACTTAAGTGCTAGGCATTTAAAAGATTTGTGGCCCAGACCCATAAGACACATAAAAATCTGCATAAAATTTGCATATATTGATGTTTATCTATATCCAATTGTACAAAAATATTTACAAGAATTTATTCTGCAAGTGGCAAGGCCATCCAATTAATTTTTCATCAGAATCATCTTCAATAACATAATTCCTTCAGTTCATTTGAACCCTACCTCAGATCATCTCTAAGCAATGGTAAGATTTCTTTTTCTAGGTTTAACTGCCATATAAGAAGGGATTTGCAGGAGCGTGGGTGTCACATGACAAGAGGAGACAGTGTAGCATAGTGGTTAAGAGCATGGGACTGGGACTCAGAGGATCTGGGTTCTAGTCCCCGCTCGGCCATGGAGCCAACTGGGTGACTCTGGGCCACTCACAGACTCTCAGCCCAGCCTACCTCCCAGGGTTGTTGTTGTGGGGATAAGATAGAGGAGGAGATGTAAGCTGCCTTGAGCCCTTTGTAGGAAAAAGGCAGGATATAAATCCAAAAATAAATAAATAAAATAAGTTAATCCTTCCTTCTTCTTCTATAATCTCCTTGGAAAATTGACTCCTGTCAGGAAATTAAACTGAGGGGAAAAGATCCATTGGTATCAATGCATTCCCAGATCTGCAGGGAATAGATCTGGGGACCTGAGAAATACATTTGGAGCCAGGGCCAAGCCTAACAATATCCCTGCTAGAAGAAAACATTCAATTTACAGCCATGGAAGCTTCCCTTCTGGATTTAATAGCAGCTTTGAGGGGGAAGTTTAATCAGGACCATCACAGAGGTAATTTTTAACCACTTTCTGAAGTTCTGTGGTCCTGAAAAAAATTGAGGGGTGGAATGAGCAATGCTGCAATTGATAATTAAATGTGAATATGTACAAACAACCCAGAATTTATGGTTCAGTTAGTGGCACATCTAGCACGGCCCTCAGAATGCTGATGTATGAGGAAAGTACACTCCAAGCACAATACATATACACTGGATCTCAGCCATGGAGTCTACCTGCTCATGATGCATGCATTGCTCAGTGGGTGATGCAGCTTGTGTTATAATAGGCAGTGTTGTTCTCACCGATTAAATAAAGAGTCTACCACATTCATTCTACCTCTTAAATGTAAATAGTCCTATTTTTCAGTCTACAATCTTTTATTATTCCATGTCTCAGATTAATTAACTTGTACAGTTTTCACCATCACTGATATGAATCATAATCACTGCTGGAGTTTACAAACACATTTCTAGAGAGGATTGTCTTTCTTTTGCCTTTCTTCATATGTGGTAGGCATATGGGGAATTTTTACAGTATTAAGACAAATCTAAATTTTTTAAAATTATCTGTAGGACACATACTGGGGGACTGAGACCTTCAAATGGCTATCATGAAAAGTTTCACAAAAGGCCTTACATACCTTCTGGAAAACCACATGTACTTAAGGTGCAACCAATCCTGCTCTGAGATATTTTATGTCAGATTAATACAATAGGAAACTTAAATGCATACTTAAAACTGTCCCATTGCAACCAGTAGGATATAAAAGTACTAACCTGAATTGTGTCCTTATGTAAAAAGTAATGCATAAGCAGGTAAGGTTATGAAAACCTGGCAAATGAAAATGTCTCCTGAAGAAATAATCATATTTGGCAACTCACTCCAGGTTGCTTCAGCCAAAGACAGATGAGGTTTTGCTTATCACATCCCATAGTCTGGATAGCAAGCCTGGAAAATTTAACATGGCCCATAAGACTCCCCAAGATGATCCACACAGGTAGCACCTCTTTCTCATGAACCCATCCCTTTGATTACATTTCAATATGATACCCTGGAGGTAAAGACTTCTACACAGTACAGCTGGGTAACAAAGAGAGCTCTGCTAAGCTACAGAGAGGTCCTGGTCTGTATCTGCACTGTGATGCACTGGCTAAGTTTAAACCTTCCTACCCAGCCCATCACACTGGAAATGAAGATCGGACTCTCTCTGCAACTCAACTTAATCACCAGCATCTCACAATAGGAATAAAATTCCCTTCCTTGAATATAATACTCCTTCTGTGTAGTGTCTGTAATCATAGATGCTCCTATAGGATTAGTACTGCCTTTGTGAGGCAACAAGTAAGTAAAACCAAGTCAGGAATTAGAAAGCGGGGGGAGGGGGGTGAAAGAGCCGAATATCAGAAGAACTGCAAGGACTCCTCATTGATAAAGACACAGATTGTCTTAAAAATTCTTGCATTCCCCAGCCAGCCATGAGCCACGTGTGTCCATGGGCTGGTTTAAGATAATTTTTAAAATGACACTTTCACAGTTCAGATATGGTTTAAGAAACTAAGAACATAATCCTATATGTCTTCAGCTAGGAAGAAGTCCTATACAACTTCTGGCATAGATTTATACAGCAGTAAGACTTTTTCTTGCCTTTGCTCTAAGTTAAAAATTAGGATCTGAGACCTGGCTTCTTTATACATGTGACAGACAGTGAGAGAGAGAGAGAGAGAGAGAGAGAGAGAGAGAGAGAGAGAGAGGGGCAGGGGCAGGGGAGATAATAGTTTTTTAAGAACCCCCAGCAGAAGTACTTGTTACAATCTTATTCTTCTTTACGCCTTTCAGAAAGGAGGAACTTCTCGGGCTAAGAAAGCATTAGTAGCATCACATATTCCCTCCTGCTCCAATAAGTTCTAAAGTACTTTTACTTCTCTCTGTATCCCCTTATCTAACCACTCTCTTCACATTTAGCAGTTGAAAGCTCAAAGGACTGTGTCATGTTCAATACTGAATGTGCTGGCTCTGTGATGTTGGCAACCAATTGTATACTGCAACAGAGGCAGTATTTTGAGACAGTGCCTGAATGTAGACATGTCTGAATGTAGACATGTTAGGTATGTGAGAGGGTGTCACATGGAGATGGGGAGAGGCCTGTTCTCCCCTGCAGAGGAAGGCAGGACGCGCTCCAATGGAGCAAAGCTCAGGGAGCCAAGGTTCAATTTGGATGCCAGGAAGCACTTCCTGACAGTTAGGACCCCGAGGGCGTGGAATGGGCTTCCACGGGAGGTCGTTGAGGCCCCATCGGTGGAGGGTGTTCAAAGATAGGCTGGACATGCACATGGTGGGCATGTCATGAGCGGAGCCGGCTGGTGCCGGAGGTCAGACTAGATGGCCCAGGAGGCCCCTTCTGACTCGCTCTGTTTCTATGTTTCTATGTTTCTATGTCAACTTGGGTTCTTAGCCTGTCATGGTTCAATGTTATTATGATTATCACAAATAGCCTTAGACATATCTAATGTCAAGGCTTATTAATTTCCCTCCAGTGAACGAGGATTAGGGCAGTCAGGTTATTGGGAGGAGGAGGGCATCACAAGGGAGGAGGAGGGCATTCAGACAGGTCATCAGAACCTCTTGCCTTTTCTTTAAATTATTTAGAAAACAAATCCTCATCCTGGAGGAATAAGCATTAATATTTTCTTTCCATCTTCTAGAATCTCCAGTTCCTCAATTACTGACACAGTGTCAGAAATTTATCTTGAGGAGTTTGAGAAATTTGAACGGCTGGCTAGAACTGATTCTGTTACTAATGCCATCACTTCCAACATCTGCTTCCAGTTCTGCAACATTTGCTGCCTCTCTACTGTTCTTTGTGTTTTTTTAAGTAGATGGGAAATAAGTACAGCAAGTTTAGTTACAATAACATTGATTTCCCAAAGTTAGCAACAAGTTCTTTATAAGTACCTACCTAACTGACCTGCAGGTAAATAATGCCCTCAGCGCAGCATATTAATACAGCATTCTTGCACTACCGTTGGTTCCTCGACAGACATCCTTTCTGATAATGAGTAATTCTAGCGTGAAACTGTTTCCACTTGAATAGGGGGAGGTAAGCAAGAGAAAGAGCTGGGTTTACATGCGTGCCCCACTATACACAGAACAGTAAAAGCATGCTGAGCAGTAAAAGTGATCCATTTGTCACAAACTCACAAGTTCTTTCCCCCACTATGCTGGGACAAGGCATCCTCCTTTCTTCTCACTTGGGAGTATGTGCTTAGACACAAAAGAACTGGCAAGTCTTGAACTTGCCAGAGTTCCTCTTCAAAGCTCATTCCTTTTCCTGATCTTTTTGTTCCTGTAGTTTGAAGGAAAGAAGTATCCATTTGGATGCACACTTTTTAAAGTATGTATCCCGATGTGCACTTTTATCCCAGTACTGAATTGTGTCTTCTTGAACTGATTATGTGTAGAAATCTCTGCAAAACTGCTTGACCAAGGGATAGTATAAAAATACTTCAAATAAATAACATTAATTTCTTTCATAATGTGTATTTTGAAGTGCACACTTATATAATGAACATATTTTGTGAACATGCTTAGGAATGTTACATGTTTAGAAATATATAAATTTTTGCCCCCTGAAATGAGCTCATGTTCACATTTGGAAGTGCAAATAGGGCCATTTCTGATGTTTAACAAACTGAAATGAAATTCTCACACATTCCTGGTATATGCGATAGCTAGCATACCACAGCATATTCTGCCTAATCCTGCAGGAGTCAGAGCCTAAAGCTACTTGCAATGGTTAAATTCTTTTTGACAGCATAGAAGCCCAAAGAGTAAGGAAAGACGTTCATGGGGCAGTCTAAGTGGGAAAACGCCCAACAAGAAGAAAAAGTTAAATATTCTCCCCAGTCCTTTCAAGATTTACAGCCTTCTGAAAATCTGGATGGGGCCGGGGGGAGTTAGGAGTTTGCTATGTATATTTTGTATATGCGAGCACTAAAAGCTGGGACTTCAAGAGGGCCAACTTTGGCCAACTGAAGGCCAGGCTGGGGAAAGTCTCCTGGGATAGGTTACTGGAAGGTAAGCGAGTAGAGGAGGGGTGGATGGCACTCAAAAGGGAGGTTTTGCAGGCGCAAGCCCTGACAATACCTCTAGTCAGTAAGGTGGGGAGGCGGAGGAGAGTGCCGCCATGGATGCGAAAGGAGGTGGTTAGGGGGATTAGACGAAAGAGGAGCCTCCATAGGAAATGGGTACTGGGGGAAATAGACAAAAGGGTATACCGGGAGGAGGAGGCCCGTTGCAGAAGGATTCTTCGCAAGGCTAAGGCTGATTATGAGCTGAGACTTGCCAAGAATATCAAGAGCAACAAAAAGGGCTTCTTCCAGCATATAAATAGGAAAAGGAAGGGGAGACAAGTGGTGGGACCACTAAATAAGGAGGAAGGAGATCCAGTGACTGACATGAGGGAACAGGCACAGATGCTAAATGACTATTTTGCCTCTGTGTTCTCCCCAAAGCAGGACGGGGGATATCCGTATAGGACATTGGATGAGGCTGGGGACTTAGGGGCAGAGATTAGAGTCACCCCCCTTGAAGTCGAGGGGCTCCTCAGGGCATTGGACATTACAAAGGCGCCAGGCCCTGACGGGTTACACCCGAGAGTACTTAGAGAGTTGGCAGGGGTTCTCTCACGCCCGCTGGCCTCCATTTTTGAGGCCTCGTGGAGAACAGGTGAAGTTCCAGAGGACTGGAGGGTGGCATCGGTGGTCCCAATTTTCAAAAAGGGTAGTAGGAAGGACATGGGGAATTATAGACCGATTAGCCTTACGTCCATTGTAGGAAAAACAATGGAAAGGCTCATAATAGAGAGAGATCTAGTGATGCTAGATAGGGAAGGGAGGCTGACAGCCACACAACACGGCTTCCGCAGAAACAGGTCCTGCCAGACAAACCTTGTGGAATTCTATGACAAGGTTTCAAGATGGCTAGATGGAGGGGATGCAGTGGATGTGGTATACCTGGATTTCAGCAAGGCCTTTGACAAAGTGCCCCATGATATCCTGGTGGAGAAACTGAGGAGTTTTGGGATACACCAAAGCACTGTCGGGTGGATTAGGGCATGGTTGACTGACCGAAAGCAGAAGGTAACCATTAGCAGGGAATCGTCGGGATGGCAGCCAGTGACAAGCGGGGTCCCCCAGGGCTCTGTCCTGGGGCCGATCCTGTTTAATCTTTTCATTAACGACATGGAAGAAGGGGTGAACAGTCTGCTGATCAAATTCGCAGACGACACTAAAACTGGAGCAGTGGCCACAACTGAGGAGCAGATACACCAGATCCAAAAGGATCTGGACAGACTATGGAAGTGGGCAGGAGACAACAGGATGGCGTTCAATGTGGAGAAGTGCAAGGTCTTGCACTTGGGGCATAGGAATAGCTGTCATAAGTACAGGTTAGGGGACAAGTGGCTGGAGAGCAGCACTTGTGAAAGGGACCTCGGGGTACTGGTTGACCGCAGGCTAAACATGAGTCAGCAGTGTGATGCGGTGGTCAAGAGGGCGAATGCCACCCTTGGTTGCATAGCCAGAATCTAGAATGGATCTAGAAGCCCCATCTAGAAGTGTGGCTTCTTGATCAAGAGAGGTATTACTACCACTCTACATGACTCTGGTGCGCCCGCAACTGGAGTATTGTGTTCAGTTTTGGGCCCCTCATTACAGAAAGGATATAGCCAGGTTGGAGTCAGTGCAGCGTAGGGCCACAAGGATGGTGGCTGGTTTGCAGGGGATGCCGTATGAGGCGAGACTGAGGGAACTGGGTCTCTTCAGCCTGGAGAAGAGGAGACTCAGAGGGGATATGTTGGCAACATACAGGTATGTGAGGGGGTGTCACATGGAGATGGGGAGAGGCCTGTTCTCCCCTGCAGAGGAAAGCAGGACGTGCTCCAATGGAGCAAAGCTCAGGGAGCCAAGGTTCAATTTGAATGCCAGGAAGCACTTCCTGACAGTTAGGACCCCAAGGGCGTGGAATGGGCTTCCACGGGAGGTCGTTGAGGCCCCATCGGTGAGGGTGTTCAAAGATAGGCTGGACATGTACATGGTGGGCATGTCATGAGCGGAGCCGGCTGGTGCCGGAGGTCAGACTAGATGGCCCAGGAGGCCCCTTCTGACTCGCTCTGTTTCTATGTTTCTATGTTTCTATTTTAATGTAATCTGTAGTTAGACTCCAAGGTACATCATAAGAGAAGAAGGTACAGTAACATCACTTTTCCAGATGCAATAGAAAGTTATGTACCGTATTTTTCGCTCTATAAGACACACCTGACCATAAGACGCACCTAATTTTTAGAGGAGGAAAACAAGAAAAAAAATATTCTGAATCAAATGGGCACATAATCACAGGCATATTCCCCATCACTTCCCCATGGGCTGCACATCTGACAGACTTACTGCACACACACATCCGCTCTATAAGACACACAGACATTTCCCCTTACTTTTGAGAGGGAAAAAAGTGAGTCTTATAGAGCAAAAAATATGGCAGATAGGCACCAGGGGTAGGTCAGGTAATTGCAAGACAGGGTTAGCGGTTGGTAGACAACATATGAAAGGGGCTGGGAAGAGAGAGAAGGAAGGAGCAAGGTAGAGGGAGAGAGTGTGTGCTTCTAAAGGAAATTCTTGGAATTGAAGTTTGAAAGCCAAGAATGTTTTACCATACATAACATGTGCTCTCAACAACTTAAATCCCAGAGTTCCCTGGTAACTGTTTTTGAGTCTTTTGCACTGGCAGGGAAGGAGGCAGCAGGGCATTGTGGCATCTTGTGGTACTAGAAGAAAGGGCCAAAAACCTTTGTAATCAAAGAAATCAAGTTTGTAGGATCAGTGGGTTCATGTGTAGGTGCAAGGTCTCTGAAGTGCAAATAGGTCCAGGTGGAGGAGGTACCCCAGAAATCTGTCTCTGTCGGGCCTGGCAGCTGCCACTTCCTGGGGTTCAGTCCAGATGGAAGAAGGTGGAAGGAGAGCAGCAGGACAACAGTGGCAATGGTGTCTTTCATTCATGGCACAGGTCCAATGGCAGGCAAGTTGATCAGGAGTGGAGGGGACAGGCCTGGGGGTGGACTGCTAAATAGGCCAGGGAGAGCCCAAGTGGAGGAGGCATCCTGCCTGGACTCCTGCTTTTCAGTACTGCCTGCGTACCACAGATACAGGGCCCTTGCCCCAACTTGGCAACTGCCACCAACTGGGGTTGGGTCAAGATGGAAGGTGGTGGGAGGAGAGTAGCAGGCCAACAGCAGCAACAGTGAGCCTTCTTGTTCCTGTTATTAACCTTGGCTGCCACTACAGTTTTT
This sequence comes from Varanus salvator macromaculatus, assembly GCA_023646645.1. NCBI lineage: Eukaryota > Metazoa > Chordata > Lepidosauria > Squamata > Varanidae > Varanus > Varanus salvator. Next base: position 36,278,620 of record JAIXND010000756.1, on the reverse strand, counting down.
GAATAGTCTTTTCTTCAGTTCCATATAGAGTGCACCACCATGATCTAACTTGGAAAGCAGAAGAGTGCAGACTTTTAAAGGCAGTTTATCTCTATCCAGACAG